>JAFEMH010000446.1:600000-774768 GCA_022495995.1 Adenophora triphylla var. japonica
GTGTTGTTGAATGTGTTTGTTTGTCAAGGGTGTTGAAATGTGTTTGGTTGGTACATATTAAATGTGTTTGTTTTTCACAGGTTTTTGATACAACTGATACAACGTTGTTATAAAATTGGGATGTGAACTGACTTTATTTGGATGGTTTATGTTTACAATAAATTCGATAATGGTATTAGCGAATTTAAATTCACTATTGCCATTAGCGAGTTTAAGTTAATCTAAAAACTGATTTAATTTAAATTCGCCAATAGCATTAGCGAATTTAAGTTAATCTAAAAACTGATTTAATTAATCTAAACCCGCTATTAATAGTAGCGAATTTAAATTTTAATAAAATTTCGCAAAATTCTTGAAATAGTTTACGCAAAAAAAAAAGGAATTATTGAAGTCGATACACGAAGTAACGAGTTTAAGCGAAAAATTTAAAATCGCTACACCAAGTAGCGAGTTTAAAAAAAAAAAGAGACATTATGGTCAATAGTTTGGAAATGATGTTATTTTGGAAATTATTATTTTAAAAATGAATTATTTCAGAAAAAAAATAATCCATAATTGGGTGTAAATTAAATGTTAATTCATGGTATATGCTAAATGTAAACATTATTATATCTAAACCGAATAAATTTAGCATCTTACTTGACACTGTCTTCTAACATTGTTTTCTAATATGTCTAATAGAAAGACTTAATAAAGGAAGTATTTGGCTCATAAAGTGTTTGGGGCATGAAGCACCAGCCAACTAGCCACTATTAAGTATGAGAAATGGGGCTCTTCTAAAAGGTGATGCGGCCCTACCACTTGATTTAGTGTTCAATTTGGAAATAGATAGGCCTATTCTCCCATATTTAGGTGTGTGCTCCCATGGATTCTTTCGACAAGTTAAGTTTATATTTTGAAATTAACTGCTGCATAATACAAATGGCCCCATAGCTAGCCATCATCAACCTATTTAGCGGGCTTCGTTTGGTCATACTATTCATATATCCTGGGGGACAAGTTTCAATTGAATTTGGGACCTACCCATCTAGGAAGATGACAACCAAAATAAACAAGGATACAAGTGACCCTTTCATGGATACAACTTTTATCATTCCTTTTCTTTAAAATGTTATATCATAGATTTAACGATTTTTTTTCTTAAATAAATCGCTACACCATGTAGCGAGTTCACGCGTACACAGAACTCGCCACATGGTGTAGCGAGTTTTCAAAAATCAGATTTGCTTCTTTCTAGCGACTTACAGTCTGTAAAAAAAAAAAAAAACCTAAGTGTTGGCCGCCGAGTAGAAGGAGAAATATTGCCATTGTTATATTTATCAAATTAAAGTTTATCATCCCCAAAATTTAGTTATTTTAAGTTTACATTCAAGTTTTTTGCTTCATTTGTGTGTTGATTTTGCTTTGCTTTGATTATTTGTTTACTTGAAAATTAGGTTTATTCAACTCAATTGTTGTTATGTTTTGAACTCAATTTTTGGTATACTTTGATTTGAGTTATTGTACATGTTGATATTGAACTCACTTATTGTTATTGAACCCAATTGTTGGTATATTTGAACTCAATTGTCGTATATTTGAAATTTTGGAGTTTTGAACTCAATTTGTGGGCTATTTGAACTCAATTGTTAGTATATTTGTTATTTCATTTAGAAGTATTTGCTATTGATGTTTCAAAGTATCTATGTTTATATATGTATTTATTTGATATTGAAATTGGGTTTCTTTTGTTGAAACAGATAGATACCTTCATTAATCTTGTGTCTATCGATAACTCTGTTTTGACTGCACATAGGGCCACAGAGCTCATTTTATTTGGGCCGGACAGCATGTTGCTAGTGCGCTTTCATTTCGTCGTGTTGTCACATTGCCGGATAGACTAGCGACGAGGATATTGTCGAGATTAGACGAGAGTGGCTTTAGTGAGTTTCATAATATAGGGAGAATTCAGTAAGATTATGGGTTGCTGGAGGCATTGATTGAGAGATGGCGTCCAGAAACCCATTCATTCCACCTCCCGATTGGTGAGATGACTATTACCCTATATGATATCAGCATGATTTTTAGGTTGCCGATTGATGGGGATGCTGATACTGATGCTGACATCCCACCACTTCTAGACTGGCGGGTGGTATATCATGATCTTTTAGGGGTTGTCCCATCTCCCGGAGATATGGATGGGAGTAGTCTCAAGCTAATATGGATTACGAGCCTGTTTTCACCCTTCTTCGATCCGTCTGCGACTTCATCCAGTGGGGTACGTCTTACCCCTGCTCAACGGGAGGAGTTGATTAGAAGAGGGTCTCGGGATCGGCATCCGATGAAAAAGTTCACCCCGGCTGCCTATAACAGAAAGTATGAGAGGAGAAATAAGTGAAACTATTTTTTATTTAGATGTAATAAAACTTTGTGGTATTGTTTGTATTAGTTGAATGAAAACATTTATAAAACTGTCAATACGGGCCTGCGGGGTGGGGCGGGCCCAACCAGCCAAAACCCGCCACTAAGCGGGGCGGGGTGGGCTGGCCCGAATTCCCGGCGGGCTGGAAATACGTCAACCCAACCAACCCACCTTGGGTTGATGGGCCAGGCGAGCCAATGCGGGCCAATGCAATAAATGAAATTTTATCATGAAAGTAAAAACTTGACCTCAAATAATGGACAAACATAGACCATTCTTCTAAACAATTAAAAAATACAACCAAAATGGCAAGTACCAAGTATTCACAATTTTACAAAATTTAATTAAGTCAAAGTTTAGAGTTCATACAAAACCAACAAAAATCATCATCCCCAAAAAATCAGAAGGACTTCAAAATCAAAAGGAGAAACCAGAGGCAGAAAGTTTATGTTGAATCATATTCCGTTCATCCAAAAAAATAGTCCATTTTTCTTCATTTCATTGCCTGCCAAAGAAACCATGAACACATCAAAGAGGCAACCAGTTTCTAACTCATGTTCCCACCTTTCAATTCTTCATTCCATTGTCTGCCATGGTTGATTGCTCTTAAAAAGAACTCAAATGCTCTGTTCTCATAAACAAAGCTAAAACAGAGTATTTCAATTTCTAACTCCTTGTTCCCACCAGTTTCTATGTAAAGTCTGTAAGATAGGCTAATGAGATTTAAGACAGTTACAAATTTACAATTGCCAGTTTACTCTAGCATTGCAACACAATATGATGATGCAGGAATGCGTTCGGGATCAGCTATCATTGTCCAGCGAGTGATTGAGCTGACTTGGGATCTGCACAACACAAGAAAATAACTGTGAACTGCGCCGGGGCTTGTCCGGCAAGGCCCTCCGGCGTGAGAATCAGTGTATGGATTGGAAAATGGTGATAATAGTATGGAAGGTGTGTGTATACGTGAATATGCAAATAAGCATTACCTTAGTCCATGATTCTGCTCTCATATTTATAGTGGATGAAAGGATATTAGGGTTTTCCTCTGAACCGTTAGATTGGGTAGTGGCCAACTGTTGGATCAGCTTTGTTCCCTAGGCGTACACGTGGCGTGTTGGGATTGCTCCGCCTAAGTAAGGACACTGCTGTATCTGACATGGATAAGTGTTTGCCTTATAATGGAAAGTCAACCTGCACACCTTTTGGCACTACTACTGGTTACGTGATTGCATGCACAGAATGTTCCAGTATCAAGTCTGACTTTACCCCAAAATAGCTAATTAATCAAGCTTATTGAGGAAGCTAAATAGAGGGACGACCTGGAGCTGTATGTCCAGGATGGTCGTCACCTTATCAGGACTCGACGAGCGAGTGGACGAGTGAGTTGCCTCGTTCTTCAGGTGAGTTTGGTCGCTCAATGACGACGACAGTCATTCTCCGTTGGATGGGCTCTGACTCGTGGTGGGAAGGCTCGTCATTAGATGGGCTTGGCCGCTCATTGGCGACGACCGCCATCAAGAGTATCGACGGGTCGTAGCCCAAACATTGATGGGCTTCATTGGCCTTGATCCATTAGTGGGCTTGTTGGGCCCCAGTCTCGTAGAAAGGTATTGGGCCCGACCCACAACTGAATATTCCGTTCACAATAGATTTGAAAAATAAAATCACAAATTTATAACTATTCAAACTGATTACAGTAAAACAAAATCAAATTGCCCCCAAACCCAGTTTTAGGAATCTAGAGACTGTGCATCAATATAACAATTCAATTGTTTAATTTTTATAGTAAATGAATGAAAAGAAAAGCTTAGTTATTTATATAAATTTTATTCTTCATTACTCAACAATTTCAACAACATTGTACCCTTCACTTGATAAAGATGCTTTTAAAAAATCTTCATTTGCTTCCCCTACATTCAAATAAAAATAAAAAAATAATTGTTAAGTAAAAATAATAAATCAGCTTATCTAAATTATCATTAAACATAAATGAAGATAAGAAATTATCAAAGCCATATAACCAATTTCGATCATAAATAAGAGATTACACATTTCTAGAAAGTATACAACTTCTATACTTAGTGAGGATACGACCATCAATGGAAAATGATGACTCTGATGCAATAGTAGTAATAGGGATAGCTAAAACATCATATGCCATACGAACAAAAATAGGGTAATGGTGCTTCTGACATTTCCAATGCTCAATACATCCAAATCTTCATAAAATGCAAACTCAAGCTTTGGCTCCTCCAAATAGAGATTCAACTGTGACTTTCCCCCAATAGAAACAGTTACACTCTCATATTCCAAGCATTAATACAAATAATAAAATACATAAATACATAAATATATATATATATATATATATATATATATATATATATATATATATATATATATATATATATATATATATATATATATATATATATATATATATATTAGAAAAACTGAAAAATGATAAAAAAAAAAAAAAAGAAGAAGATAAATTTAATACTTACATCAAATATTCACTTGCTCTTATTTTTACGTAATCCTCCATTTTTTTCCATTTGTGAAGGTGCGACAAAAGAAGACTGTGGTTGTGGAAAGCTAGTATAGAAATCATTTTTGATCCTCTCTTTAAAATATTCCCCAAAAAGTTTGTATAACTTTTCCTTCACAAGTGACATCTTCTCTTGTGTTTCAATAGGATTATTCTCCGTCTTTTAATAAAAATACTCTAACATTGAAAGCTTCATACGTGAATCAAGAACAGCCCCAAAAGCAAGAACCGTACTATACTAAGCCCAATATTTGTTAAACTTTTCTTTCATCTTTTTACTCATTTCACTTATCAACTCATCTTTATTCAATATGTTTTTTCTCAATAAACTTCAATTTTCCAAACTTACATAAAATATAAGTTAGCCATAGTATAAGAATAGCCTAAAATCAAGTTTGTAGTGTCATAAAAAGGATCAAGAAATTCACATATTTTCTCTCCCTTACTCCACTCATCCATTGAAGGACAATACTTATAATTCTTATATCATTCAACTGAAGAAAAGTAAAAGCTTTATTATATTTAATGGCACTATCTAACATCAAGTAAGTTGAATTCCAACGAGTAGACACTTCCAAGCGCAAACCAACACGTGTGTCAATATTACCAACTTGTACCACACATTCGTCAATTTTTTTCATCCTACTCTCAGATCGAACAAACTTAACAAATTCACTTATCTTATGCAAAACAACATTGACCACTTTCAAACCTTCTTGAACAACCAAATTTAATATGTGAGCACAACAACGAATATGAAAAAAATTCACCATGACAGAAGAGGCTATTATCCAGAAAACCAAGTTGCTCTTTCAAGTTGGCTTGCATATTGTCATTACTAGATTCATTATCTAATTTCAAAGAAAAAACCTTTTTATCAATTCTCCACTCCTTTAAATACTCAATTCCTCATTTCTGATATAAACAAAACATGAACAGACAAGACGAAATTATAGCAATGAACCTACAACTTCAACAAAAAGATATTTTCTCATCCTTCTCATCATCAGTCCCAACAATTTAATAGAAAATGACTTTTTGAGACAAATTATAGCAATGAACCTATCAAATTTTATAGCATTAATAAAACAAATTGCTTCCGAAAAGCTCTTTAAAGTAACATAATGGACAATTCAATAGTAACAGCTGGATGTCAAATTGTCAATCCATATATTTGACCTAAACAGAGTAGAATGCTCAACTGGGATTGCAGTACTTTCATCAAATACCTGATAGGCTAGCCAAGTATCAGATCAATGAAGTCAAAATTACACTCAATAGCACACTCTTGATTGCAAATTAACAACAAAACAAACTCTGAACCATCATTAAGCAGAATGATCAAACTCAAAAACACACTTTAACGAACAATTGAATCACAAATTCATTAGAAAGATGAACTCACAGGTCGATAACAGAGACCCATTTGAGAGTCGAGTAAACTTAAGAGTTATATGAAAACTTTAGTAAAACTAGCCAAAATAATTATATGAAGAGAATATAGAGGCTGCATAACACAGAGAAGAAGCAATTAACTCTAAATTTCTATAACTCAAAAATTTTAAACAAGATCACATACTTGCAAGGCTGCGAGCGAATCACTCAAACATGTTGAGAATAAAGAAATTGAATCACTCGAACAGTGTGTCGTCGGCGACGGCGTTTGATCGAGAAAGGGAAAGAGATTAGAGAGCGAGGGCGAGGGCAGCGAGTGATGAAATTGAAATGGAACTAAAACAGTGAAAAGAAGGGATTTATAAACCCTAGAAAAGGAAACAGGGTAAGAAAAAAAAGGACGACATCGTTTTTGAGTGGGCACTGAAAAAAAAAGGTGGGTTGGCCCGCCCCGCCCCAAACCCGTTTGGCCAGCACCCGTTTAGGCCAGCCCGAATTGACCCACTTTTATTTGGGTTAATAGTTTTAAATCCCAACCCACCCCTATTGCATGGCGGGGCGGGCTGGCCCGATGGACTCAACCCAAATTGACGGCTCTAAACATTTGTAGATTTTCTGTATGATTTTTTAAGTTTTTATTTGGATGTTTGTTTTATGATTTTTTAAGTTTTTGTACAGTTTAGTATATTGTTTTGAGAATTTAGTACAGGTTTCACAGTTTGGTATATTGTTTTTGGTATATTTTACAGGTTGTAAAATAAGGTATATGGATTTTCTTGTGTGCAGGTGGGATTACAGTAGTTTGCTGCTGCAATAGGAGTTACTGCAAGTGAACTCGCTACACGGTGTAGCGATTTCAATGAAATCGATACACCGTATAGCGAGTTCACTTGAAGTGACACCTACAGCAGAAGCAAATTGTTGTAATCCCACCTGCACCCAGAAACTGAAACTGAAACTCAAAAACAAACACAATTTACAACACAAACTATAAGTGAAACAACACAAATTGTAGAAACAATCAAAATTACATCCAAGTTATACTCAAACAAAATCCAAATTAAATACAAAGTAAAACCAACAACTCAAATATAAATTACATGGAAAACATTCTTCTACTCCCTAATGTTTGGGCATCTACGACGATTGTGGCCTTCTTGTTTACATGATGAACAATGAGTCTTCCGTTTATCTGCTTGAAAGTCCATACAGTTTTGGAAGTGTCTTGATCTAGGCCGTCCGAACTTCGCAGAACATCGAAGGTGGGGATTAGGGAAAAAACGTGGCACCAAACCATCCACATCCTAATAGTCCTCATGGTGGATTGGTTAAAATGTTCCCTTCCATGTCTTGTAGTAATCCCTAATGGTGTAAATTGGAGAAACAAAAGAACGACCATCAAGATGTTGTGTATGTCAACATGCAAGAAGATGGAACAAGTCATGTGATAGGCAACCCATTTACCACATGTGTAGGTACACTCATTAAATCGGACAATTTGGATATTTTCACCTTTATCACCCTGACGTGCGATTGTCACCAGATACACCCCCATCTCATGAGTTTTGAACCTCCTTACCTGATTTATCGTACCTTTCTCGCTATTCTTCAAGTATCGGTAATGAACTTTCTGCCTGAATTGGTGTAGAGGATTGATGTTAGGGTTATTAGGATTACCTCATAAGGCATTAAGTGAAAATCCATGCCTTACTTTGAAAGTACTCCACACAACGGTAGAAGGCCGTTTCAACAATTGCTGTTATTGGCATCCCACGGGCTCCCTTCATGACACTATTGAAAACCTCAGACATGTTAGTAGTTATAATTCCATATCTGTAACCACCATCGTATGCCAATGTCCATTTTCTGGCATATCTAAATTTAGAAATCATGCAATTGCCTCGGGGTTAATTGAACGAATACTCTATAAGGTAGATTTCAATTTTCTATCTTGACTTGCTTTACCCGATCTCTAAAACAGATACTTCAAACCTTCCCCTCTATACTTATTCAAGAAATTTGCTCGCATGTGTCTCAAGCAATATCGATGGTTCATATTTGGCCACCACGTATCTTCCACTATAGTCTTAAGAATGCTGTGATGACGGTCAGATATCAATCATACTTACCGAATCTTTATAATATGTCTGCAAAAAAGATATAAGAACCAACGCCAGTTTGTCCAGTCCTCTTTTTCAATAACAAAAAATGCAAGAGGAAGTATACTGTAATGGGCGTCAACACCCATTGAAGCGCCCCGAACCGAAGACCTACTTGGCCTCACGTTCGGAACACTCTCGGAAGACACCTTTTTAACAAAAAAAATAATTCAAAATGTCCTTTCAAAACATTTACTACTTAAAACCTGCTTAACTTTAAATAACTCCCATTACATACTACAAAATTAAAACATTTAACTTGAAAAGTCTACTTAAGGTTTTACAAACCAAAATACACTCTTTTACAAATCAAGGAACATAGTCCCATATATACAATATATACAATCTCAAAAGAGTTTTCCAAAATACAATACAACATTTCAAGTCTAGGAATTACCCCTTGGTTTACATTTACATAATGTAACCATCATACAATACCTTGAACAAAATATCCCAACTCGGCGTCCTCACGTGATCAACGTGGCCTAGCCCCAGGCTCTCCTCTATCTAAGAAAGCAATAAAAGGACGGGGTGAGAAAAATCTCAGCAAGTTATTATGTATGCAGCAATATGATATGCAATCATAATATGGAAGCATATAACAACAAATCATCATATATATATATATATATATATATATATATATATATATATATATATATATATATCACCACAAAGAAAGATATATACATAAACACATAAGTGCAATATGGTAACACTGAGAAGGATATTGAGCCAAGGTTTAATCCTCAAAAGGATATCACGATCCAAGCAGCATCATCTGCTGAAGAAACAGTTCCGGAACCAAATCATAATAACAACAACAAACAGGACTATGACACAAAGTCATATCCAATAGTGCAACTAGACTACTTCTTGAGCTAGTCCACTACTTCTAAACCATGGCCTATGGCTGGGCAAACAGGGAACCAGTGTACGGACTATAACAAACTCGGCTCGGGTGCCATTATAGTTCCGTAACACTGCCCAATTCAAGCACTATCTGGACTTGAATTAAAAGCACAGTACTACATACTTGCTTACAATCACCGAGGATTCCAAAGTAGGGAACCATACCCATATAACATATCAAAATGATATCCAAATGATAACAAGTATCCATGAACACTAGCACTAAGGCTAAACAATCCTTGAACCAATTAAACTTAGGATTCCAAAGTAGGGAACCCAAATCAAACACATCATAAAGATGCCAAACAATTATCAAAAGTGCAACACATATTGTCTACACCTTTATAATAACATTTAAGGATGTAACAACAATTATAAACCATGTATATGAAATCATGTAAGGCACAATATATAACCAACTAGCTCTACATGCTCAATATACAACAATTAATAACCTCTATAAAGGTTCAAGATCAAATTACCAATTTTGAATAACTTTGGTTAAGTTGCAAATCAAGCCTACCAATCATTTTCCGAACAATATTTAAACCACTTCCACAAATCCATTTGATCAAGTAAGACATCATTGGGTAGCTAAAGTGTTGTACTTCAATTATAGTTAAAGAGGGTTCAATTATATACTAGTTTGAATAGGGTTCTAAGTCTTGAAAAATGCTTCAGAGGTGGCAGGGCAGGGCACGACTCTTGCCCCATTGACACCCCTCCAGAATTAGTCGTCCCTAATAGGGCACGACAAGGGACGAATGCAAGGCACTACTTTCAGCTGATGGTACCCGCTTCTCAAATCAAGCTTAGAAAAGACTGTCGCACCTTGCAATTGATCAAATAGGTCATGAATATGAGGTAGAGGGTATTTGTTCTTTACCGTCACTTGGTTCAACTGTCGATAATCAATACAAAGTCTCAACGACCCATCTTTCTTCCTAACAAACAATACCGGAGCTCCCCACGGCGAGACACTCGATCGGATGAATCCCCGATCAAGCAACTCCTGCAACTGAGCTTTAAACTCTTTCAATTCAGCTGGAGCCATTCTATATGGTGCCTTGGATATCGGAGCTGTACCCGGAAGCAATTCAATCCTAAACTCTATCTCTCTATCCGGAGGCATCACATACTCGGAAGAAAATACATCCGAAAACTCCTTAACTATTGGTACATCCCCAAATTCAGGCAACTCTTTAGTAGTATCTAAGACACTAGCCAAGAATCCCGTACAACCAAGAAGCAACAACTTTCTAGCTTTCACATAAAAAAATGACACGAATAGTCCCAACCGAAGGAATAGCCTCAAAAATAAACTTAGGCATATTCGGGACTGAAAAGGTAACAACCTTCTTATGACAATCGACTAAAGCATGGTATTTGCTTAGCCAATCCATACTCAAAATAACATCAAAATCATGTATGGGCAACACTAACAAGTCAGTAGGTAATACATGATCACAAATATGCACATCACAGGCACATAACACCTCATCAGTTACTAAACACTCTCCCATCGGAGTTGACACTTCTAGCACATAAGGCATAGAATCCACAGAAACAGGCAATTTCGATGCAAAATGCATGGACACATACGAATGAGATGAGCCGGGGTCTATTAGTGCACGTGCTCTCATACTTGCTATAGAAATAATACCTCCGATGGCGTTGGAGGAATCTGCCGCTTATTGTTGATTCACCTCAAAGACCCGACCCTGAACCTTAGGCCTCCCCAAAGAATCTCTCTTCTGCCCCTGAGAAGTCTCGGCTCCACTCCCGGATGGTTGCTTCTTTGACTTTGGACAATCCTTCTGAAAATGTCCCAACTGTCCACAATTCAAACACTTACCCTGTTTCTTCCAACAATGATTCTCAATATGTCCTTCCTTCTGACAGTAACTACAAACTTTCTTTGGTACATTCCCCGAAATGAAACCCTATCTTCGAACACTAGATTGACCTTGCGGCTACCCTCTAAAGTGTGATGTCGGTCCTTGTCCTCCTCGACTATCTTGACCTTGCTGTTGGGTTCTAAATTGTCCTCCTTGCCTTCCCGTACTTACTACTTCCGTTTTTCGCTTATGCTCTTCAATGCCATGCTACACATGGTATGCACGATCCATGGCATCTTGAAAATTTTGAAACTTGTGGGATACTAACTGAGTACGGATCACTGTCTTCAAGCCTCGCACAAATCTCATAGCCTTCTTCTCTTCGGTTGCCACCAAATGAGTGCAATATCTCGCTAATTCCGTATACTTGGCCACATACTGAGCCACTGTCAATACATTCTGCTCCAGTTTAAGAAATTCTATCTCCTTCTTGTCTTGATCCACCGTCGGAATAAAGTGCTCCTTAAACTTCCTTAGAAAATTCTCCCAATTGTACGGAACATGAGCCTCATCTCAACTTGCTTTTAAAGTTCTCCACCAATGCTCCGCCGCTCCAGAAAACTTGTAAGCTGCGAATCTGACTCGTTCCTCTTCAGTACACCTCAACACATCAAAGATTTTCTCCATTGCCTCGATCCATCTCTCTGCCTTTAACACATCCGATTCACCCGTATACCCAATAGGTTTAAGCTTCAAAAACTGATCCAATCCAACCCTTGGAGCTGCTTGTTCTCCTTATTGTCTTTGGTCATTCATGGCCTTCAAAGCCGCTTCTAGCATCCTTGGAACATCTATCGGGTCTCCTATGGAACATTTCCACGGCCTAAAGGTCCAATCGGATCACCTTCTGCCCCTGCCTTAATGATTTAGTACCTACATAAGACATTTAACGTCACTCACTCAATCCATATTACCCCCTAGGTCACGTAGTCAATCTAGAATATCTAAACCTAAGGCTCTGATACCAACTGAAGCGCCCCGAACCGAAGACCTACTTGGCCTCACGTTCGGAACACTCTCGGAAGATGCCTTTTTAACAAAAAAAAATTTCAAAATGTCCTTTCAAAACATTTACTACTTAAAACATGTTTAACTTTAAAGAACTCCCATTACATACTACAAAATTAAAATATTTAACTTGAAAAGTCTACTTAAGGTTTTACAAACCAAAATACAATCTTTTACAAACCAAGGAACATAGTCCCATATATACAATATATACAATCTCAAAAGAGTTTTCCAAAATACAATACAACATTTCAAGTCTAGGAACTACCCCTTGGTTTACATTTACATAATGTAACCATCATACAATACCTTGAACAAAATATCCCAACTCGGCATCCTCACGTGATCAATGTGGCCTAGCCCCAGGCTCTCCTCTATCTAAGAAAGCAATAAAAGGACGGGGTGAGAAAAATCTCACCAAGTTATTATGTATACAGCAATATGATATGCAATCATAATATGGAAGCATATAACAACAAATCATATATATATATATATATATATATATATATATATATATATATATATATATATATATATCACCACAAAGAAAGATATATACATAAATACATAAGTGCAATATGGTAACACTGAGAAGGATACTGAGCCAAGGTTTAATCCTCAAAAGGATATCACGATCCAAGCAGCATCATCTGCTGAAGAAATAGTTTCGGAACCAAATTATAATAACAACAACAAACAGGACTATGACACAAAGTCATATCCAATAGTGCAACTAGACTACTTCTTGAGCTAGTCCACTACTCCCAAACCATGGCCTATGGCTGGGCAAACAGGGAACCAGTGTATGGACTATAACGAACTCGGCTCGGGTGCCATTATAGTCCGGTAACACTGCCCAATTCAAGCACCATCTGGACTTGAATTAAAAGAACAGTACTACATACTTGCTTACAATCACCGATGATTCCAAAGTAGGGAACCATACCCATATAACATATCAAAATGATATCCAAATGATAACAAGTATCCATGAACACTAGAACTAAGGCTAAACAATCCTTGAACCAATTAAACTTAGGATTCCAAAGTAGGGAACCCTAATCAAACACATCATAAAGATGCCAAACAATTATCAAAAGTGGAACACATATTGTCTACACCTTTATAATAACATTCAAGGATGTAACAACTATCATAAACCATGTATATGAAATCATGTAAGGCACAATATATAACCAACTAGCCCTACATGCTCAATATACAACAATTAATAACCTCTATAAAGGTTCAAGATCAAATTACCAATTTTGAATAACTTTGGTTAAGTTGCAAATCAAGCCTACCAATCATTTTCCAAACAATATTTAAACCACTTCCACAAATCCATTTGATCAAGTAAGACATCATTGGGTAGCTAAAGTGTTGTACTTCAATTATAGTTAAAGAGGATTCAATTATATACTAGTTTGAATAGGGTTCTAAGTCTTGAAAAATGCTTAAGAGGTGGCAGGGCAGGGCACGACTCGTGCCCCATTGACACCCCTCTAGAATCAGTCGTCCCTAATAGGGCACGACAAGGGACGAATGCAAGGCACAACTCGTGCCCCAGGGCACGACTCGTGCCCTTGCCCAAAACTCAAAAACAGAGCATGGACATCAGACATCAGCAACAAAACCCAAAATTTGTTATCTCCAGTTGCTGCAAACATCAGTACCATACATATAACTTCAACCAATTTCATTACCCACCATTTCCTTACCTTTGAATCCAATTCAAATGGCCAAAAGTCACATGCACTATCTCTACTTCAACCATTAGCATCTTAAAATCCCATATACCACTATTCTTTCAACTTCAACACAACCTTATAACCAAAATCAGTTCAAACTTTAAAAAATCATTTTAGGTCAAATAACATGGTTCAAAATACCAAAATCATTTTCTTACAAAAAGATATCCAATAGAATCATGGAATGAACAATTAATTGAAAGAAGTCATAATAACTTACAAAATAATGCGGAATGGAATATTTATTTTTCCGGCTCTACGCGTTCCCCTCGTCACCACGAACAAGAATACACGATCAGATTTGAAAACGAAAAGGATTTGAGCTTGTAATAATTAATGGAAGGAGATTAGGGTTTGGTGCTTTCCATGGAAGGTTTTAGAAGATGAAGATTTGAGCTGATCATTTTCCTTTGTTAAAATGCTTCCCATGGAGAGTAATTTAAATATTAATAATTACACCTTAGCTCCTCAAAACTTAAACCAATTATACTAACAACCTTGACTATCATCTTTGACACCAAAACACCTCCACATAATAAAATCATTTCATTTATAATTTTAAATATTTTACTTTCACCACATCACTTTATGTTTATTCCATATATGCCCTTAATCATTAAAATTAATTCCTAACCATCCTAAACTTCACATAATTCATCAAAAACATAATTAAACACATAAAACTTAACAAGTAGCATAAATGACATAAAATGAAATACTACTATCCCAACCCCACATGTTCAACATGTGCTAAATTAGTGTCTAGGATTAGGGTCGTGACACCCATGACAATCAGTATTACCCCTTTATATCTACCATGAAGAAATATTCCATCAACAGAAATGAATGAGAGAAAGCTTAAATACAAGGCACAAATGCCCAGAATACCCGTTGAAACATGTGTAATTCACCGACATTAGGAGGAGGAGGATGAGTATACTCAACAATTGTTCCGGGGTTGTATTTTATGATAGCTGCTAGGATGCGAGTTAACCTTATAGGTAATTTCCTTTCCAAACATATCACTGATTTGTGCAATAAAAACTCCAACCTTGACATCTGAATCGGCCTTAATAAGACTAACTACTTGTCGACCAATAAACTTCGCATTTGGGTTGGGGTGATCTCGACTTTCTCCAGAATATAAGCAGCAATGAGGAGCCTTATAATTGGTCATTTCCCAATAGCCAAACTTCCTTATACTCACACGAACATAAAAATTGCATGGAAAAATTTTCAATATAAATTCAATTACCCATGTGTGAGTTGTACTATTTCTTACCCTAAACCGACGATTGGTGCAAACATGGTATCTTTTTATATCAAATTGGGCCTCGTTCTTGCTAGAAAATCGTATCCCTTTAGCAATTTCATTTTTCTTCGGATTCCAAACTGGAAAACTAGGTTCATTATGGTAATCAATAAAGCCTTGTTCTTGTCGAGCAGAACAACCAATATCACTGTAAAAAGGATAATCTTCTCTCTCATATCTTCGATTTCCTGACGCTTCATAATGAACCAAATGTGTTTCCACGTCATTATCAATCAGCCCATCATCACCATCTCCCAATTTGACATCAGAATCACTACTACCCTCATGATATTCATCATCAACATCGTTTAACATTGCATCTACATCAATGTCTTCTTCTTTTTCTTCATAATCTACATTATCTTCAGAATTATCACCATCAACTGGATCATTTGGGCATGCGATGTTACCATAATTTGAAGTTTGAGTTGATATAAGTGTTTGTGTACTTGAACCAACCCTGCATCACTGTTACAAATTGGTGAATACCCATAAATGGTCTTTGTGCAGTGTTTCAAATTTTGGATAACGTCGATTTTCAATCAATTTTACTACCACATATAGCTGCAAATTACCCATCCCCCCAAATTTAGCTAAAACATCGAACATTATATCTATACACTCATCATATTCAATAAAGAAAGGAAAGTACTCACCAATTCCGCTTTACAAAGTATTAGGACATCTATAAATGACTTACAAATTATATTGTGACCGATATAAGCCCTTCTTTTTATATAATTCATCAATCAACTCATTGTATTTTCATCGACAATCAGACCTAATTGCACATTTTGGCCCATTTTTGAAAATGAGGACCATCAAATGGTTGTTTATCATCACCTCCCAAATAGTAAATGAAAATGATTGAACCCCCGTTCATCTTTAACTCTATATTACGAAATCAAAGTGTTAAAACCTAAATAACAAAATCCTCACATTTATATATATAATATACTAAAAACACGGTAAAAAAACTTAAATTTATATATCTAAACACAAGTGAAAACATGATTAAGATGATGCTAATTTACATTGATTATTGATATTCAACGATTCTGAAATTAAATAATGTGAAGATTTGAGTTTTTTTTTTTTTTGAAAGTAAGTATGAGAGTATATGAGAATGAGAATGGATCTGAATCTGCAAACCTTATACACTGGAAAAATGGCTTTGTAAACTCGTTACACCATGTAGCGAGTTCTATGTAAGCCTAAACTCGATAAATAGTGTAGCGAGTTTTGTTTTGTTAATTACAGTTAATTAATTCAAACAGTTAATCTTAATTTAACTAAATTCGCTACATGGTTGTAACAAGTTTCAACGGTCAAATGTTTAATTCGATATATCATGTAGCGATTTCTAAAAAGATGTTTATTTTGAATTAGTTTCAAATGTGAGTTATTTTGATAATTATAATTTTAAAATGGAATTAATTAATGTCTCACATCCTTGTCTGTGGAGCTAGCTCCTTGAAAATTGAAGGGACAATTTTCGTTTTCACATAATCCAGTGGCTGCATTTTAGCATTGATGGTATGACCGACACATTTGTGGCTTGGAAGGTATTAATTAAAGAATAGGATCCCTCCCTCCTGTTCCTTCATAGGATTCCATCAATGAGGTTGCAATTAAGTGTTTTTGTACCATGTCTCCACTTCCATTCTCTACCCAAATAACCCAACTTCTCTCCCCTCTCTCTCTCTCCCACTCCCACTCCCTCTCCATCCTTTTGTCATTTTCATTCATGTGATCACCAAATTGTGATTGGTTGAACAAGGATAATCATCATCATAATCATAATCACCATAATTAATTAACATATAGTACCTTTCTTCATCATCATTCCTTTCCGTGTATGTTTAGTTCTTAAGGGAACGCTATTATAGTATTTTGTTAATTACTTGTGGCAGGTGCATGTTGAAGGAAAGGGTAGGCTTATATCCACTTCTCTTATTTTATTCCAACCCTATCATACATTACATACCCCTTCCTTTGGAATCTGATAGTTTTTAAATATAACTCAAAATAATTGTTATTTTAATATTGACTCATCGTTCATTGTGTATATCCATTTAGCATGAGCTCATATTTCTTACATGAACTTGCTAGATGAGCCTGGTTAAAAATAAATATAATTGGTTGGTATATTACTAGGATGAAAGGCACGCAAAAAGAACAACAGATTATACACTCGTGTTTCTTTTCTTGTTTGCCGTATTGGTTAGGAGGCTATAGTCCAGCCATTATTCGGTTCTAGGAATCAATTGAAGCCCTCTAACTTTGAATTGAAGCAAAACCCAACCCTTGTTTGGCTATCAATGGGGTTCAATTGGTTTTCTGTACTCATAATTAGTCTCCCCTTTCTTATTGCAGCCATTACCACCGTCTGCCTCACTTTCCCCATTGAGAAAGTCCAATTTCTTATAAATGCACTTGGGATTGTACATTTAGGTTATTCAACCTGTCGTGCTCCATGACAATTAAACCAGTTTTCTAATCTCTCTCTCTGAAAAACTTAACAGATTAAACATTCTATTTCTTGGTTGTAGGTTAAGCAGTCCGTGGAGAAGTTGTCACGCTCCTGCAATTGTGTGAGATTCAAGTTTCCGTAGTTACTTAAGTGACAACCTTTGCTTATGTTCCCAGAATAAAATAAACCGAATGGCTTTGGCTGAGTTTACTGAGGTTTAAGTTTTACTATTCAATTCCCCCTTATACCCCTAAGGTTAATGGGAACGCGAGATTTCCCCCCTCCCCCCAATGTTCCTTGTTGTTCATTAACTGATAGAGAAGTCTTGATTAAGGGTGACAGAATATTAGAGATATTATCCCACATTGAGAATTAACAAACCTTGCCCATGACATATAAAGATCCTGAGTCACTCCCCTTGACACCAATTGATTTTAAGGTGGAACCTCAGGCTTTAAGACAGAATGATTTAGGCATCTGAAGAAAATTGATTCAAAACTGAGAACATAAAGCTCGACATTTCATCGTTGAATAAAAACCAAGAACTAAGAGAGGAGAAACAAATGGGTTTCTGAAACTTTTGTTAAAAAAATAAAAAGTCCTTTGTGTCCCATTAAAGAGAATATATTATTGAAGCAGGGACACTGAATCACTTGCAAGTTGGACTTCCATTATCATACTACGAAGATCTTTTGTTTCTTTCTTGAGCACTGCATTCTCCTTAACAACTCTTTCATGGCTTTCAGAGACATGGTTCAGTTTGTCCATAAGATTGTTGTTCTCATTTCTAAGATGAACCACTTGTGCCCAAAGCTCATCAAGCTGCCTCCGTTTCCTCATCCTTGACCTTCGAGCGGACTCTCTATTCGAAATCATCCTCCTCTGCTTTCTCTCATCAATGACGCCATTCATTTGGTTCTCTTCAGTTTCATCGGATGTGGATGAATTGTTGCTGAGAGATGATGAGTACTGTTGTGGAGTGAAATCCACAGCAGGAGAAGTTTGATAGTAGGTTGAGAAATCGTTTTGGATAGTGTCGAAACTGGTGGGAAAAAGGAATTGGTTTTGAGGAGATAGGTAGCTGAATGCTGCCATTTCAGGTAGCATGGCTAATTGTGTTTGGAGGAAGATGACTTGATTTTTTTTTTTGAGTTGAGACTTGGAGGGTAGGGAGAGAATGGCATGCGGAGTGGGGGGTTTTATAGTACAAGGGAGAAAAGTGGGCCAGAGTAACTTAATTTGGTGTGCAAATTGCAAATTGCATTCTGCAGTTTTTTTTTTTTTTTTTTTTTTTTTTTTTTTTTTTTTTTCGGGTTTTCAGCGCGGTTATGTCATGTCTGGCTAGTCATGGCCGCTTGTAGTGGCGGCGGAGGTAAACCGCGGGATATGCCCGAGGTAGTCAGGGTGGCAGCACCCCTTATACTCCTGACCCCAAGGGAGCCCTCCTACATGACTCTTATGTCACCACACACACACACACACATATTTACGTGTGTGTGCACGCTTAATATATGAAAAAAAATCAATTTATTTCGAACACCATGAAGAACGAGTTATGTATGGTTTAAAATTTGTCAGTTTAACTATTAAACATTCAACACCCACTCTAACATTTCACATCAGTTTCTCTCTCTTCCACCTAATAATTCAACACCCCATTCAATTTTTAACCCTCCAACACTACAAGAAAAACATGTTTTAGTGACGGAAAAATTCGTCGCTAAAAGCCAAAATTCCGTCGCTAAATGAAAATGAAATAATATTTTTTTAATTCTATACATCCGTCGGTAAAAAAAATTTGCAATCCCTCGTTAATCCGTCGATAAACCGTCGGCAAAAAGAGGCGCAATTTTTTGGCACAACTTTTACGACGAAATAGTGACGGAATCTTGTCCGTCGTTAAATCCGTCGGTAAAGTTTTCGTTTTCAGCTTAATTTTTTTTTAATTTTTTATCTGTCGCTATTTCCTCGCTATTCCGTCGCTATTAGCGATGGAATTGTGTCTGTCGCTAAAATCCGTCGCTATTTAATAGTTTTCTTGTAGTGAATGATTTTGTTTAATAAAATTCAACACCCTTCCAACTCATCAACCTATATCCCACCACTTTTATTTTATTTTATATTCTTTATTTTTATGATTAGTAAAATAATAATTATTATTATTATCATTTATAAATACGAAAATGACGATAATTTTTATTAAAAAAATAATTCATACTTAATTAAAAGTAATACATCATTGGAAAATATATGAAATTATTTTTCAAATAGTTCGACACCCAAAATTTCAAAAAGTTGTCTGCTTCAAAAAGTTGATTTTCAAATTGAAAATTATTAGGATTGTTGTAGTTAATAAGAAAATTACCTGAATTTTGAGTGTTAAAATAGTTATTATTGGGATCCATTTCACTAAAAAGAAGATTTTTTATGTGGAAAATGAAGGATAATTGAGAAATTTATATTGAAAAAATAGTATTTTTTTCTGTGTTCAAATCAAATGAAAGCGGACTCTATTTATAGTTCAAAAAAAAAATTATGAGTGGACTTCAAACAAAATTAAATATAATTAATAAAAATTGAGTGGTCGAAAATGACGGACTTCAAATAAAATTTAATACAGTTAATAAAAGTTGAGTGATCGAAATTGACGGACTTCAAATAAAATTAAATACACAGTAAATGGCCTTAGAAGAATACTAGGGTTTTTGTTGAATAAAAGCTGAGCTCTATAGAAATTACCTGAATTTTGAGTGTTTAAATGGTTATTATTGGAATCCATTTCACTAAAAAGAGGGGATTTTTTTGTGGAAAATGAAGGATAATTGAGAAATTTATTTTAAAAAAAGAGTGTTTTTTTTATCCAAATCAAATGAAAGAGGACTCTATTTATAGAGAAAAAAATTAATTTTTTTTTGATATAAGATAATTGCCTTTGAAAAATTCAGATGAATTTAACCAAAAAATAATTCAGTGACCAATCATGTTGTGTCAAGTGGCCAAATCAGAAAAAAAGAAAAAAAGAAAAAAAAAACCCAGTGCCAGACGTGCCCTAGACGGGCGGTGTATGTCACGCGCTAAAAAGGTCCACTCCCGTCGCGCCATGTGGCAAGGAATCGGCCCCACCTCTTTTTTCAACACCTATTGAATTTATTCAACAATTTTTTTTTTCAACTATTGAAAATCAACTTCAATACCCTTGCAATGGTTTCAACTATTGAAATTTTTTTTTCAATAGGCCATTGTAAATGGTCTTAGAAATAGGATTCTTACCAAAAAAAATTGTGAGTGTTTATGTATAAAGACTAGTACTAACACCCCGGCACAGTAACGGTACATATATATTTAACTAACCATTTCATCATTCACCAATAATTAACACTAACACCACCATTGCAGCCCACCATCCTTTCCCACTTGTTGCAAATCCACCTTCAAGCAACCAACTTCAACCGCATAACGCTTCTTTTCTTCTGATTGCTTCTTCTTGAGGAACATACAATTATAAAACAATGAATGAGGCATGTTTTGAGTAACTATGGTTACTTTCGTTACCAATTTGTGCACTTAATTGCTCTCAAGTACCCAAACACCAAAGGCAACAGTATGGTCACAAAAAAAAAAGAATCATGTGATGAAAAGGAAACCGCTCAATTGATTCGGTGTGTACAACTTCTATTTTATTTTATAAATGTGATAAAGTATAAATACATATGTTTTACGAAAAATCCTTAGAAAAAAAGAGTGAATAAATGGAAGACAGATATATAAATACCGAGAGATATGTGTGTTACATTATGGCGCTTAGAATACTTATCAGGGTGAACTATAAATTAATGATGTCTTTGTTTTGGTGCCGGATAGAGGCATGGATCCATGTCGATTGTTTACATATCCCAACAGCTTACTTAGCTCCTCAAAATTCCTCACAACCAATTGTATGTGTCTTCACACTAATCTGTTCTTCTTGTTATCCCTTGCAGCATTGCCAACCAATTTAAGATCGACCTAATTATAACATCCTAGTTAGCCACAATTTTTTTAGAAAAATGAATATAGAAATCCTTTCAAACCCACACATGTGACATATAGTAAGACATCTAAGCTTTGTTTCTCGGACACTACCATCTCCTTCACAAAATCTTTGTAAAGTATCCCAAGCATCTTTTGCAGTGAGACTAATTTGAATGAGTTTGAACATGTGCATGTCAACCCATTCATAGATAGCATTTAGTGCCTTTTCATTGAAACTAGCAAGATTATTTTCTTCAATTGTCCATTCAGATTCAGGTTTGACTTGAACGTCACCATCTTCATCTGAAAGGAGTAATGGAAGAGAATAACCATTTAAAACAGATCGTCAATCTCGAAGATCAATTGATTTGATATGCGAGCGAAGACGAATCTTCCAATAAGCATAACTTGATTCGTCTAAAATCGGTAATCTTTCCTGATTAAGATTAGCAGGATCATAAGCCATGACAAAAGGATCAAAACACTTAGTAAGAATCTTCTTTAGTAAGAATCTTCCAATAAGCATAACTAACCATTTCATCATTCACCCAATATTTCAACAATCACCCACATGAATGGAAGAAGTCGACACGAAAAGAAAGAAGAAGAAGAGCATAGCTGAGAAATAAATGCATCAAGATAGGTGGCTTTCGCTTTGAACCTTCTTTAGTAAGAATCTATCGAGCTTACTTGGCTGATCAGTGTACGTAACGTATTGAACTGTCAGACGTTATTGTATGCTTAAATAATAGACCAAACACATTTAAATCTCATATCAGATTTTGGTTCTCTATTGTGTTCATTATTTCGGCCCTGAAATTTCTTGATTCTATGAGTGCTTTAGAGAATTTGCCTAAGTCAAATTCTCAACGAACGGCCATGTTCACACTAACATAGGTGATGTGGTATAAAGAGTATCCTACATTACCCTACTTGAACTAAGTTACAAGATATAGTCGTCATTAAAAGCAATAGCTTAACCTCTACCATTTTGTAGGCAACACTTTTTGCATCATATATAGAAATGGGATGAAGATAAACTTCCAAGTGCTTTCCTCAAATCAATCATGACTTGTTTTTCCTATTGAACCTAGTCCGTGGGATCTCCAGCCGCCAGGTTAGATTTCCATCAAGTTGATTTAGATTTGTTTAGGATTTATCCCCATTTCTTCCGATGCACAGTTTATTCTCTCCTTGGATAAATCTTTAGTAAATGGATTCGCTAGGTTATCCTTTGATCGCACGAAATCAATCGAAATCGTTCCGTTGGAGAGTAACTGTCTAACGGTGTTATGTCTATGACGTATGTGTCGAGATTTGCCGTTGTATATAAAGTTCTCCGCCTTTGCTATAGCTGCTTGATTATCACAATGTATACATATAGCAGGCACGGGTTTTTGCCATAGAGGAATATCTTCTAAAAAGTGTCTAAGCCATTCGGCTTCTTCACCAGCTTTATCTAAAGCAATAAACTCAGATTCCATCATTGATCGAGCTATATATATTTTCTTAGAAGATTTCCATGATATGGCACCTCTACCTATATCCTTCACCTACTGGAGGATAATTGCTATAGTGCAATGAATACTCTCTAGTTCGTTTTATATATCCTAATACTCTTAATAATGTATTCCAATGCTCATTATTAGGATTACTAGTAAAACGACTTAGCTTACCTACACCATAAGCTATATCCGGCCTTGTGCTGCATTAAGTACATTAGGCTTCCAATGATTTGAGAATACTCTAATTGTTGTTTCGCATTTCCAGTAGTCTTATGAAGAACTATATGGGGCAGAAATGGATTATTAGTTTCTTTAATTCCATGAGAATTAAATCTCTCAATCATTTTATCAACAAAATGTGTTTGAGACAAACTAATTCCATTGGAGGTTCTTGAGACTTTCATTCCCAAGATTACATCTGCTTCACCCATATCTTTCATATCAAAGTTATTGGTAAACATTTTCTTTATTTTATTTATAACCTCAATATCATGACCAAATATGAGCATGCCATCTACATATAAACAAACAAATACATATGTGTTACCAAATTTCTTTGAGTATACACATTTATCACATTCATTTGTGATAAAACCATTCCTAATCATGACATTGTCAAATTTCTCATCCCATTGTTTAGGAGCTTACTTCAAGCCATACAAGGACTTAACAAGTTTGCATACCTTGGGCTCTTGTCCTTTTACTTTGAAACCTTCTGGTTGTTTCATGTAAATTTCTTCATTCAAATCACCATTTAAAAATGCAGTTTTTACATCCATTTGATGTATATACAGATTATACAAAGCTGCAACGGCTATTAAGATTCTAATTGATGTAATTCTTGTAACAGGAGAGTATGTGTCAAAGAAGCCAAATCCTTCCATTTGATGATATCCTTTTGCAACAAGACGAGCCTTATATTTATCCACGGAACCATCTGGTCTTAATTTCTTTTTGAAAATCCATTTGCATCCTATTGATTTAGAACCTTTTGGAAGATTAA
The DNA here is from genome assembly GCA_022495995.1 of Adenophora triphylla var. japonica. NCBI lineage: Eukaryota > Viridiplantae > Streptophyta > Magnoliopsida > Asterales > Campanulaceae > Adenophora > Adenophora triphylla. The sequence continues at coordinate 624,383 of JAFEMH010000446.1, forward strand.
CCACTTGCCAAGTGTTGTTACTTAAAATGGATTCAATCTCACTATTTACAGCTTCTTTCCAGAATGTGGATTCATAGCTGTTCATGGCTTTCTTAAATGATTGAGGCTCATCTTCAATCATAAAGTTAGAGATAAAATCTGGATCAAAAGTTTTAGCAATTTTTGCTCTCTTGCTTCTTCTTGGTTCAAAATCTTCATTGTTTTCAGAAATGCTTTCACGTGGTCTCTTAGGAGTATTTTCACAAATATTCTTTTTCATAGGAAACACGTCCCCAAAAAATTCAGCGTCACGAGATTCAATTATTGTATTGACATGAATGTCATTTACTTCAGATTTGTGTACTAAGAATCTGTACGCACTGCTACTCATTGCATATCCAATAAATACACAGTCAACGGTCTTAGGTCCTAACTTTGAACGTTTAGGAGGTGAACGGCAACCTTTGCGAGACACCCCATACTTTGAGGAATTTATAGGAAGGCTTTCTTCCTTTCCACAATTCATATGGTATAGAATCAGTTTTCTTGTGTGGAATCCTATTCAACACAAAGTTAGCGGATACCACCGATTTCCCCCACAAGTTTTGTGGTAAGCCCAAACTTCCAAGCATACAGTTAACCATATCTTTTATAGTTCTATTTTTCCTCTCAGCAATACCATTTTTCTGCGGAGTATATGGTGCAGTTGTTTGATGAATGATACCGAATTTGGAACATAGGTTACTAGATTTCGTTGATTCATATTCAACACCCCTATCGGACCTTAATACTTTAATTGACTTTTCAAGTTGATTTTCAAATTCAGTTTTGTAAGTGATGAAAGCATCCATTGCTTCATCCTTACTACTTAGCAAATGAACATAACAATATCTACTTTGATTGTCAATAAAAGTAACAAAGTATTTCTTATCGCCTCGAGTTGGGACAAACTTTAAATCACATAGATCACTATGGATTAATCCCAACAATTGGCTATTCCTTTCAACTCGTTTAAAAGGTTTCCTTGAAAACTTTGCTTCAACACAAACTTCGCATTTGTGACCTTTCATTGAATCAAGTTTTGGAATAAGTCCTAAACCAACAAGCTTTCTCAAAGATGCACGATTCACATGTCCTAAACGACCATGCCATAAATTAGAAGACTAGCTGTAAGTACCCCAATCTGGATCACCCTCTTTCGAGCATCCGGGAAACACCGTAGACTCACTCAAACGCAGTCTCGAACACCCGAAACCCTCAAAAACTCTCAAAGGCCCAAAAAACACCAACCAAACTAAGGGGGGGGGGCTTTATGGGACAAAAAAACACAAAAGGACTTTTTGGAAATTATGCAGAAATTGGAAAAGCATAGAAGGTCCGTACGGACCTCTTTGCATGCTAAAAGGTCCGTACAGACCTCTTTGCTACCAAACCTCATAATTACTGAATTCCCTTAAAGTCCACGAGATTCCCCTAAATCTGGAAAAACTACAATTTTGGATTACCTAAGAGGTCCGTACGGACCTCTTTGCAGTTTTTCCCACACTATAAATAGAGGGCTCCCCCTCCCTCATTTCACACACCATCCTCTTCTACTCTCTCCCTAAGCCTTCTGGCTCCCCCTCTAAGCCCTTCCGAGGCACTCCCGGCCCCTTTCGGTTCCTTTTGAGGCCTTTCGAGCTCCCTTGTGGTGCTTCGAAGCCCTTCCAAGCGCTCTCGAGATGCTTCCGCGCTGCCCCGAGGCACTCTCGAGGTACTCTGAGGCCCCTCGTGGTACTCCGAGGCCTTGCCTGGTCTTTCCCGAGGCGTCCCGGCTCTTTTCGAGTCAAACCGACAACTCGGACGCACGCCGGAACTCTGCTCGAACGCAACCGACGATCCCGACGCACGCCGAACCTCTGCCCGAATCCAACCAACAATCCCTGTGATCCTAACGCACGCCGAAACTCTGCCCGAGTGCACACTTGACAATCCCGAGGCACGCTGAAGCTCTGTCCACAGACAACCGGCACATCCCGAAGTAATCCCGGTCCGTCACGGAACACTATTCCATCCTCAAACACTATTCCCCAGCGGAAGACAGACATGAACAAACATTGGTAAGGCTTCCTTCCTACACTATTTCAATACTTTTCAATAAGTAGTGTACAATGTAGATATTAGACACAGCATGCATTTTTAAAAACACACACACACACACACACACACAACATTTAAAGAAAGAAGGGGTGTCGAAAGACTCATTTTTACGAGGCTACTCGAGTGAGCTCTAATATTCTAATATTCTCTTCCCGAGGAGTAACCTGACCTCCGAACTCAAAAATCTCATCACACAAAAACAGTTTATTTTTAAACTGGTGCCTTTTTTCAATGTTTTGGGCTTAATCAAAACGGCGTGGTGACTCTACAAGCAAAACACAGTGAGACACTTCCAATGCGACGCAACCGCAAACGAAAAAGCGCGAACAGCGAAAACGCCAGATGCCGGGGCGCGATCGCGCTGCCTCTCGGATCCGGGCAATTTCAATTGGGGAAATATTTTGTTTTAAAAACTTTTAAACAAAGCAAAAGATTTTTAAAACGATGATGAGGGTCAAACTTTCATTTTACCTCTTTCTTTAACTATTGTGTGTGTGTGTGTGCATGTGCTTTACGTTTTTATTTTACAAAAAAAAATAAAAATACAAAAAAATGCATCAATATACATCTGTGTACATACATTTAAAATTCTTCAAAAACTTATGTTTTACTCGGAAAAAGAATTTTAGAGATCGCACGCTACACGCACTGCTGCCTCGGTACACCGCATGCTACTCCCAGTGCTGCCTCGGTACACCGCACGCTTCACGCCTTGGCTCTTGCTTTAGGATACGGCACACTTGCAACCTCTGACCCTCGGCCGGAGTGGTCTCAGTTGCAGTCCGTTTGGTCTTCCTAGGCCTCTTGGATGCGCACGGGATCATTCCAAACATCCCATCTTAGCCAAGTGTCATCCCTGCACGCTTAAGTCACACTCTGTCCAGACTCGGTTGGTTTTTACCCAGTCCGTGTCATACAGCCTGGATACATATCCCATACCGGCCATTTTCTGAGTCGAAGCTCGGAACTCAAGATCCCTTGCGCAAGCAAAGCAATGAAAGGTCATGCTAAAATCTTGACCCGATCTTGATTTTTCGAAGCTACACCCAGACGATGTTCCGTTCCGGATATACATCCATGCCTACATGACACCATGCCATCAAGCCTTTAATACGTCAGCCATGACGTTATGACCTAGCCAACGCCTAACGTCACAGATCCCTTGCGCAAGCAAGGTAAAGAGAGGTCATGCCGAACTCTTGACCCGATCTTGACTCAGGTGCCGGCTCGGCTCACTATTCACATGGCTAACGCATTAAAACGAACATGACAGGCTCGGTCCTTAGGTTCGATTTTTCTTTTAGGCCGGTGAAAACCGCTTGCCCTATAGGACCCTCGCTCGGGGCTGTCCACCCCAGGATATCAAAATACAGGTGCAAAACGAGGGGCTTATAGCCGCACAGACGGTCTCCACTGACCCAGGATCTAGCATAGTTGCGAAAAAGAAGAGCAATCTTTTCCAACCTACCTAGGATTCTGAGAAAACACTGTTTTAAGTAAATTTAAAACAACAAAAAAATAATAAGTAAAAGCGAAAACCGCATGTCACGTGAGCTTTCCCCCCTTTTAATCCAAAAGGCCTTCCCATGTCTAAACCTTACCCGTAACCCCCTCCAGCGAACCGAGAGTGGTTGAGAATACCCGAGAGCCGCCTTTTCAGTATCGAGGTCACAAGGTCCGATGACCCTTCCCGGTTCGGCCCGCACGTCTGCTACTCCCCATGGCGGGATCAACAGATAACAGTGAAGGGAACGGAACCCCGCCACTAAGAAACCTTCAGACAATGGAGGAGGTGCTGCGAGCCTTCGAAACTCTCAAGAAGTGCCAAGAGGAGCAGCAAGCCTGGATCGTGGACACCCTGCGCCTTCGAGGAACCGTTGCTATTCCCCAACCTGATGGGACCTTCGTTCTCATAGAAGACGAAGAAATACCAGCTCCCCCGGGTCCTCAAAGCTATCAGCAGGTCCCACCTCCGCCAAGCTACGAGATCCCAGCAACGCAAAGCAGCTCTCGCTCAAAGCTCCACTCAAGCATTAGTCAAGCAGCTCCGACATGCCCGCCTCAGCACAGTCAATTTCCCGGCCCTGCGCCCCAAGCTCAATATCAACAGCACACATACGGGCCTGCTCCACCAGATCCCAGTGCATATCGGTACCCCCCAGGATTCAATCCTCTGCCTCTATACGAGCCTCGAAACTATAATAAAAAATCCCAAGGTTTATCCGGGACAGGCATCCCAAGCGGATATCCCGACATCTCAAACCTACCGCCCGCTAGTCTGCCACTTGGGGCTAATGAAACATTTCCCCATTCCCAAACACAACCCTTAGCGGGCCGAGCAATCACGCCCTTAACTTCAACACTCTAGGGTATGGGTTGGTATACACTCAACTACCTCCCCAAGACTCTCTATTGGCGATCCCACCTGCCAATCCACCTCCATCTTCGGTTTCCATCCCCGAAAACGGCAGCTTGCCTCTGCCCGCCCCTCACATAGCTTGGTTGGTCAAACAAATGAAGGACATGCAAGGCAAACTAGCCAGCTCTCGGAAGGACTCCCTCATGCCCACGGATCCGAGCAAGGTGGTCCCACTCCCTCCAAAATTCAGAATGCCAGAGATGGAAAAGTTCGATGGGACCGAATGCCTAAAAACCCACATCGACACCTACGTCTTGGGTATGAGAGCTAAAGGGGCAACCCCACAGCAAATGGCGGATCAGTTTCAGCATTCCCTCAAATCCACGGCATTAAGGTGGTTCCTCAACGTGAAGGCAGGAAACCGCTCCACGTGGGACCAAATCAGCGAATCTTCCTGGAGAAGTACCGCGCCAACCTTGAGTGGGAGACAAACCGCCATGATCTACTGGCCACCGAACCAAAGGATGACAAGCCTGTGGGTGAGTTTTACAAAATATGGAACTGGAAGCTAAGCGAGATAATGGATCCGCTTTCCAAGGAAGAGCAAATGGACATCTTCCATTCCTGCCTCAAACCTTCTCTGAGGACCTTGATCAGCCATCACTTCTATCCAGATCTCCATGCCATGGTCAACGCCGGAACCAAGTTCGAAAAGACCCTGAGCCTCCAGAAGACAACAGCAACCCCTGCTTCGTCTTATCGCTATCATACAAACCTATCAAATCCAGCACCTGTCCCGAACAAAGGAAAAGAAGCAGCCGGAACAGTACACTACATCCAGAACGGAGCTCATGTAAACCGTGATCAGGCAGCCCCGAGGAACAACAATCCCCCTCGCATCACACAGTTCCAGCATTTTGACAACCTCGAAATGCCTCTGGGCCAAGTATTCGAGGCATTGGTAAAGCGAAATCTCCTCAAACCTCTCGAGAACTTCCAACCAAAGACTCTCAAGCCCAACATGGATATGATCAAGCACTGCGCCTTCCATAACTACCCCGGTCACACCACCGACAATTGCTTCGTACTAGAGCAAGTGGTCCAGGGGCTAATTGAAGAAGGAAAGTTGGAACGCCCCCGTGGCCCCAATACCATCGGAAATCCATTCCCCCGAAATGACAGGGTGAACACGATATCCTTCGACGAAATTCCAAGCGAGAATAGGCCTCCTGCAGTCTCCGAAACCGTCAACATGCTATCCCGCTACGACTGAGAACGTGAAACTAGAGTCAAACGGTCCCGTGACCGGGAATCCAGACAAAAAAGCCCAAGGGCAAGTGTCTCCCTACGATCTCTACCCCGATCAAGACACACCAATGGATGGATCGAACGCTCCCCGGAGGAGACTGAATCGAACGGCAGCACCGGAAGCGGTCTAGCCTTCACGGACGAAGACTTGCCGATATGTGAAAATAGACACAACGAGGCTCTCCTCGTCCTCATAAAGATAGAGATGTTCTACCTCCTGAACGTCTTGATCGATAACGGCTCCGCATTTAAAATCATTGCCTTGAGTACACTGAAACGCCTCCGCGTCGACCGCTCCTTGATGAGATCTTCGCCCCGGATAATCCGAGCTTACGAATCCACTCCATGCCCTATCGTAGGAGTAATTAATCTGATGATCCAATTCGACGTGCAATTGGAGTCGGTAGAATTCCAAGTGGTGGATATCAAACCAACCTTCTTCGCCCTGCTGCGACTACCTTGGCTACATCAGATGAAAGCAGTATCATCTACTCTTCACCAATGCGTGAAATTCATCAACGCCAAGGGAAACCTCGAGGTGATCCGCGGAAGCAGCACGATGGCAAGCGCTTGGCCAGCAAGCTATGACCCAGAAGAGGGTCCCGACATGAGCGAATACTCCTCTGCAGGCGAGACTCCAGCCCTGTCCCGCTACGAAGTGGATCCTTACATTCACGCTCTAAGCCGCGATGAGCTAGAGATCAAAGAGCTCATGGGTCAAGACGACAACTCCGACATATGCGACTGCGAAGAATGCTTGAAAGAGGATCAAGAGATGGATGCCCAGATGGAGATTGACCGAGGAGTAGACCCCTACTTCACCGAAAACCCTCTTGAAAATTGGCTCATCACCGACCCACAGGTGTAGGACAACCCTCTGGCCGACACGCTCGGATCTCATGGAGACAGCCACCACAGCATAGTCCAATTCAACATCCCGGTGTCTGGCCTAGAAGAACAATGGCGCAATCTCCTCCAAAGCCTAATCAGAGAAGGAGAAATAGCATGTCCCCTCGATTCAGACATCGTAAACGTCGTCCAAGCAAGATCTCAGATAAGGAGGCAGATTCTTTGAAAATGATTAACATCAACAAGAATCAACTCTAAATCAGCGAATGCTTCGCCCTCCTGGAAGTAGCTCTCAGCGACTTCTATCATCAAGGTCCCCCAAGGTCTGGCAGCAACACTAATGGAGGGACATCATCAGGGGAGCAACCAAAAACCTCCGCGATCTGGTTTGAAGTCGAACCACAGGCAAGCTATCCTCCGGGATCCGCCTCAACTGAAGAATGGCCACCAAAGCCATTGCCACCCTCTCTTGGCCTGCAGCCCGCAAAGAGTAATGAAGCATGGTCCAATCCCTCGTCGCCTAGAGTCAAGCTTCGAGTCATGTTGTCTAGGAATTCACGTCTTTCGAGTAATCTGGCGGCTTTACGCCCAAAGATTGTGAGTCCATGATCAACAATGTATCTTCTCTACGCTTTCAATAAAAGGTCCGACCTTTCTAAAATATCCTTTCATTGCATCTTTAACGAATGATGAGTTAACTAATCAAAACAGTTAATAACAATTCATCTAACAAAGAAGCAGACACATTAATTGAACAAATGCATTAAACAGACATTTAAGCATGTTGTCAAACGAGAGAAAAATCGGGCCCAAGCTTCCGAGGAGGTTTTAACCAAAGTGAATTTGGGAACTACTGAAGATCCAAAGAGACTTAGTCGGAAGCCTCCTCACCAACATTGCATGCCAACCAAATCTCCTAATACCTCAAAAACGGGGGAACCGCCTTCATGAACGAGGAAGGTCAACGCAGGGAAGGAGCCAAAGCCAAGAGCATCATGGCCCTAAAACGCCTAGCCTCTCACTTTGTCATCCTTGGGGACATGCTATATAAAAAAAAGCTACCAAGGATCGCTCCTACGCTGCATCAGCCAGGAAAAAGCAAGTCAGCTCATGAACGAAGTCCACAACGGGGCTTGCGGCCCCCACATAAACGCCAGAGCCCTGATGCAAATCATTCTTCGAATGGGCTACTACTGGATCTCTATGGAGGCAGACTGCATCCACTTTGTCCAAAGCTGCGACAAGTGTCAACGGTTCTCCAACATCAATCATCTACCGCCTCACGATCTCTACTGCATGACTACGCCCTGACCCTTCGCCACGTGGGGAATTGACGTCATCGGGAAAATCGCTCCACCGGGAAGTAACGGCCTCGAGTTCGTCTTGGTAGCCATCGACTGCTTCACAAAATGGGTCGAAGCTAAGTCCTATAAGGTGCTCACCTCCAAGAAAGTCGCACATTTCCTCAAGGAAAACATCATCTGTCGATACGACATCCCGAACGAGGTCATATCAGACAACGGCTCCCACTTCGAAGGTGAATGCGACAGACTGCTGGCCGAATTCAAGATCACACGCCACAAATCTTCTCCCTACCGGCCACAAACGAACGGTGCCGTAGAAGCAGCAAACAAGACCCTCAAACGGATCATCCAAAAAATGATCACCCGAGGACGTGATTGGCCCGAAAAGCTGCACCTTGCACTTTGGGGCTACCGACATCAGTTAGGACAGCCACGGGAGAAACTCCATTCGCCCTGACATACGGGATGGAAGCAGTACTGCCCGTGGAATTGGAAATTCCCTCACTTCGAGTGTTGCTGGAAAACGAAATCAACAAAGTCGAATGGCTCCGAAGCCGACACAACGAACTGGCTCTGCTAGACGAGCGACGACTAAAGGCCATGGAATATGTCCGAGCCTACCAAAGCAGGATGGCTAGAGCTTTCGACAAGAAAGTCAAGTCCCGAGACATCAGGGAAGGCGATCTGGTACTCAAAGAAAAGCCTCCCACTCGACCCAACCCACTGGGAAAATAGGGACCAACATGGATCGGCCCTTTCGTGGTTCAAAAGATCTTCTCCGGAGGTGCCATGAAGCTGACAGACCTAGACGGCAATCCCTTCATGAATCCAGTCAACGGAAGCAAACTTCGCAGATACTTCGCCTAAAGAAGAACAACTGTGCATCTCTTGGCACTCCATGTAGTTTCGAACTACGCAGACCTAAGCCCTCTAGTCCGGGGGAACGTAGGCAACCTTAATTGGTCCGGTCTAAAAACACACAAAAAAGTCAAAAGTTTGAATGTCAATCAAGACCTCCATCAAATACACATTTTCCAAGAGCATGCCCCCACCATCACCTTGACCAAGTCAAACGACGGTGGCAACATCAAAGGACATCCGAGGGTTACTCAGCGTCAAACGACTGACCCATGTCAGCTTCCAAGCCAGGGGCTTGTCTTAGCCCTCATGTGCTTCAAAAAAAAAAAAAGAGCTCGAGCAAAGGCTCTCAAAAAAAAATAATAATAAGCTCAAGCAGAAGCTACAAAAAAGAGGTCAAGAGCCCGACGCCAACAAACAAGAGGCAAGGAAGCCACGGAAAAGACCGTCAAAATGACTTGTCAAGGGATCATCCAACCTCCCATACAAATACAAAACCCAGGCGAAAAGGGATTGCCGTCAAGGCCCAGGCTGCTTCAGTCCGCAAATGCAACAGAAAGGTCCAAAGCTGGACGCCATCAAGGCTCACAAAAGAAACAAAAGGCGAACAAGAGATCTTGCGTCTCGACAAATTTTTAAAAGTAAATCACAAATCACTAACGATTACAACATTTCTTGATGAGTTCAAGCACGGTCTACTCTCAAGTTCACAACATGCTAAAAGATAGCTTAATACATTTAACACATAATATGTTTATAATGCAATGAATGGATACCTAGGAGGTCATTTCGCGTCATCTGCGCTTGTCCCCTCGCCATTCTTCCCTTTCTTCCCTCGTCCCCGGCGAGTCTTCTTTCGCTCCACGCGAGCCAGCTCTGTCTCTCTCAATCCGAGATCAGGGGTCCTCCCCGTAGAGTCAAATAATCCAGCAGATCGCAGGGCTTCATTCACCCGTGCTTCGGCTCGGATCATCTCCCTGCGAGTCTATAAAAGAGGACCTCTCTCCGTCAGTCGATCAACTCTGGTCTCGTAGTCAAACAAAGTGTCTCCCGTAACATCCTGAGGGTCAGACCAGGCTTCGGCACTCCTAAGGCAATAGTTGCGACGACAATCGGGCCCCAGAATCGTTTCACGCCTGCTCCCCAAAATCACTTGGGATTGCCCGACACACTGCTCGTACCAATCCAGGTACACGGTAGTCAATACAACGTTCTCCCGACGCCGAAGGAGCACCACAAGAGGGAAGGCGAAATACTCCCATACCCTCAGAAAGTACGAAAGAGCACCTGGAGCTGCCATACGAAGAGGAGCTACCTCCGCAGTGGCAAGGTCATCCCAGCCCAACAAAGGCTCCTGCCTCATCCCGAACTGCCGAAAAACAAGTGACGGAATGTAGAAGGAGGACCAAGACAAACCTGGAACTCTAACAACATAGGACCCTTCCTGAAAGGCCCTCCTAGTCTCAATTCCCCAATGTGGAACCCACCAGCGGATCTGATACGTACCAAGCTGTGCCATCCATCTCTCCCAAGCGGACTGATCCATATCCAACACAAGAGGACGCTGAGCAAATGTCCACGAGCTAAACGACGCCGGAGCCTCGGGCATAGCCTGGAGTCTCTCTCGCAACCAGAAAGTGAGCAAAGTGGGGCTTCCCCCTCTCATGAACCTATCTCCAGTCGCCAGACAATCAATGCCGTGAAGGGTCTCCCCAATCACCAATGGCACAATATCCTCTCCGGCTCTGCAGTGGCCAACCACATCCAGCAAAGCGCCGTCGCAAACCCTGAGGGAGCTGACCATGAAAAGCGTCGCTATCACGTACAAGGAAAATGCATCCCACGAGATGTCACTCTCGTCGTCACTCATAAACCGCTTCGGCAGCGCAGAAATGTCAATGTGACCCGAACACTTCTTCCAACGAAGCCCGAAGAAAGCATGCAAGCTTCACGCTCACGGCAGCACTGCCAATCAGAGGAAGCGAGATGGTCTCCACCTCCGGTCCTCCCATTAAAGCTCAAAAATCCTCAAAAGTGGGCGTCACTTCATTGTAGGAGAAGCTATACACATGCCTCCTAACGTCCCAGAACCTCGCGACAGCAAGCAACAATTCCCAATCAAGAACCAACTCCTTAAGGGACCAAACCGAGCAGAGTCGAAACCTCACCTCGAAAGCCCGCCTCTGATGCCTCATACGGTGTCGCATCCACATTTTCAGCCACTCAAGGAAGTATGCTTGCCTCTGTAAGTACTCCAATTTGAGTCGGTAGCTTTTTCGTTAGAAAGTTAACGAAAGTTTTAACATTTCTAACATTTCTAACAATTCCTAACATTTCTAACAAAGTGAGGGTAGATTAGGGATTGCCACTTTAAGTTAAACCAAGAAAAGAATCTCAAAAAGCAAAAGAAATTAGAAAAATCCGAATTAAGAAAGTTGAAAAACGACTTCGAGTTTGAATTTTAAAAAGATTATTCTTCTGTCCAAAAGCCAAAGACTGTAGCAGATGAACAGTGCACGCGTCGATCCTTGTCCGCGCGGATACGTTTGATTCTCACAGTGTCCTATAAATTGAACCCTCCTCTCTCAGTTTACACAGGACATTTTGATCACAGCAACGAAGTTCTGGCGAAATATAGAGAGAAAACAGTGGGAATCTCTAGATTGCCACCATTTTCTCTTGAATCTTTCCCAATCTCACTCCAAACACAAATCCAAACACCAAACCTTGATACTCCTCCAAGCCAAACACCAAATCTTGATACTCCTCAAGTCAAATTCCAAGCCTAGGAAGATAGGGTGTCACCATTGGTAAAGCCCTCCTTCTCAAAACCCTAAAATTCTCTTTTGATTTCTTGATCATCTTGTTCTTCTTACTTTGACTTATTTTATGTCTAGTTTAACTTGAGTTTTGACCTAAGATGGTCATCTTGAAGTTCATCTTCATGAATGACCATCTCAAGTGGTCCACATTTTAGATCTTTAGTCAATTCTTTCTCTTTGGTTTCATCTTTACAAAACCCCCTTTCCCTTTGCAAAGGACATGTTTAAACCCCATAAATTCCCCAAGGATGACTTGAATATGATAACCACTTAATAAAAAGTAGTGGTATCAAGTCTAGGGATGAAAATGGGGTGAACATAGATGCAAATCCCCCAAAAATCACATTTTCCCTCAAGAACATCTTGCTGTCCAGTAGCATTGTTCTGAGACCTCAGTCCATTTTCCTATTTTTTGGACCCAGTAAAACTTGGAATTGGATGTTGACTACAAAACACTTTTTGTAGCCAACATCCAGAGCTTTCAAGACATAATTTTATTTTATTTTTTTAGTAAGTAAAACTCCTTTTTTCAATTTTTCTTTTAGAGGCCAGTTCATCAGCTTCTGGAAATCCAGATTTCACATCTGAGATTTCTAGAAGGTTTTGACCCCTCAAATTACTTCCAAAATGGAAAGTTGCTTTGCAGAAACCCTATTTAGGGTGTTTTAAGAAACTTTCATTCTCGGACTTTCCCCAGATTCTGAGGTTTTGAAGCCTTTAAGTCCATTTCAAAGTCAAGGGTCAACTGCCTTCTTTCATTCTGGCAGAATTGCTTTTCAAATCCAAAAATCTTTTGAGTGCCAAGACTCGACCCAAAAATCATACCAAAAATCTTGGGGATTTTTCAAAGTCTTATAAAGAGTTCCTTATTTTTGTTTTTCTCAGTTTCAACTCGTTTTGGTCAAAACACACACACACACACACACAACAAAGGATTTCAAATGTTTGGAAGACTCGTTTTGCGAGGCGCGTCGGGTGCACACTAACGTCCTTCCCGACGCGTAACATGACCTCCGAACCTAAATCTCGGGCTTTTTTCAAAGTTTTGGCCCTCAAAATTAAAATGGCGTGGCGACTCCGTTTTCGTTGATTTTTTCAAACAAAAATGGGAAAATTTTCGGATACACATCATCACAGTGGCGACTCCGCTGGGGAACTAAGCTTTTTTTAAAAAAAATGGTATTTGGTATATTGGTGGAAACCACCAAATTTCCCGTTATCGCCTCCTAACACGAGTCGGGGATAAATTGTGGTCTAACAATCCCACGTACCGGTATCACCGTTTTAAAAAAAAAGAGCTTTTGAGGGTCAAGCTTCCGTCCCGACATTTGAAATCTTTTGTTGTGTGTGTGTTGATTTTTGCACATTTTTCGTGTTTGTTTTGGCCGCCTCGAAAAAAAAAAGTCAAAATTTTGACTGTCGGAATAATGTCCCTAATTGTTGGAATTTTTGTGCTTATGTGCTTATGTGTTCATTAATTTTCAAAAAAAAAAGAAGATTTTCAAAAAAAAAAAGATTTTTCAAAAGAAAATTTTCAAAAAAAAAAATCATGCATCATGCCTTTTAAGACACATAAAAAAAATTCTATTTTACTCATAGAAAAAGAAGATAGGCTGCTTGCACACTACGCGCACGTTGACCGTACACTTTGCACACTACGTCCTTAACTCGGGAAATCCTTGTCGCGGTCCGTTTGGTCTTATTACGCCTCTCGGATGAGCACAGGACTATCCAAACATCCCATGGAGCCTCGTGTCGACCATGCACTTGTCCGTGACACACTTTGTCCGAGACCCGGTTGGTTTTTAGTCTGGTCTGTGTCATGCCCTGCCTGTGTATAGACCTTTCCTTTCAAGTCTTTGTCGGCATACCGACTCAATATCTTTCGGGTCCCTAATCAGTCGAAGTCATGCCGGCTTTCCGCCGCAGACTTTGACCAAGATATTGACCGGCGCCTTGACTTCGGCTCTGGCGCACAAATTATACACTGACTCCCGGCATGACATGAGTCATCAAGGATTAACGGTTATTCCATGCCTAATTACGGCTTAGCGACGACAAGTCAAGATCGATAGCGGACATTTATCGGTCCAAATCATGCGACTTTTCGTCGAGCCCTCGGACACGATCTTGACTTTAACGTCGGCTTTGTCGTAATTTACATCGAATGCTCGTTAAGACTCGATTACCCGCCGACTTCTAGGATCGTTTTTCTTTCGGTCGGTGGGACCCGCTTGCCCTATAGGACCCTCGCCCGGGGCTCCACCCGGGAGGTCGAAATACGGGTGGAATACGAGGGGCTTATAGACGTAGTGACGGGGCCCACCGATCTAGGAATCGAGTAGTTTGCAAAAAAAGAGCAATCTTTTCCAACCGATTAGGTTAATAAAACGTGTTTTAAGTAAACATGAACAAATAATTGCATGTTGCACGAGCCTTGAGCCCAAACACCTACCCACCTTCAATTCCCGCCATCGAACCCTCGTGTCTTTCCCCGCGACTCCGCACAAAGCTTGGTTTCGGGCACCGGTCACCGTTTGATCAGGTTGGGAAGAGTCAAGCGCATCGTCGGCTTCGTCGTTTGTTTCAACTCCGGGTTTCGGAATGTCTGCATCAGTGGTAACGATGGGGACAACGTCACTCCGCCTCCGGGACTCCTCGGACGAACGGCAATGGAATCGGTTAGCGAGAACGAGATGAGAGTGCGACAGAAGCACAGTGAATAGCCTTATCGAGGCTATTAAGAGCCGTGGTCTGGCCGCCGGTCTCAACCCGGATGGCACCTTCACCGTGGAAGAAGAGGAAGACCTCAACCCCACTCTTGGTCGGCCCGACTACTCCAGGATGCCACCACCGGCCTCCCACGGTACTACCACCGGAATCCATGCTTCTCGGCCTCTGGGTCGGCCCGGCTCCCCAAATGCGGACCACTTTGGATCCCTGCGGCCCAGACGAGGCAGGCCAATTCCCGGTCCCTCGGTGGGGACAAAATCGATCGGAATATCTTCTCATGCTTGGGGCTACCCGGAATGCCACGGCAAATGGGGATCCCACCTCGGTTCGGGACCAATCAATCCGGACCTTCACGGCGGTTTGGGATACCACCCCGGTTTGGTTCGGGGCAACAATCGGGAGTCCCACCTCGGAATGGTACTAGCTCATTGCTCCTCACACTCTCACAAATCTATTTCTCACTCGAGACTTCTATGGGTTATCAAGCCTCCATCCCGGTGTCATCGGAATCACCGGGACCGCAGTATCCCCCTGGTTACACACCTTCGCCACAGCGGCCATGCAATTCAACAATCCAGGGACGGCGGCCCACACTCAATCCTACTTATGGGCCTCACTCCGAAATCCGAGCTATCCGGCTACCTCGGGTCTGCCTGCGCCTTCACGCGATGGAAAGCCAACGGCAAGCCGTGGGTTTTATCCTTTTGCCCAAGCTCCTACCTACACTCCCGGGGTAATTTGGGCCAAGGACGAGGTTTTCACCTATGCCCCGGAATATGGTATCCCTTCCACCGGTGTGCCGCCGGTGGTAACTCCTCTCTTCGACTCGATCCTGGTTTGAACGCTATGGCTCCACCTTTGGATCCCCAATTGGCTTGGTTTATGGAGCAACACGAGGAAATGAAAGCACGGATTGCTGAATTGACCGCCAAAAGAACACTGCTCTTCGGCCTACGGATCCCGACTCGATTGTCCCCCTGCCTCACAAGTTTGTGATGCCCACTCTGGAATTGTTTGACGGGAGTGCATGCCCTAAAACTCACTTGGACACCTATACTTTGGCAATGAAGGCTAAGGGATGCACAAACCGGCGGTTGGCCGATTACTTTAGTCTCTCTTTGAAGTCGGGGGCTTTGAAATGGTTTTTCCGATTGCGGCTGAAGCTAGGGCTACTTGGGAGCAGTTACCGGTACTTTCACGCATTAGTACAAAGCCAACTTGGAATGGGAGACAAACAGAGTTGACACTGCAAACAACGATGCGGCGCCACTAATGAGAATATTGGGGATTTCTATAAGAGGTGGAACTTAAAGCTCGGTGAAATGGCCATTCCTCCCTCGACGAGGAGCGATTAGACATCTTTCGGTCATGCTTGAAGCCGCATTTGAGAGCTTCCCTCGGCCACTTCCCTACGTTGACTTGCGTGCAATGGTTAATTCCGGGGCTAAGTTTGAAAAGGCTTACAATCAGCAGCTCGACCGCCGCACTCCGCCACGGATATCGGGCTCCTCCCTCCAACACTACTCTCGCTTTCGCTAAAGGCAAAGAGGCGATCGGCTACGCGAGACGGGGATCAGTAACAATGCCACTTCCTTTGTTCCCAAGAAGCCCGATGCATCCAGATCCCGGCTCCAAGACTTGAGAAACCTTGGAATGCCTTTAAGCGATATCTTCAGAGGATTGGTAAAAGAAGATTTGCTCCGGCCTTTGGATAATTATCAGCCAAGAAACCCCAACGCTCCTTTGGATACCTCCAAGAATTGTGCCTTTCATCGGTACCATGGGCACTGACGGATGATTGCGTCCCCCTGAAGAAGGCAATCCAAAATTTGATTGAGCAAGGGAGGTTAGAGATGCCTGAAGGGCCTAATACCATCAATAACCCGCTCCCTAACAACATGAGTGTCAACATGGTCGAGTTTGGTGATCCAAGACTTGTGGGCATAATGGAATTTGACTCGCCCCTTTGTGAGGTCGGTGAATCAGCCATCGCAGGCGATGAAAGTGGTTGGATTAAGAAAGAGATTGCCAAGGAAATCCTGATGGAAAGGTGCACGCAATAGCTCCCGTCTCCAGCGTCGAAGAATAGATGCATGGTTCAACAGCAAAGAGCGGCTAGATTGGGGGCTACCTATCTTTAAAATAGTCTTTTGAGTCAACCTTCGTAGGTTCTAGTACTTTTCTTTCACCTAAGTCATTCCTGGACATTTGTCGTTGTAGTCCATTTTGGACATAGTGGTTAAATGCCTAACTTTTAATATA
The DNA here is from genome assembly GCA_022495995.1 of Adenophora triphylla var. japonica. Lineage (NCBI taxonomy): Eukaryota > Viridiplantae > Streptophyta > Magnoliopsida > Asterales > Campanulaceae > Adenophora > Adenophora triphylla. The sequence goes on from JAFEMH010000446.1 coordinate 640,996, forward strand.
AGTCTTTTTTCTTCTTGCTAGACTCGAGACATCACTTGCGCACCCACGTTACACTTAATTGAAATGGTTTTATCCAAAATGATCACTTGTCTTTGCTCAACCACTAATTCTTCGAAAATGATTAATATTTAAACTAATCGGAGTGAGAAAACCAATTGATATCCTTCTCGAATGGGGGCTTACCAACTCCCCATCTTGCATCTCATATGCTCACATCCCTTTCATCATCATCATCTCGTTGCTCATTGAATTTGCATGAATCTTTCTCAAGAAAGCTTAAGCAAGCAATGAAGACTTAGTCTCATTTAGATCATCCGGTAGGGATTGCGGTTGAAACCTTTCACCCATAGGAAAGTCATTACCTCACCCTCACTAAACAATACCCTTTCATTTCAAGATCGGCGTGTTTTGAAACCCCGTTTAGCCATCATCTTTTCTCCATGCGAGAGAAAGTCCAAGCGAGCCCAAGAGTTTAGCTTCGAGAGTCGGCGATGCGCAAAATATCTCAAGCCACGAAGGAAGGACAAAGATAATCTTCAACTCCTCGGGAGGCTTTCCAAGTCAAAAAAAAAAAAAAAAAAAAAAAAAACAAAAACAAAACAAAAACAAAAAAAAAAAAAAAACAAAAAACAAAAAAAAACAAAAAAAAAAAAAAAAAAAAAAAAGAAAAAAAAAAGAAGCTGCCGGTCCTCAAAAGTCCCCGACTTCTCAATGATCAAAAAGGAGCTGAATTCTCGCAAGATCGCAAAAAGTTGTCGATAGCTTGGACTTCCTCTCACCATTACCTTAAATCAATCCCAAGCCATCCTCTCTATTTTAGAGGATACTCCCATTACCCTCGCCTTTGGCCAAAGTCAAAATTTGACCTCTCATTCTTAGAGGCAATCAATCTTTCCCGCCATAGATTTCCCAAACACGTCCCTACAAGCCAACCTCTCATCTTTAGAGGTTCGGTCAAATAAAGGCCCAACCGACCTCTCATCTTAAGAGGTCAAAATTTCCCAAAATCACCCGATGGCCGATCGAAGCCGGAAATCCAACCACAGTCCCTATCGGATAGCAGTTTCATTCTAATATCCTCGATGTCAGGATCAAATTAATGCTTCATTGCTTGCTTAAAATTGGAATCTAATCCATCTTGGTCCAAAATTACCAATCAAAGATTGTGCAAATTCAACCCTTCCCTTCATGTGAGCATATTTCATTTCTCCTCACAAACACTTGCCGTGGATGTCCCACTGGGGCTTCGCATCCGTGTCTTTCATGGACACTCTAAGGGGATATGTTATTCAATCCTCAAAATCCCCAAAGGTCCTCAGACCCTCGAATTTCAACATTCGTTCTCTTTTCATTCGGGATAGACCCGAACTACGGCGACCTGAGCTCTTCATAATGGAGGGAACGTAGGCAACCAGAAATTGGTCCGGTCGAAATCACAAACAAATTTCAAAAAAAAATCCGGTCTCATCAAGGATCGTCCCTATATACTTTCCGCCCTTCCGAGCTTGATTCCCGATATCAGTTGGTCTTCTCCTTGTGATTAATCAAAATATTTGTTCATATCAGAATTAGGAGTTGAATAACCCGAACATTAACAAAGGGTTTTAAGCAGCCTTGTGATCATCATGAATAAGACAAGTTTTCAAGTGTCTCGACAAGTCTTCTCTTTCTACATCATAGGAAAATAGAGCCAAACATTGTCTTTACGTACTGCAGGGGGCCTCCATACACTTTTCCACACCTTGTGATGCTTATACTCTCTCAAAAGAGTCAAACCAAAAGCGAGAGTGTCATACACAAATTCGGGAAACATTCCCACCTTTCAAAAGATATGCCCCTGCACGTAAACATTTCCGAGTCTTGTCCAGTAACTGGTTGACTAAGGTCTGAAAAGATGGGTCCCCCCTCGGTCACATGATAACTCTGTCGGCAATAAGACTGCTCTGAATTTCTTCATGCTGGGGCTTGCTAAGCGGTTCTCCCAGGTTCTCCTATAGTAGCTCTTCAAGCTGGGGCTTATATAGTCATCTTTGGGACCACATTGGTTTCTTCACTACGAGATAGACTCGCCAAGTCGCTTCTTCAAAATCCGGACTTTGCCTACTCGGGATCAGGGGCTTTGTCAAGATGGTCTTTCGGACCCGAATTTTATCAAGTCGCAAGAAAGAATTTCAGCTTCAGAACGTGGTACACGGCAGCTTCCCGTAGCATCGGAATTCAAGATCAGGGTTTCTCCCGGCATTAGCAATTTCATCAAATCATTCTCCGAGCAAAGTTTCGGCCAAAGTCACAGCTCACCCAAATGAAAGAGATTTCACTCATATCAACGCGCCTAGAGCACATCGGCGTCGGCTTCAAATGACCAAGATTGAGAGGGAAATTGTCAACCCAGACCCGGGGTCCGAATCCAATCTCGTTGAGGTCCATGTGATACTATTAACAAAACCTCATCAACAACCGCGGTTTAAATCGCGATCGAGAGGTCTCACCCCCCACTTGCTCAAAATCTGTTCCAAGCAGTCTCCATACCCATGCATCCCCACTAAAAATCTCCCAAGGGCTCATGTAGCATGCCTGAAACTTGAGTCAATAGGAATAATCCTAAATCATCGAAGATCATAAATCATCATTTTCCTGCCAGAAGCTTAGGCTAAGTGCATCTTCGAAAGCAAGTAAATGCATCATCCCATAATCATTTTTGGTTCCATGCATGCATCTGTCATCATGAATGCCATATATGCATCTTCCTCTTCACTAACGAATGCAGGAATTCAAACGTGAAATCAAATCCCCCTTTTTCGGCAAGGATGATCTTCACCAAAGACGACCTCCAATGGATGAAGACGCCCTCCAACATCTACAGTTTGGCAAAGACAAGCTCCGGCGTCTGCAATTTGCTAAAGACGACCTCCAATGTCCACAAATGGATGAAAACAGCCCCCCAATGAAGACCACCTCCAGTGTCTACAATTCGGTCAGAGACGCCAAGTTCTCAAATACAATGCGGTCAGAGACACCAAGTTCTCAAAAGCAAGAAGTCCCAATGTGAATACAAGCTCAACCACCTCTACAAGGTTGACGATCACCAGCAAGATGCAGACTCAACCAAACTCCTCCTTCAGGTCAAAATGCTTCCAAAAGACAAATCGTCAGAAACCGTCCCACGAACACAACTCTTCATCAACATCAGTAGTAGCCTCGGTCCTTCCCGGCTACGAGGTAAGCACAGCAGGTATGAAAGCATATCTTAGTCAACTACTTTTCTAAAAGAACATTATCATCAAATCTTAGGGCGACTTCCCCAAGATAGTCAAACCACAGCGGGCGACTTCCCAAAATAGCCGACTTCCCAAAAATAGTCGGACCGTAGTCAAACCATAGGGCGACTTCCCAAAAATAGTCAAACCATAGGGCGACTTCCCAAAATAGTCAGATCATAGGGTGACTTCCCAAAAATAGTCAAACCATAGGGCGACTTCCCAAAAGTAGTCAGATCATAGGGCGACTTCCCAAAAATAGTCAGATCATAGGGCGACTTCCCAAAAATAGTCAAACCATAGGGCGACTTCCCAAAAATAGTCAAACCATAGGGCGACTTCCCAAAAATAGTTAAACCATAGGGCGACTTCCCTAAAATAGTCAATCCCTCGGGTGACTCCCAAATACAGTCAATCTCTAGGACGACTTCCCTAAAATAGTCAATCCTCGGGTGACCCCAGATCTGATCAATCCTTGGGTGACAAACCATGTAGCCTACCATAGGTCCATCCACTTGACCGACATTGATCACCTTTCTTCCCGATGGTTCTCGTAAGCCCGAGTCTTCCCCAGCAAGAACACCTTCAAACAGCCTCCATCAGGTACGAAACCTCAGCTCAGGTTCATACTCCTGAACTAAGTTCCCATTTAGGTTCATACTCCTGAACCAAATCTCAACTTAGGTTCATACTCCTGAACTAAGTCTCCATTTAGGTTCATACTCCTGAACAAGACCTCAACTTAGGTTCATACTCCTGAACTAAGTTCCCATTTAGGTTCATAATCCTGAACCAAATCCCAACTTAGGTTCATACTCCTGAACTAAGTCTCCATTTAGGTTCATACTCCTGAACAAGACCTCAACTTAGGTTCATACTCCTGAACTAAGCTCCCATTTAGGTTCATACTCCTGAACCAAATCTCAACTTAGGTTCATACTCCTGAACTAAGTCTCCATTTAGGTTCATACTCCTGAACCGAACCTCAACTTAGGTTCATACTCCTGAACTAAGTTCCCATTTGGGTTCATACCCTCTCACAAGAAATTCCCGGCAGTTAAACGTAAGACCGAGTGCCCCGAGAAAGATAACGGAATCCCGTTTCTTTCATCAAAATCGTCCCCGGCAGTTAAACGTAAGACCGAGTGCCCCGAGAAAGATAACGGAATCCCGTTTCTTTCATCAAAATCGTCCCCGGCAGTAAAACGTAAGACCGATCTCCCCGAGAAAGATAACGGAATCCCGTATCTTTCATCAAAATCATCCCCGGCAGTAAAACGTAAGGCCGATTTCCCTGACAAATACGTCTGATTTTCCCCAGCAAAGGCTAACAAAATCCCCAGCAAAGTCAACGGAATCTCAAAAGCCAACGAAATCTCGAGAAGATCTCGAACTACGAAAGGGCTTGATTCCCACTAGGGATACGTAGGTAGCCTATCATTAGGTCCAGCCCCTCGACCAAAACGGTCACCCTCTCCTTCGGCAGCAGACGAAGTCCACCGAAAGGCCATTTCAAATTAAGGTCCGAGGCGCCTAAAAAGCCATCATCATCAAGGTCCGAGGCGCCTAAAAAGCCATCATCATCAAGGTTCGAGGCGCCTAAAAAGCCATCATCATCAAGGTTCGAGGCACCTAAAACGCCATCCCCAAGGACCGAGGCACCTAAAAAGCCATCATCACCCAGGGTTCGAGGCACCTAAAACGCCATCTCCAAGGTTCGAAGCACCTAAAACGCCATCTCCAAGGTTTGAGGCACCTAAGACGCTATCACTAGGAAAGCGATAAATCGCAATCATCCCCAGCAGAGACCGAAAATGGTCATTCCTACCCCCAGCAGAGAGGATAGCCATCAGACCGAAAATGGTCATCTCTTATCCCCAGCAGAGTTTCTTTCCAGCAGCCGACTGCAGAACTCGCTCATCAGGATCGAGGCACCTAAAACGCCATCATCTCCAGGGTCAAAGACCCGAACTACGACCGGCTTGATTCCCATTCGGGATACGTAGGTAGCCTATTGATTAGGTTCAGCCACTCGATCACTTGATCGTCCTGTCAAATATGGAGCCTTACTCTTATCGACGACCCCGCTTCCTTCGAAAGCACCGTCGCCGAGGGGCTACTGTAAGTACTCCAATTTGAGTCGGTAGCTTTTTCGTTAGAAAGTTAACGAAAGTTTTAACATTTCTAACATTTCTAACAATTCCTAACATTTCTAACAAAGTGAGGGTAGATTAGGGATTGCCACTTTAAGTTAAACCAAGAAAAGAATCTCAAAAAGCAAAAGAAATTAGAAAAATCCGAATTAAGAAAGTTGAAAAACAGCTTCAGTTTGAATTTTAAAAAGATTATTCTTCCTGTCCAAAAGCCAGCACTGTAGCAGATGAACAGTGCACGCGTCGATCCTTGTCCGCGCGGATACGTTTGATTCTCACAGTGTCCTATAAATTGAACCCTCCTCTCTCAGTTTACACAGGACATTTTGATCACAGCAACGAAGTTCTGGCGAAATATAGAGAGAAAACAGTGGGAATCTCTAGATTGCCACCATTTTCTCTTGAATCTTTCCCAATCTCACTCCAAACACAAATCCAAACACCAAACCTTGATACTCCTCAAGCCAAACACCAAATCTTGATACTCCTCAAGTCAAATTCCAAGCCTAGGAAGATAGGGTGTCACCATTGGTAAAGCCCTCCTTCTCAAAACCCTAAAATTCTCTTTTGATTTCTTGATCATCTTGTTCTTCTTACTTTGACTTATTTTATGTCTAGTTTAACTTGAGTTTTGACCTAAGATGGTCATCTTGAAGTTCATCTTCATGAATGACCATCTCAAGTGGTCCACATTTTAGATCTTTAGTCAATTCTTTCTCTTTGGTTTCATCTTTACAAAACCCCCTTTCCCTTTGCAAAGGACATGTTTAAACCCCATAAATTCCCCAAGGATGACTTGAATATGATAACCACTTAATAAAAAGTAGTGGTATCAAGTCTAGGGATGAAAATGGGGTGAACATAGATGCAAATCCCCCAAAAATCACATTTTCCCTCAAGAACATCTTGCTGTCCAGTAGCATTGTTCTGAGACCTCAGTCCATTTTCCTATTTTTTGGACCCAGTAAAACTTGGAATTGGATGTTGACTACAAAACACTTTTTGTAGCCAACATCCAGAGCTTTCAAGACATAATTTTATTTTATTTTTTGAGTAAGTAAAACTCCTTTTTTCAATTTTTCTTTTAGAGACCAGTTCATCAGCTTCTGGAAATCCAGATTTCACATCTGAGATTTCTAGAAGGTTTTGACCCCTCAAATTACTTCCAAAATGGAAAGTTGCTTTGCAGAAACCCTATTTAGGGTGTTTTAAGAAACTTTCATTCTCGGACTTTCCCCAGATTCTGAGGTTTTGAAGCCTTTAAGTCCATTTCAAAGTCAAGGGTCAACTGCCTTCTTTCATTCTGGCAGAATTGCTTTTCAAATCCAAAAATCTTTTGAGTGCCAAGACTCGACCCAAAAATCATACCAAAAATCTTGGGGATTGTTCAAAGTCTTATAAAGAGTTCCCTATTTTTGTTTTTCTCAGTTTCAACTCGTTTTGGTCAAAACACACACACACACACACAACAAAGGATTTCAAATGTTTGGAAGACTCGTTTTGCGAGGCGCGTCGGGTGCACACTAACGTCCTTCCCGACGCGTAACATGACCTCCGAACCTAAATCTCGGGCTTTTTTCAAAGTTTTGGCCCTCAAAATTAAAATGGCGTGGCGACTCCGTTTTCGTTGATTTTTTCAAACAAAAATGGGAAAATTTTCGGATACACATCATCACAGCCTCTCCTTCGAAAGCCTCAGCAAAACTCGTGGAACATACGAAGAATCCATGGCAAAAATGGAGGTTCCTAGAGAAAATGGGGAAGAAAGCTCGAAATGACTGCAAATGGGAAGTGGGAGAAGTTCATACATCCTGAAAACACTTATCCTCTCCCCAAAAGCAAAGAAGATCCGTACGGACCTTTTTGCATGCCTAGGTGGTCCGTACGGACCTTCTTGCAACCTTGGTCCCACATTTCCAGCAAACAGTACAATAGCCACTGTTCACAGCATAACCTTGCTCCAAACTGCCCAAATTCTGGCCAAAGCCCTTCCCGGCAAGCACACACTACCCACAAACACACTCCCAGCTCACGTGGCATGTACAAATAATAAACTAGCAACATTTCCTAAGGCAAACCCTGGGAATCACAAAATACGTCATTACATCTTAAAATAAAATACTTTGCTGTGCAAATACAAGTGTTTTATTACAGGTACCCAAAATGTCTGTTGCTAAACAAAAAAAATGGAAAGAGGGAAAGCAAATAAGCCCTACTCTGACTCCTCATCATCGACCTCATCAAACGTGAAGTCAGACATATCGGTAAACTCGCCGGTCACGTCCTCGTCATCCGAATACTGGACCCCCTCCTGAGGCAAGTACTCGAAGTAATCCGCAGGATCGAGCCTGGTAAAAGGATCAAAGAAGGAAGGCTCCGACAAACCCTCTCCCTGAGACCCCTGCGCCGGCAAGAACTGGTGAAAAATCGGCTGTCGCCGGACCCCCGAAGATGTCCCTGCATTCATATTATGCCACCCCCGAATGGGTCCCTCCTACGGCGGCCCTGGCTCAGCTCTCGATGGGGGAACATCCACGGAATGCCTCGAAGGCATCGGCTCATACGCCGGCACCCGTCGCGAAGACTGGCAAGACAGCTTCCCCGCCATCTTCTTCACAAAAGACCGCAGCGCCACGTAACGGCGGGTCAACGTGTCAAAGGATCTCCCCGAGACCTGCACAAGCAAACAATCAAAGAAACGCTCAGCAAAAAGAGATACAACATACTCAAAGAAAAGAGAAAAATACAGAAAAGATGCCAAAATGAAAAAGAGTAAGCACACTCACCGGCGCATCTGGGTCAACCCGATAGGCAGCAGGATCCTGCTCAGGCACGGGTACCGACACCCTCCGCCTCAACGAGTCGCCCCGTACATATGTAAAGTCCGGCCCTGGCACCGAAACATCTGGAGGACTTGGTGGGCCATCCCGCCTCTCTCTCGCCAACACCTGTGGCGTCCTCAGCTTCCTCCTAACGAAGGACCCATACTCCTCAAATAAAATGAACTCCTCGGCACTCACGCCGCCCAAGTACCTGTCGTACTCTATCACATCCATGTCACGGGGATTCATCATCCCAAAGGGTGGATCTCTCGGAGCCATAGGGGGCACACCGGGGCCATGCTGCCAGATGACCCTCTCCCCCAAATACATGACATCGCAAGTCAGGCCCCGCAGCATCTTCCTCTGCACCGTCACCATGGGACCACCCTCAAGCTCGTCGCCTCCATATCGAGCCCAGGGATACAACTCAAACTCCGCCGAGCTATCCTTCTCCAGGAACTCCTAGACATCCCGATAGGCGATGGTGAGCTTCCCCCTATTCGTCCTCCTCCTCCTCAACTGACGGGCCCAGCCCAACATAGTAGGATAGGCCACCATGGCCTCAGCATCTCGATCCCACAGAAAGCACCGGAAGATCTCATAAAACCACACCTGCAATGAAAGCAGATAAGGTCAGGGCAAAAGAAAACGGAGAAATGACAAATTGCTAAATCACAAAACAGCAATAAACTCATACCTCCAAAGCAAAATCAAAGCATCCCAGAGAACTGGCCACACCTCAGCTAAACCGGTCCAAGGAAAAGTAGAGCTCGGCAAGGCCCGCCTCGCCCCAAGCTATCTCACCAACCCTCTCCAAATCCACCAAGCTCTCCAGCTGAGGAAAAGGAGCCGATGTAGCGTGATTCGAGAACAAAGTCTCGGAGAGAGCAAACCACAATAAAGAGCGCGCCAGCTGCTCAACCGTCACCAAGCCGGTACCCCGGCGATAGGCCCCGATGTTGGCCGTAATCTGCGCCTCCACATCGCCATATAACATGCCCAGGCCCCTGCGAGGAAAAGGCGTGAAGCCCAACAGCTCAGCCAGCGTCCCATCGGACATCCTGTCCCTCCATCTCACTGGCCCTCCTTTGAAGGAAAGCCCGGTGATAGCATCAAAGTCGGTGGGAGTCACCGTCACCTCTCCCCAGCTCAAATGGAAGGTGTGTGTGGTGTCCCACCAATACTCGGACAAGTCCAGGAAGATACTCTTGTTCTTCCTCGTCTCCGCAATCCCGGCCAGGTTCTCCACGAACGCGCCTAAACCAGAAGCGAAAACTAGCTTCTTGGGGCTCGGCCTGCCCTCCCTAGAGATACCTGGCAAATGCTGCCACAACTCAACTACAGCCTCGAGCGACCCCCGAGACTTCATCTTTTTGGCCTTTCCGGACAAAGGCCCCTCATCCTGCAGGTAAACACAGCAAAGGTACGTTAGTCACAGTACTTAATGCCAAATACCAAAAGGAAACGAAAGCATAAAAGTCCGTCCCAACACGGCAAAGCATAAAAAGTCCGTCCTTACAGCACACACTTTCAAGACAAAACCCGTTACAAAACACGGTACATGTCACACTCTTTTTACAAAGTCCGTCCCTACACGGCAATTTTTCACAATGTACATACAAGAAATAGCATAAGGTACAAAACACCAAAGCATGCATTTCAAAGAGATGCACTTTATTTTTACAAATAAGAGCTAATCTTCACATTTTTGCACCAAATTCACATACCCACAATTCTCACATGCCCAATTTCAACAATTCATCACGAATTTCACAAAAAAGCATGGCAATAACAAAAAGCCCCAAATATGCGAAGAATTAAAACCAAGTTCTAGCATACAATAATTCGAGTAAAGAATCAAGACGAAATTGATTTCTTACCTCTCCGACGGCCCTATCCCGCATATTGTGCACCTCCGGATCTGGATACAACACATCCGGATTCCTCGACGAAGGCACAAAGGAAGTGCAATTCCTTTGAAGGTCCGCCCTTTGCTCAATGGCCTCTTGACCCCGTTGACGACGACCTCTCCTTGCTCTTTCCGCCATGATAAGCAATTCAAGAAAAATGCGGAGGATTTACTTGGGGAATTTGGATCAAAATCAAGGTTTTCTCTCCTTCTCTCTCGATTGTTCACGAACTGGAAGAAGAAAAATGGAGATTTGCCTCGTTGCTGAAGCTGATCAAATTCTGGGAATTCAAAATTGCACGAAGGTCCGTACGGACCTCTTTGCAAACATAAAAGGTCCGTACGGACCTCTTTGCATTTTAGGGCCAAATTACCCCTTTGCCCTTATAATCTTTGCCCCTGGCTGTCCAAAGGCCTATTTCAGCAGATTCAATGCAGTTTGGTCCTTAACCCAACAAAACAAACACCGGCCATTATCGTAAGTCCGAATTCCGCCCACTAAATGACAACACAAACCCCGGCCATCATCGTAAGCCCGAACCTCGCCCACTAAACGGTAAAACAAACACAAAGGGCGCAAACGCCTCCAAATCACGAGTCCCAAGGCACAAACGCCCCCAAAACACAAAACGGTGAAACAAACACCGACCATCAAAGTAAGCCCGAAATCACCTTCTCAGCGGACAAAGCCCCTACGAGACTACACGTCCCCAGCAAACGAATACCGGCAGTCATCGTAAGTCCAACCTTTCCCCAGCGGATAAAACCCGAGGAAATCACGCCTCTCACAATCAAAACACGAGGCAATCACGCCTCTCACACGAGGCAATCATGCCTCTCACAATCAAAGCACAAGGCAATCACGCCTCACAAAAGGTCTCGCCAGGTTCATACTCCTGAACCAAGCCTCAACTTAAGTTCATACTCCTGAACTAAGTCTCAAACGCCAGATTCATACTCCTGAACCAAGTTTCAACTTAAGTTCATACTCCTGAACTAAGTCTCAAACGCCACGTTCATACTCCTGAACCAAAACTCACAGTCAGAGGACACAACACGTCCTCACGCATGACACAACCACAAATCACAAGGCATAACATACCCCCATCAATATCCACAGCCCGGAAGGCTCTAAACCACTCGGTCCGGGAGACCGCATAAATCAGCCAAATCACTACTCCAGCCCGGAAGGCTTTAAACCACTCGGTCCGGAAGACCGTATAAACCTCCCACATCACTATCCGCAGCCCAGAAGGCTTTAAACCACTCGGTACGTAAGACCGTATAAACCTCCTAAATCATTATCTTCAGCCCGAAAGGCTTTAAATTATCCGGTTCGGAAAACCGTAAAATTTCCATTTCAGGACGCCACCACGTCCTCACAGTCGACCTCAGCAGTCACATCACTTCAGGGCACCACCATGCCAGCACACACTCACAACTTCATGACGACAAACTACGATCAGGCTTGATTCCTGCCAGGGATACGTAGGAATCCTATCAGGTCCAGCCAACCGACCTATACGGTCACCCAGGACGCCACCACGTCCTCACAACCGACCTATACGGTCACCCAGGACGCCACCATGTCCTCACAACCGACCTATACGGTCACCCAGGATGCTACTACGTCCTCACAACCGACCTATACGGTCACCCAGGACGCCACCACGTCCTCACAACTGACCTATACGGTCACCCAGGACGCCATCACGTCCTTACCACCGACCTATACGGTCACCCAGAATGCCACCACGTCCTCATAACTGACCTATACAGTCACCCAGGACGCCACCACATCCTTACCACCGACCTATACGGTCACCCAGGACGCCGCCACGTCCTTACCACCGACCTATACGGTCACCCAGGACGTCACAACGTCCTCACAACCGACCTAAACGGTCACCTACATGACACTGACACGTCCAACTCCCCACACACCCGAACTACGATCAGGCTTGATTCCCGCCAGGGATACGTAGGAATCCTATCACAGGGTCCAGCCAACTGACCTAAACGATCACACCTCAGGACACCACCACGTCCTCACGCGATCCAGATTAGGACCCTTATCTTATCAACGACCCCACTTCCTCCATAAGTGACGTCGTCGAGGGGCTTCTGTAAGTACCCCAACCTGGATCACCCTCTTTCGAGCATCCGAGAAACACCGCAGACTCACTCAAACGCAGTCTCGAACACCCGGAACCCTCAAAAAACCCTAAAAAACCTTCAAAAACCCTCAATGGCCCAAAAAACCACCAACCAAACCAAGGTGGGCCCTTCTGGGATAAAAAAAATATACAAAATGACTTTTTGGAAATTATGCAGAAATTGGAAAAGCATAGAAGGTCCGTACGGACCTCTTTGCAAGCTAAAAGGTTTGTACGGACCTCTTTGCATGCCAAAAGGTCCGTACGGACCTCTTTGCTACCAAACCTCATAATTACTGAATCCCCTTAAAGTCCACGAGATTCCCCTAAATCTGAGAAAACTACAATTTTGGATTACCTAAGAGGTCCGTACGGACCTCTTTGCATTTTTTCCCACACTATAAATAGAGGGCTCCCCCTCCCTCATTTCACACACCATCCTCTTCTACTCTCTCCCTAAGCCTTATGGCTCCGCCATCTAAGCCCTTCCGAGGCACTCCCGGCCCCTTTCGGTTCCTTCCGAGGCCTTCCGAGCTTCCTTGTGGTGCTTCGAAGCCCTTCCGAGCGCTTTCGAGATGGTCCCGCGCTGCTTCGAGGCACTCTCGAGGTACTCTGAGGCACCTCGTGGTACTCCGAGGCCTTGACTGGTCATTTCCGAGGCATCTCGGCTCTTTTCGAGTCAAACCGGCAATTCGGACACACGCCGGAACTCTTCCCGAACGCAACCGACGATCCCGACGCACGCCGAACCTCTGCCCGAATCCAACCAACAATCCCTGTGATCCCAACGCACGCCGAAACACTGCTCGAGTGCACACTTGACAATCCCGAGGCACGCCGAAGCTCTGTCCGCAGACAACCGGCACATCCCGAAGTAATCTCGGTCCGTCCCGGAACACTATTCCATCCTCAAACACTATTCCCCAGCGGAAGACAGACACGAACCAACATTGGTAAGGCTTCCTTCCTACACTATTTCAATACATTTCAATAAGCAGTGTACAATGTAGACATTCAGCACAACATGCATTTTTAAAAAACACACACACACACAACATTTAAAGAAAGAAGGGGTGTCGAAAGACTCATTTTTACGAGGCTACTCGGGTGAGCTCCAATATTCTCTTCCCGAGGAGTAACCTGACCTCCGAACTCAAAAATCTCATCACACAAAAACAGTTTATTTTTAAACCGATGCCTTTTTTTCAATGTTTTGGGCTTAATCAAAACGGCGTGGCGACTCTACAAGCAAAACACAGCGAGACACTTCCAATGTGACGCAACCGCAAACGGAAAAGCGCGAACAGCGAAAACGCCAGATGCCGGGGCGCGATCGCGTTGCCTCTCGGATCCGAGCAATTTCACTTGCACAAGTAAATAGAATTGTCAATTTTATTCATAACTTGAGGGTACAAATATGTGGACTTCTTGTCCACTACAACAGCATTTACCTTAAATAGGCCATCTAGCAAGTATCCCTTTCCAACATACATTCCTCCTTTAGTAAGTATAAACTTATCAGATTCAACCTGGAGGTCATGGGTTCGATCCCCCCCAGGAGTTAGAGGGAAGGCTTTCTCTCCCTAGGATTTATCTCCTAGGTGCTTTCGCGCGTGCATGTGTGTGTGTGTGTGTGTGAGTAGTGGAAAAAAAACTTATCAGATTCAAATACAATTTTGAAACCCTTCTTAGTAAGCAATGAACCAGAAATTAAATTCTTTCTTATGTCGGGTACATACATCACATCGTTGAGAGTAAGCTCCTTTCCCGATGTGAACTTCAAGATCACCTTCCCAATGCCTTCAATCTTGGAAGTTGCAGAATTTCTCATATAGAGAAAATCTTCACGTTCCATTTTCTTGTATTCTGCGAACAAGCTTTTGTCGGCACATATGTGACGAGTGGCTCCGGTGTCCACCCACCAATCTTTGATGTTTAACACCAAGTTGGCTTCACATACAACGACAGACAGACTTACTTCAGAGACACCCATAGAGAGAGTATCTATTTCATTCATGTTTGCTTGGGGAGGCTTCTTCTTCTTGCTTCGACAATCCTTTGCCCGATGACCGCTTTTCCCACAATTGTAGCAGTCACCTTTGAACTTGAAGCATTTGTTGTTGTCATTACATGACTTCTTCTTAGAAGAGTCATCATGCTTCCTTTTGTTGTTCTTGGGTCGGGATTCTTCCACCATGTTAGCCTTCGCTTCCATGTTTCGAGCATTGGCTCTCTTTTCTGCACTTCGATTGTCTTGTGCAATGCGAAGACGAACAAGCAAGTCTTCCATTGACATCTCTTTGTGCTTGTGCTTGAGATAGTTTTTGAAATCTCTCCATGAAGAAGGCAACTTCTCAATCATACATGCAATTTGGAAGGACTCACTCAATTGCATTCCTTCGGCTTCAAGGTTATGCAATAGGACTTGCATCTCTTCTACCTGATTTATTACAGTTTTAGAATCATTCATTTTAAAATCCAAAAACTTTGCAACAAAGAACTTCTTTGTTCCATCATCTTCGGTTTTGTATTTCTTGTTGAGAGAATCCCAAAGTCCTTTTGCAGTTTGAATGGAGTAATACACATTATACAATGTGTTGTCTAGTCCATTCAAGATGTAGTTCCGGCATAAATAATCAGCATGTTTTCATGCATCAATAGCCATTTGTGTAGCCTTGTCTGCTACACCTTCAGCCGCTACGAGACATTCTTCACGTAAGAACTTTACTAGTCCAAGCGTTGTGAGATAGAACAACATTTTCTATTGCAAACATTTGAAATCAGCCCCATTGAACTTTTTCGGTTTCTCGTACTGCGAGGCTGGTGGCATCATAAGCTGATTAGCACTTGAAGTACTCCCTATTGCATTAGGATTCGTTGCAATAGTCTCACTACTAACGGAGTCATTTCCATTAGTCATTTTTTGTTACGAAAACAGAAAATCCAATAAGAAAGAGATGAAGTAGAGAAGATATAAATAAAACAAATACCTGAAAATATTGTCTTAAGATTGTTGTGTAAATGTTTAGATATCTTCAATACGAAAATCACACGAAGGAGATTAAAGCGAGGTATGCTGAAGCAAATCTCCTTAAGACATTATTTCGCCTCCGTAATTATGCAAACAGATCAATTGGCGAAAGTCTCCCAAGATACAACGCTTTTTACCAAGAGTTAGTGTGCACTTTAACTAACCTTGACGGGCGAACCAAATTCAGACTTGCTCTTAGTCTTCGAACTTTGAAGAAAGAATGATGAACGAACTCCTTTAATGAATTAAATCACTTTGAATGAGGAAAAGAGAGAATTGGATTCTTGTGTTTGACTTGATAACAACTTGGTTGGATTACTTGATGACTGAATGAAGGAATATGGGTCTATTTATAGGGTAGATTGAGTCAATTGTGACTGTTTCACAAAAGTCACAACACTCCAAGCTAGCACCTGTTCGGACATCAATCTGAACAGACAGCAACTGCTCGGCCGAGCACTATTGGTGCCTCGCCTGAGCATAGGCTAGTTGCTCGGCCGAGCACTTTAGTGCCTCGCCCGAGCAGAAGTTAACAGAAGAGTCATGTTTCTAGACAGTCATACTCGGCCGAGGCTTATGCCTTGCTCGACCGAGCAGTTCATAGAATTTGAACTGTCGTGTCTTTTGAATTTTAGACTCTTGGTTGACTTTACCATTCACCCTAATATTCACCCAATATTTCAACAGTGATTATATTATCGATCGAGACAATCAATGATTCGTAGCAAAAGTGTAATTATTCTGAACAACGTGCTTCGTATTTAATCATATAACTCGTCATAAATATATAACGTGAGGATAGAACCTAGGTCATCCAGGTGATAACAAAAACATTTACGACTATACTCATTTTAATTAGTGGTTGCACAACCACCCAATATATAACACGTGGGTCCGCCTCTTGTACACCGAGGCTCTGGATTAGGGATGGCCAAATCGGACCGAAATTGAAAAATCGGACCGAAATCGGATCGAAAAAGCCCGAAACTACCATGAATCGCCACGAAAATCGAAACCGGGGTAACCGGAACCGTTTTGGATAAGGGCTGGTTAAGGTTCACATAAATGATGAACCGGACCGAAATCGGAACCGGAACCGGGGTGAAAATTTCTTGTTTTTCAATAATTTTTAGCTTCTTTATTCATTATTGATCGGAACCGGACCGAAACCGGAACCGAATTATGGTAACCGGAACCGGATCCGAGGTAAGCAAAAGCCGGTTAAGATTCACACCTTTTGCCAAATCGGAACCGACAATTTTAAATCGAAATTGGATTCGAAATCGATTTTGACCATCCCTACGGATTCATTACTTTTCATCACCTTCTCTCATGAAGTCATCGTATTCTTATTGGCTTAGTTGGGATAAGCTCATTGCCCTCTCTCTTCATCATCTTTCCTCGTACGTTTAACCTCATAATTACACGTTAACTATAGTAGCATAACATTCTTTGCTTTATTAGGACATAAAACTCATATTCTTAAAATTAAATTCTTCCATTATTTATTACAAAAATGTTAAGGCTGCTTTCAAACCCCATTGTTGCATATTTTTTTTATGTAGCATATTTGTCTTTTATTGATTGTTAATTGCTGATAGTGCAATTAGAATACCTCTAACTTGCACGCATGTCGTTGTTATTATTTAGATTAAGGTCCTAATCCACCCGTGAGTGGATAATGTACAGCTTTTTATCATGATTATTTCAATGGGCTTATCTACTTAAGTACTATTATTATTTTCCGGTCTACAAATATATCCCACTGTTCAGATGTTGATCCGCTACCGTGCATTTATAATTATATATGATATGGACATGAAAACCCTGCATTCTAGATGTGTCCATCCGGTTAAAATCGACGGTTAACGGTTATAACTGTCGGTTAAAAATTATGTTAAGTCCTAACCGTAACCTAACTGTTAATCGTGTATTAACGATTACGGTTATACGGTTAACGGTTATATCCAGTTAACACGATTAAAAATGGACTCCTTAGCCACTTGAAAATGCAAGTTTCATTTTTTTTCGAGTTCGAGCGTCATCGAACTCAAGCCCAAAACATAAGCTAAGCCTACCCATGAGCCTCCTTATATAACCACTTGAAACTGCAAGTTTCATTTTATTTTATTTTTCGATGTGGGATACAAGCATGCAAGGCATGGCCAAGGCAAGGGCCGACCAAGGCCGAGCCAAGGCAAGGCCACGGCCAAGGCCGGCCAAGGCGCCTCATAAGTTATACCTTCTATTCGATGTGGGAAATTTGGTTGCTGGGCCACGGCCGGCCAAGGCAAGGCCACGGCCGAGCCACGGCCACCAAGGCAAGGCCACAGCCGAGTCAAGGCCAAGGCCACGGCCAGCCAAGGCAAGGCCACGGCTGAGCCAAGGCCAAGACCCATTTCTATTTATTTATTTATTTTTGACAAATAAATAGCATCTTAATATTATATTTTTTATTTTGTATAAAAATATTATTTATTTTTGACAAATAATAAAAATAAGTGACAATATTTTTTAGATATATATATAAATTTATGAAATATAATAATAATTTTTAAATTTTTATTAAGATCATTATTTTTTATTTAAATTATTGAGCAAAATTATATCTAATTTAAAATTGATATACCATCTTATCCAAAATAAATATTTTGTTACTCATTTAAAATTATTAGGGGTTGGAGTATATGATCTACAATTAGGATTTAGGGTTTAGGGTATGGATATATATGACATTTTAGTATATGATTTAGCATTTAGGGTATGGAATATATGATTTAGGGTTTAGGGTATAGCAATTAGGGTTTAGGGTATGGAATATATGATTTAGCATTTAGGGTTTAGGGTATAGCAATTAGGGTTTAGGGTATAGCAATTAGGGTTTAGCATTTAGAGTTTAGGGTATAGCAATTAGGATTTATGGTTTTGGGTATGGAGTATATGATTTAGGATTTAGGATTTAGGGTATAGCAATTAGGGTTTAGGGGTTTGGGTTTAGGGTTTAGGTTTAGGGTTTAGGGTATGACAATTAGGGTTTATGGTATAGCAATTAGGGTTTAGGGTTTTAGATTTAGGGTTTAGGGTATGAAATATAACATATGATTTAGGATTTTGGATTTTGGTATAGCAATTAGGGTTTATGGTTTATGAGTATGGAATATATGATTTAGGGTTTAGGGGTTGGGGGTTAGGGTTAGAGTTTAGGGTTTAGGGGTATAAATATATACGTATGTTTTAGGGTTTAGGGTATAGCAATTAGGGTTTAGGGTATAGCAATTAGGGTTTAGGGTATAGCATTATGGGTTAGGGTTTTGGGTATGGAGTATGGAGTATATGATCCACAATTAGGGATTGGGATATAAGTATATGAGATTTGAGTGGATCATATACTCCATAGTCTATACCCTAAACTCTAAGCCTTAAACTCTAACCCTAAACCCTAAACTCTAAACCCTAAATCTGAAATGTAGATTTAGTGGTAGTAATGGTGGTAGTAGTAGTGGTGGTAGTGTGGTGCGTAGTAGTGGCAGTAGTGGTAGTAATGGTGGAGATAGTGATAGTGGTGGTGGTAGTAGGGGTAGTAGTGGTAGTGATAGTAGTGGTAGTAGTGAATTAGTGATGGTAGTAGTAGTGGTAGTTGTGGTGGCGGTGATGGTGGTAGTGGTGATAGTAGTGGTGGTAGTAGTGGCGGAATAAATTTATGAAATATTTATTTTTTCAAATATATTTCATAAATTTATATATATATATCCAAAAATATATATATATAAATTTATGAAATATTTATTTTTCAAAAAAAAAAAAAAAATTTGCATTTGCCTTGGCCTTGGCTCGGCCGGCCTTGGCCTTGCCTTGGCTCGGCCTTGGCCGGCCCTTGCCTTGGCCGCCTTGGCTGCCGCCTGCCTCCCTTGGACATTATCATTTATCCCACATTGAAATGAAATTAAACTTGGCTTGGCCTTGTGCCTATATAAGCAGCATCCATGGGTTGGGGAGTATTTTGAATTTGGCCGGTTAGGCGGTTATAACCGCCGGTTATTTAATTGCAATTAAATAAATACGAAAAATGATGATAATTATCATTAAAAAATACTTCATACTTAATTAAAAGTAATACATCATTATATTTTTTATTTTTCAATATAATTGAGAAATTTATATTGAAAAAAGAGTGTATTTTTCTGTGTCCAAATCAAATGAAATAAGACTCAATATATAGAGAAAAAAATTATGAATTTTGGTGTAAAAAATAATTTTTTTTATAAGATAATTGCCTTTAAAAAATTCGGATGAGATTTGAAAAAAAAAATCAGTGACCAATCATGCTTCGCCAAGTGTCGAATTAAGTGATTCAATAGGTGTTGAATTTATTCAACTCCTCTCATTTTTTAAAAAGTTTCAATAGGTCCATGCAATGGTTTAAAATGGATTAAGTAGTTGATTTTTTTTTTCAACAAGTCATTAGTCATTGTAAATGACCTTAGGGAAAATTACCTCCTAATCCTTTAATCTAATCAAATCTACATCCTAAAACAATAAAAAAAAAATCAAATTTACGTCCTAATCTTATCCTAAAAATATATTAACCATATAATCCAATTTAGTCACTAAAGCCTAAATAAAACACCAACCTATTCACATACACAAAAAAAAAAAAAAACACACACACACACACACACACACACACACACACTCTCCCCTCTCTCTACTTTCTCTCTCTAAACTCCGGCCACCCTTAGACTCCCAAACCTCCGGCCATCTGCTCCACTCTGCACCTCCGGTCACCCCTCCCCTCCATCAAGCTTTGTCACCATCAACAATTTCGGCGAGAACTTTAACTCCGACGAGATCTACACCGGCAAACCTCCATCTCTATTCAAGCTTAGATTTGCGAAACCATAACCTAATCTTATCTACATCGACGGCGACGATTAATCTGTGCTCAAAGTGTTTCAGAGATGAGCGAAACATGGAGTAGCTAGCGGCATCGACTACAGTCGCCATGACGGATGGAGAAAGTATATTAAAAATATATACTCTCTCCGTCCCATTTATAGGTTCACCATTTTAAGCATGACACACAAATTAAGGAAAAAGGTAAGTGGAGAAAGTGTTGTGAGTGTAAAAGTAAAATATGAGAGAGAATGAACGGAGGGAATAGTAAATTTGTTGTGAGTATAAAAGTGAAATAGGAGAGAGAATGAGTAGGTGGAATAGTAAAGATTCTTTGCCATTTTAGGAAAGGTGAAGCTTTTAACGGGACACCCGTTTTGACAAAAAGTGAAGCTATCAATGGGACGGAGGGAGTATTTATTTATATTTATTTTGGGATGGAGTTAAAAAAATTATAAATTCCTTAGTTATTTTGTTGTCGAAGTTGATGATGTTTTTAGTAGTAGTTTAGTTGAGAACTAATAACTTATCAGTAAATTCTCAGTTGTTTGGTCGTCGTAGTTGATCGTGTTTTTAGTAGTTTAGTTGACTACCGACAACTTACCGATAATTTCTCAATTGTTTGGTCGTCGTAGTTGATCGTGTTTTTAGTAGTTTAGTTGACAGCTGAGAACTTATTGATAAATTATCTGTTGTTTGGTCGCCGAAGTTGGTAGTTGCCGAAATTGATCGTGTTTTTAATAGTTTAGTTGAAAACTGAGAACTTACTGATAGGTTCTCAGCTCTTTGGTCGCCTGAGTTGTTCGTGTTCTTAGTAGTTTAGTTGACAACTAAGAATTTACTAGTTCTCAGTTGTTTGATCGTCGTAGTTAGTAATCGCCGTAGTTGATCGTGTTCTTAGCGGATACAGGCGAGAACTTGCGATAAGTTAAGTTCTCGGTTGCTTAATCGCCGCTTAAAAATAAAAAATCGCCGGAGTTGATGTTTGATCGAGTTGTTTACTTGAGAAGATGGGGAGGGTTGACCTAATGTGATGGTGGTAGGATAGAAAATAAATGTTAGGATCGATCAAGAGAATTAGCATAAAACTAACCAAACGGTAAACGACCACACAAACAAAAAAAATGACACACTATATTACGTGGTTCGGCTTAAAGCCTATTCCACCACTAAACAATATTATACTTTCTTTAATATTACAATAATAGAGACTCTTACCCTCAATACTCTTGAATATTCTCCCTAAAGCAAAAGCTTACAATTTCTCTCTCTAAATTGTAGGCTATGCTAACACTCTCAACCTTACAACACCACGAGTTTTAATCAAGAAACTCGAAAAGACACACCACATATCACAACAGTATTACAAGAATGGACGTATTCACATCATTCTCAACATTCTTGAATACTCTCACAATAGTGTACAATTCTTTCATGAATGTACACATCTCTCTAATTCACTCTCCCCTAAGGGGAGCCACTTTTGGCACCACAAGACACACTTGAACTCTTTCTACATGTGTCTATTTACAGGCACACAAACATCTCATAGTTCATGTCTTCTCTAGAAGCCAAACACGAAAAGTCTCACTAGAAAACCAACCATCACATTCATGCATCCCATTCATGAATCACGTGGGACAATGCATCTTGATTCTTTCTAGAACTTGAGCCAAATTCCAACAATCTCCACCTTGGCTAATGTTCTCTACCACATATGGCTCCACCGAATAATTGTCATCCTCAAAGTTGAAATTCCCATGATATTCATCTCCTTCAAAATCTAGATTTCTCCAAACCAGCTGCTTCTGTCCGGACACTATCACAATGCTAGAAACCTCAAAATCCAATCGCCACCGTTCAGTTTGAATATTTATGAGTCCCCAAGCTACACATCAAAAATCAGCATGATCCAACGGTTAACAAAACCGCTACGCCAAATTTTCTACCGCTGCGCTGAAAAATCCGAACAAAAATCTGCAACCTTTTTCTTCAATATTTTTGGCTAACTTTTGATGATGCGAATCCCCTCTTCCACCGAGCTCTGATACCAATTGTTAAGATCGATATCCCACAAGAGAATTCGCACAAAACTAACCAAACGGTAAACGACCACACAAATAAAGAAAAAGGACACACAATATTACACGGTTTGGCTTAAAGCCTATTCCACCACTAAACAATGTTATAATTTCTTTAATATTATAAGAATAGAGACTCTTACCCTCAATAATCTTGAATATTCTCCCTAAAGCAAAAGCTTACAATTTCTCTCTCGAAATTGTAGGCTATGCTAACACTCTCAACCTTACAACATCACGAGTTTTAATCAAGAAATTCGAAAAGACATACCACATATCACAACAATATTACAAGAATGGAGGTATCCACATCCTTCTCAACATTCTTGAATACTCTCACAATAGTGTACAACTCCTTCATGAATGTACACATCTCTCTAATTCACTCTCCCCTAAGGGGAGCCACTCTTGACACCACAAGACACACTTGAATTATTTCTACATGTGTCTTATTTATAGGCACACAAACATATAGTTCATATCTTCTCTAGAAGCGAAACACCAAAAGTCTCACTAGAAAATCAACCATCACATTCATGTATCCCATTCATGAATCACGTGGGACAATGCATCTTGATTCTTTCTAGAACTTGAGCCAAATTCCAACAATAAATTGATAAAGAGGTGAAATTAGTAAAATGATTGGAGGGTGAACTTAGTAAAATGATGGGAGGGTGTACTTATTAAACTAAAAATTATATGGTTAGATAAAATATTGCTTATTTTATAAGGTAAAATTAATAAGTTTGAGTGATTATATGGTAAATTTCCCAATTTTTTACTCCCCATCCAAAATGAGCGTCTACTTTGAAACAGAAATATTCCTTAGCATTTTTAGTGACGTTACTAATCACCATTGTCAATCATATTGAACTTGAGACCTGAATCCTTTGCAAAGCTTACCATTGGTCAGCTCATGTGGGTGACATTTACAATATTTCGCTTTCATTGATCTCATACAAGCTGCAATTATTAAGATACCGTATCTTTTTATTCTTCACTAGTTGATTATTTGTCAATCTCAATCAAAGAAAATGATATTTGCTTAGTTGATTAATTATAACCACAAGTTATCTCCATTAGGTTAATAAAGTAGCCCATAATTTTTAGTCACTTAATCAACGCAAAAACATGTCATCAACTTTCACTTCTGTTTTATTGTTCCATTAACGAGCACTGTACAATTCTTCATGGCACTAGAAGGTGAATAAGAATGAGAATCAAATTCAAATAAGCATTGCTAAATCTGAAAATGTTGGACCAATATTTCATTTTCTGCATACATATGTTTAGTATTGTTGTGAAATTGGTGCTCTCCGTTTGCAATCAAGACAAAGAAATCAACACACCCACACGTACAAGAAAGAAACAATCACACACAAGAACACAAGAGTTGTTTACCCGGTTCATTCACCAACTCGTGAACTACGTCCGGGGGCAATTGCCAAGCCAATATGTTATTAGTCTCTCTAATATGTTGCTACAATGTATTCTAGGCCGAAATTATGCTTATATAGTTACAAGGAAACCCTAAATCTAATTTAAGAAGAGTTGCAATCAAATAAGGAAACAAATCAAGCCCAGAAACTCGGCCAGCATTGAGGCGCCCGCCCCAAGCCCATCCATGCGCCCGCCTGGCGCTTGACAAAACCTCGGCCAAGTCTCGGCCACTGAGGCGCCCGCCTCGGCCGGGTGATCTTGCCGCCTGGCAATGACCCAAGCCACGAACAGTCTTCTCCTCTGCTATGAACTCCTTTTGATCTCAACAAGCTCCTCCGACTTAGGCCCCTCTTTCCTTGTAGTTTAGGACTCCTAAACCAACAATCTCCCACCGGAGACTAAACTAACAAACATAGAATCACTCATCAACTCCCACCACGGAGTAATGACCTTCGAACACATTTTCCCCATTCCATATTGGCTTGACACTACCTCACCTCTCCTCAAGTACTAAGGCGAGTTGAAACCAAGCGACGTTTCAACCTCCCCGTGTTAGATCGTTCTTGCCTCCCCAAATCAGCTTCTACCTTGATTTCTCCCCGCAAGTCTAACTTCGCCTTCTCCCTCCAGACCCACCTTCCTCGCAATGCCTCCCCTTGAAACTTGGACACACCTTGTTTCTTGCATCGACTATTCTTGGTCTGAATCCGCTCTCTGTTAGGGCCCTTGGACATCCACACCGCGTTGATCAACTTTGTGTCCTCCCCAACATACCGTTTCTTGATGTCTCCCCTTTTTACACCAACAGGCCGGTTCTTAAGCCTCTTGCTCCCACCGGAACGAAAAACGACATTGTAGGTAGAGCACAACGTCTTCCCCTTAACCCCATGAGCCAACACCTTAGCCCCTTTTGTGACTTCCCAAGAACCACCAATGAAAGAAACACCGTATCCTTCACTATCAAGTTGTCCCACGTAAATCACCCTCCTCCTCAAATCCGGAACATGCATCACGTTGTGTAGTTGTAAAACAGCCCCGTTAGGTGTCTTCATCATCACGTCCCCCTTACCTTTGATCTTCAATGGTTGACCATCACCAAGATAGAGAACCCCAAAATCTCCGGTTTTGTAACGCCTCATTGATTCTGCATCCCCACTAGCATGACAAGAAGCTCCAGAATCCAACACCCAATCTTCACCCGACTGCTCCTCCCCTATGATTAATACATCACCACCATCATCCACCACGTGCGCACCACCACTTTTTCCCGGACAATCATAACTGATGTGCCCCAATTCACCACAATTGTAGCACTTGACCTTTTTCCCCTTTGGTCCACCCCTTTTTCTCTCCACCCTAAGTGCAGCCCCATCTACGGACGATTCTCCCCTTTTCTCCTTCCTTCGCAACTCCTCTTGCAGGACGAGATCTCTAACCTCCGTATACACCAATGCCGTTTTCGACGTACTAATCGTTGTGACAGTAACCTCCCAACTATCGGGCAACTATTTTAGAAGAAAACAAGCTAGCACTTCATCGGAGAAAGTAATATCAACACTTTTCAATTGGTCCACCATACCTTTGAAATTGCCGACATGACTTGCCGCTGTCTGCCCCTCTGACATCTTCGCATTCGCAAACCTCTTTATCAAATGCACCTTATTGATATTCGACGGCTTCTCATACATGTCCGACAGCGTTTGTAGCAACTCCACCGTTGTCTTGGCCTCCATAGCGTTCCGTGCAACGTCGTCGGTTAGGGCACTCCTTACCGCTCCTAACGCCTTCCGATCCAACACCTCCCATTCTCCTTGTGACATGTCTTCGGGCTTCTCCTTCAAGGGCTTATGAAGATCCTTACAATAAAGGTAATCTTCAATCCTTGTCTTCCAAAACGTAAAATTCACACCGCTGAATTTCTCGATTTGGGTCTTCATCTTGACTGCTTCACCAAAATCCCCAAGAACGCGATTCAAAATTAATCAACTAATGAAAGAATTTTGAATCCACCAAACCAAAGCTCTGATACCAGTTGTTGTGAAATTGGTGCTCTCCGTTTGCAATCAAGACAAAGAAATCAACACACCCACACGTACAAGAAAGAAACAATCACACACAAGAACACAAGAGTTGTTTACCCGGTTCATTCACCAACTCGTGAACTACGTCCGGGGGCAATTGCCAAGCCAATATGTTATTAGTCTCTCTAATATGTTGCTACAATGTATTCTAGGCCGAAATTATGCTTATATAGTTACAAGGAAACCCTAAATCTAATTTAAGAAGAGTTGCAATCAAATAAGGAAACAAATCAAGCCCAGAAACTCGGCCAGCAATGAGGCGCCCGCCCCAAGCCCATCCATGCGCCCGCCCGGGCGCTTGACAAAACCTCGGCCAAGTCTCGGCCACCGAGGCGCCCGCCTCGGCCAGTGATGCGGCCGCAGCAATGACCCCAAGCCACGAACAGTCTTCTCCTCTGCTATGAACTCCTTTTGATCTCAACAAGCTCCTCCGACTTAGGCCCCTCTTTCCTTGTAGTTTAGGACTCCTAAACCAACAAGTATGTCCATCCATTTAACCTATATACACACTAGTACATCTGCATAGCCAGATGAATTTGAAACTGCGACAGCCTCTGCAGCCAATGGCTCTGATTGAGACACTCACCCTCTGTGGGTGGGTGGGTCCCACATATGCCAAAAAATCTCAACCTTTGATTTAAAAGTAAGAGGAAATTGTCTCAGTCCAAACCATTGGCTGCAATTCCACTTCCTATCCAGATGATTGAGAATACTATTTATATCAATTGTTATTTTTGACACATTCAGGTGAAATTGCAGCCACTAACTGGAGCCCAAGTCTTTGTGTGCAATGACTGCTATGCTACTTTTGACCGTACAAAAGGGACATTTCTTTTGGCCTACTCTTTCCAGAATTTACCGCAAGTTCAGCTTTTTTGAATGGCCTAAAGAGTCAAAAAGGTACACTACGCTTGCATTTATCCACACTAGTTAAAAAGGAAGAACAATTGTGCAGATAAATCTTGTCCTCGTATTATATGTAAAATATGTGCTTATGCTATAAGGCGTATACTTGGTCTAACAAAATGGTTGTTATTCTGGAAACTCTGCACGCCATGAATCCCTGAACTAGTAACCAATGGCTTTTGACTTAGCCTTCAATGTCTTATTTTTGGCGCCTCAATCAGTGGGGGAACCAGGAGTAATAAACAATGGGTGCACAAATGACATTGCCAACAAAATTTCAAAGTTAAAAAACTCACATTTTAATCCACAAATCTGGGTATGCTACTTAGTTAATGGGTGCACTTTTATGTATAGATATCTAAAGATGTGAGTATATATTAAAAAATAT
This sequence comes from Adenophora triphylla var. japonica, assembly GCA_022495995.1. NCBI lineage: Eukaryota > Viridiplantae > Streptophyta > Magnoliopsida > Asterales > Campanulaceae > Adenophora > Adenophora triphylla. Next base: position 668,113 of record JAFEMH010000446.1, read on the forward strand.
TTTTTACTATTAAATGTGTTCCGGCGCCCAATGTGAATAGGGTAGATCCGCCCCTGGCTTCAATCCCTTATACAATTTCCCTGCATTTTCCTTTTTTTCTTTCAGGTCATGAATTCAAGAAACATTCATGAATTCCCCGCCTTTTCCCTTTTCATTCAAGTCACGAGTTCAAGACATATCTATAACATGTTTGCTTAGTCATTATTAAGCTAATCTAGATCAGTTAGTTTAATTCAGAATGTTACTGATTTGATTTTTGTATGGTTGATTTGATGTGAATATCCATTAGTATTTTGAATTCCAGCTTGAGATGGCTTGACTAATATATGTATATATATGTGTGTGTGTTTGTATATATGTATGTACGTGTATATATAGCTCAATTATGGTGTTGCTTGTTAGAAAAATCTGATGGAATTAATTATACATAAACCCTATAATGATGCGGAATATTTATTTTAGGACAATCATGCTTCATGTTATCAAAGATTATGGAACGATAGACAAACCTGAATCCATAGCAATATCTTGAGAATCCTTTGATGAAGACTTGATGAACGATTATTGTCTTCCAATTGATCCTTAGGGTTCTTGGAATTCAATTGATAATGGGAATCAAGAGAATAAAACCTAGGTAGGTCAATTGGGGACCATAACCCTATATTTATAATGACCTAGTATGTTAGTCAGCCCATTATAGATTAACAACTAGGCCCCTTAGGTATCTACACATATTAATTATAGATCCCATACTTATAAAAGATGACTTGGGCCCCCTTCAACTTTAGTAGATCACTTTATTAGGCCCAAATACTTTAATATTTAATGTGACATATACAATTAATTACAGTGCACATACGTCTATGTGCCCAAAGACTTTATTTATTATACTAGTATATGTAAAGTCCATAAAATATTCCAACAATCTCCCACTTGGACTTACACATGTACATAGTATAATACCTTAGTTTAATTGCATATCACATTATAAACCTTAACAGCAATGCTTTACCAAATTGTGTCATCTTAAACCAATCCGGTCCATTAGTCAAATCAACATAAGGATCAAAGAGGTTTTCGTCACTATTAGCGCAACTAGACCCATCAGTGGTCACATATATTAACTCAACTAAATGACATGGATCAAGTATGGATGTGTAGCATGGAATAACATGTAATGTGATCTTCACATGTCTATTCTCAACTGGTCCAACCTTATTTTGAGATCAACCAAATATTCAGAGTGCAAAATAACTTTATTAACCAAAATTGAAAAACCAAATATACTTATAACAATAAATGTAAGAGCAAAATACAAAACTCCCACTCAATCTAAGCATACTCTAGTGATACAACACCCATACAAGCAGTGTGCTCGTGAAAAACCTTCGGTGTTACACCCTTAGTAAGCGGATCCGCGACCATGGAGTTAGTCCCAATATGCTCAATACAAATTTGTCCACTCTGAATCCGTTCCTTAACAAAGAAGATACTTAATGTCTATGTGCTTAGACTTAGACGAACTCTTGTTGTTATTAGAATACATAATCGCCGACTTATTATCACAAAATAACTTTAATGGCCTTTCAACGCCACCTAATATGCGCAGCCCGGTGATAAAATTTCGCAACCAAATTGCGTGATTTGATGCCTCATAACACGCCACAAACTCGCCTCCATCGTAGAAGTAGCAACAAGTGTCTCGCTAACACTCTTCCAAGAAACTGCTCCTCCACAAAGTAGATAAACGTAGCCCGAAGTAGACTTACGACTATCTTGGCATCCAGCAAAGTCGGAATCCGAATACACAATGATCTCAAGTCTATCCGACTTTTACGTAAGTGAGCATATAATCCTTTGTTCTCTGTAAATAACGCATGACCCTCTTGGCCGCTATCCAATGATCCTTTCCGGGATTGCTAAGGTATCGCCTAAAACACCAACTATGAATGCTAGGTGCGGGCGAGTGCAAACTTGAGCATACATCAAGCTCCCTATACCAAGCATAAGTGGGTGCCATTCATTTCCTTAGATTCAATCTCATTCTTGGGGCACCGAGCAAGATTGAATTTGTCACCTTTAGCCACCTGGGTGTCACCCATTTTACAATCCCGCATGCCAAATCTCTTAAGTACTTTATCGATGTAACTCTTTTGTGACAATCCAAGAATACCTCGAGAACGATCTCTCGTGTATTTGAATTCCTAATACAAAAGATGCATCTCCCGGATCTTTCATCTCAAATTTCTTTGAGAGAAATCTCTTAGTTTCATGCGGTAAGTCCGTATCATTTGTGGCTAGTAGGATGTCATCCACATATAAAACCGAAAAATATATTTACTCCCACCGAACTTGTGGTAGACACAATCATCAACTGTATTTGTCGTGAAACCAAATGACAATACAACTTGATGAAATTTGTAATACCACTGACGGGATGCTTGTTTGAGTCCATAAATGGATTTCTTGAGTTTGCATACCATATCCTTTGAATCTTTTGAAACCAAGATTTCTGGTTGCACCATATAAATTGTTTCTTCAATGTCTCCATTAAGAAACGCAGTCTTAACATCCATCTGATGTAACTCTAGGTCATAATGTGCCACCAATGCCATAATGATTCTAAAAGAGTCTTTCGAAGAAACCGGAGAGAAAGTCTCTTTATAATCTATTCCTTCTTTCTGAGTAAATCCCTTAGCGACAAGACGTGCCTTATGTCTTTCCACATTGCCCTGTGAATCCCTTTTAGTTTTAAATATCCATTTGCAACCAATAGGTTTCACTCCTTCTGGCAATGGGACAAGATCCCATTCATCATTGTCTTTCATTGATTTAATCTCATCATCCATAGCGACTATCCACTTTTGAGAGTTAGAACTACCAATGGCCTCATGAAAGTTGATTGGATCATCTTCCAATTGACCAATGTCTACCTCTTGTTCATTTAGAAATACCAAGTAATCATCCGAAATGGCACTTCGTCTCTCTCTAGTGGATCTTCTTAAAGGCACTTGTTCTTGAGGTTGTTGAGCTTGTTCCTCATGGACAACTAGAGGGATATTGACAATGTCTTCTTGATCCAAATTTTGTTCTTGAACCACATCGGGATTGAGATCCAAATCATGGTCAAGGACAATTGTAGGAAGAGGAATGGTAACCGGAACCTCTTCAAAGACAAAATCATCTCTAACTTGTCCCCCACAAGCTCAACATCCTCAAAGAATTGAGCATTTCCCGTGTCAAAAGTTTACGGATTTGGGATCGTAAAACTTAAAGCCCTTGACCTTCGGAGTAACCAACAAAGTAACTACTAATTCCTTGAGTCCAACTTCTTTTCACTAGGCCTGTAAGGCCTAGCCTCAGCCGGACATCCCCAGGATGTGTAAATGCCTTAATACGGGTTTCTTGCTGTCCATAGTTCATAAGGGGTTTTGTTAGCGGCCTTTGTGGGTACCACTGTTAAGGAGATAAGCTATGATCTTTAATGCCTCTCCCCAGAGTGAGTCTGGTAAAGTAGTATGACTAACCATACTTCTCACCATTTCCTGTAAAGTTCGATTTCGTCTTTCAGCAACACCATTCATGCTAGGTTTGCCTGGCATGGTGTACTGAGGGACGATACCGCACTCCTCTAGGTATTTAGCAAGAGGCCCAGGACGTTGTTCACCTGATCCGTCATTTCTGCCATAGTATTCACCACCACGGTCTGATTTGACTTTCTTTATTGTTTTGCCATGTTGATTTTCAACCTCGGCCTTAAATTTTTTGAACATATCCAATGCCTGTGATTTTTCATGGATCAAATATAGGTAACCATAACGAGAGTAATCGTCTATGAATGTAATGAAATATTCTTGACCATTCCACAAGGGTGTAGGAAATGGTCCACATATATCCGTATGAATTAATTCCAAAACATTCATAGCTCTCTCAGCTTTTAATTTGCTTTTGTCTGTTTGTTTTCCCTTAATACACTCAACACATATTTCATAATCTGATTTGTCAAGTGTTTCAATAATTCCGTCTGACACAAGCCTTTGCATTCTCTGTTTTGATATATGTCCTAATCGCTTGTGCCATAATGACATGGAATTATTGTTAGTAAATTTGCGTTTAGTACCACGTGTTTCCACATGCAGGTTTTCATGATATGAAGCAACAGTATCCAACATATAAAGATTATCATAAACCGATAAAGTACTAGATCCAATAAACTTAGAATTGTACGAGAAACGACATTCACCATTTACAAAGGAACAAGTAAATCCTTCTTTGTCCAAAGCGGAAATGGAAACCAAATTCCGTCTAAAAGACGGTACCACATGTGTCTCGTACAAATCTAAATAGAATCCAGACTTTAATAATAATCTAAAAGTTCCGATTGCTTCAACTTCAATAGAATTGCCGTTCCCCACATAGAGAATCTTTCAGCATCACTTGGCTTTCGGCAGTTCAGGCAACCCTGCATAGACACACTGATGTGAGTAGAAGAACCAGAATCTAACCACCAAGTGTGTCTAGGCACTGAAACCAAATTAACCTCAGAACAAACAAAAGCAAGAGATATACCTTTCTTTACACGCCATGCGTGATATTTAGGGCAATCTCTCTTCATTTGATCCATTTCCTTACGTAAAAGCAACCTGGATCCTTATCTTGTCCCTTGGGCGTTGACGTTGCTAAATCCTTAGCTTGTCCCTTCGATACTTTATGTTGCTTTTCTTTGGCTCATTGACCGCAGTTTCTTTAGCCTTCCTTTTCTTGTTATAGCCCGAAGAGGAAGCCGCAAAGTGAGCACTCTCAGTCTTTTCAGACTTTAACCTTGATTCCTCTTGCACACACAATGAAATGAACTCATTAAGAGTCCACTTTTCCTTCGGCAATTGAATGTTACTTCAAATTGCCCAAAGCGTGGTGGAAGAGAGATCATAACCATATGAACAAGCATGTCATCCGACAGTTCGAACTTGAGAGCCTTAAGTTTAGATGCCAAATTGGCCATCTCCATAATGTACTCACGCACGTTCCCTTTACCTTTATACCTCATGGCAACAAGATTACGCAAAAGCGTGCTTGTTTTTGCCCTTTCATTCTTAGCAAAACGCTTTTCAAGCTCACGTAAGGAACGTCATTGCAACTTTCTCATCATCTATATCGCCTCTGAATGATTACAGATGCTTTTCTTCATGATCATAAGACACATGCGATTTGAGCGTTCCCACTTTTCCATATCCTTCTTAGCTTGAGATGTACTCGTGCTAGTCGGAGTCGGCGGGTTTTTGCTCCCGAGTGCAAGGTCTAGATCCATAACTCCCGAACAATCGGCACATTTTCTTTCCAGCTCTTAAAATTCATCCCATTCGGCATGGGAATCGAGTTGATGTTAGCGAGATACATTAGAAGCTGATGAATTAACTGAATAGAGAACAAAAATAAAACAAATAAGCTCACATATAACTTTAAGCAGATAAATGTTTGAAATTAAAATTATCCCATTACAAGAAAATCGACGCAACATTAATTTTAATCTTTGGATAGAAAATTAACTTGCAAGTGATTTTCTTGATGTAGAAATCAAATATTAACAGTAAAATCCTGTCAAATATCAAGCCTTTCTTTGGACCGACTCAATATTCACATGGACACTTAATAACTGTTACATATTTATCTCCACAAACGAATTTGAATTTCTGCCAGATAATAGTCTTCCTTTGGGCCGACCATTACCCGCATGAAAAACAAACACGCTAAAAACTTCAAATAATCATGTATTTTAAATTAAAAATTTTCATAGGAGAGGTTACTTTGGTAACATGCTACGAAAAAAATTAATAACATAAAATACAAGATGTGTTCGAATAAACGAACCCAAAGTAATTTCAAACATGGGCATAAATTAAACATTATTATTGAAATTTAAAATTATTAAGTCCATAATAATAATTTCAATAAATAATATTTTTTTAATCCAAATAACACATAATTATTATTGAACCCTAATCCACACTTAATAATTCAAATTAAATGAGATAATCAAACAGAAACCTTAAATAGCCAATTAATAATTTTTAGACCCAAATCTCATTTCATCAACATCTTCAGCATAAGCATAACCAAGTGAAAATTTTCAAACAGTAAAATATGCAAATTTGTGCAATATTTACAATAGAGGCGCACAGGAAGAAAGACTTTGATCCTTTCTCAGAGGCAATTAAACAAACACGTGGAAGGGACTCTGAAATCCCCCAACGAGGCAGAGAAATAACGCACAAATCAACACCCAGACACAAAGCTACTCGTTCTTTATCACCGTACAGAATCTCCAACATATCATTGGACGGCGACAACGATCAACAAAACTCCAAAGAATCGTCTTTGACGTTCTATTCCGAGCGTCGGAAGGGAGTGCGACGACGAGAAACGACCCATTAAAGAAGTACGCGATGGTGAAGAAACAGAGCAGCGATGAGGTGAAGAACTCGAGTTTTAGATCGATATAATCAGCCAAATTAAATCATAAACAATATAATCAATTCGATCCAAATAATCCCAACAACAAAGCAAGATTACGGCTCTGATACCACTTGATGGAATTAATTATACATAAACCCTAGAATGATGCGGAATATTTATTCTAGGACAATCATGCTTCATGTTATCAAAGATTATGGAACGATAGACAAACCTGAATCCATAGCAATATCTTGAGAATCCTTTGATGAAGACTTGATGAACGATTATTGTCTTCCAATTGATCCTTAGGGTTCTTGGAATTCAATTGGTAATGGGAATCAAGAGAATAAAACCTAGGTAGGTCAATTGGGGACCATAACCCTATATTTATAATGACCTAGTATGTTAGTCAGCCCATTATAGATTAACAACTAGGCCCCTTAGGTATCTACACATATTAATTATAGATCCCATACTTATAAAAGATGACTTGGGCCCCCTTCAACTTTAGTAGATCACTTTATTAGGCCCAAATACTTTAATATTTAATGTGACATATACAATTAATTACAGTGCACATACGTCTATGTGCCCAAAGACTTTATTTATTATACTAGTATATGTAAAGTCCATAAAATATTTCAACAAAATCTTGAAAATATAGAAAGGAAAACAAATTACAACATTGAAAATATAATATACAACAATTCTGAAAAACCATAAAAAGAAAGATACAACCGTATTTGATCTCTTCATTGGATTTGTCCATCTTTAATCTCTTGTATCCGAGTCGTGTGAGAACACACTCTCCTTAAGACTAATTCGTCCTCCTCTCTACGAGTGCTTGAGGTTTCAACGGGCGTTAGTCTCCCAGGATAAAACGGATTAACCGGAACCACTTCGCACTTGAGCTTTCCGGCGAAATGAACTAATATGCTTGGACAATATCACCATTCCAATTATTCAAGGAGGCAAAAGGAAGAAGATGAACGAATTGCAAGAGGATAGAAGAAGATTGATGGAAAAAGCTTCTTTTTGTGTGTTTTCCTCTTATCTTTTTCTCTATTTTTTTTTCTCTCTTTTCTTCAAAGAGTTGTGGGTATTTCTTTTATAGCTCAAAACTCCCCAAGGATTAACTCTCCAATTAATCCACATATTGATGATCATCTTAATTCAACAATTAACATTGCCATCAATTTATTCTTGGAGTTTCATTTGCCAATCATAAATGGACATTAACTTTGAAAGTTATTCTTGGAATTAATCTTGAATTAAAAGAATTATAATTCAATAAAAAATGGCCAAAACTATCAACTAGTTTTTTCATTCTTTTCACATGTGAGACAAACTCACATTTCCAACTTTCATCCATTTATTTAAGCTGTAATATTTTTATCATTCAATCTTCAAATTGAACAAATAAAATATCATTTTCATGTTCTCACGGAGTAGAATATGAACCCACAATAATCTTTGTCCAACGACAAACGATTTTTCCAAGGAAATGTACACAATTTTCTTCACACACAACATACTTTTCCAACAATTCCCCACATGAAGGAAATTGAGGACGAGATTGGTGATAGAGTCCGGCAGACAAAAACTTGCATACGAAGGTGTGGGGATATTGCCCATTGAACCTCCGCTCGAACTAGCATATTTACTATACTCGCAAGTCGATAGACGCGATGTCCTTGAATCGATATGCTTTTTGTGTAGCCGATCATATAATAGACACAAGTAATGTCCTAACATACTTCATTTCTCATAGCTATGTTCGTTCATGGCCCTGAACATAATGCCTGTTACGTGGAGAGGGTCTAAGAATTGAGCCTCACACAATTCTCCTCGAAGCGGCCCCACTTCTCTCTCACATAGGTGATTTCTTAAAGGTAACCCGTATTACCCCTCTCGAATTTTCGACGCGTAAGAATCATTAAAAGCCATATGCTTATCCTTATCCTTTCGGGATGTCACTAATAGGAATGGACTTGGGGTTTTGTTTCCCCCACAGTGACGCTACAAGTCTTTTAACAGTTAGGTGGTCCCATTGAATCTAGTTCTTGGGATCTCCAGTCATCTAGATTGGGTTTTCATTGTGTTTAACTTTCAAGAGGCTTAAGTCCCATTCCCCTCCGAATTTACAACTAACTCTCGATTTAACCCTTTGGTTAACGGATCCGTTTATCATTTGACTTCACATAGTCAAATTAGTTGAGAGTAGTTTTCTAATGGTATTATCTCTTAGACATATATGTTTAGACTACCACTACACATATTGCTATATGTCTTTTCAACCATAAATTGACTTAGCAATATACCATCTTGTTAACTCAGATTCAGTTAAATCCCAGCTATTCCATATTGATCCTTTCAAATAATTCAAGAATATCCACCTAATGACTTGTTTAACCACGAGTCCATTAGTTTTCCTTGAATTTGAATCAACAGATCAAATTGACTAGAATTTTCCTTAGTTAACATATCGTTTTTGGATTTAATAAACAAAGTGACGTAGCCACTCTTGTTTAAATCCACACAATCAAACCTTTGATGTCTTTATCTTTGTACTTGTCTCAAGTCATACAATGACTTTACAAACTAGACAAACTAGCACATTTTCTTCTAAGGTTTCATTTCTTGAACCATTTCAACACTTTGATCTATTTCATTCAAAGTATCATTTATTCACTTTCATGAATTTGACATCAATGCTTGATTTTTTATTGATTTTATTTTCTTTTGATTTTTATATATATTCAAACTTATTGAATCATATATAACAAACCAATATGCACAATTGTTATGAACATAACTCTTGAAACACAATCCACCATTTAATAATCAAATTCAATTTCTTTGATAATTGGACTTGCTACTTTGCGAAACACCCCACATTCACAAGTGTACGTAGGCCTACGTTTCCATACTTCATATGGACATCTCATTGTTTTCTTGGGGAAACCTTTCCAATAGGTAATTATTTTCCAAAGTATACTCACCCCACATTTTCGGTTAGTCCCAAAATTAGCAATAATGCCAATTTTCACCATTTGATCATGGTGTACATTGTGGACACTTTGTTTCATTGTTCATGTACAAGAAACCCCTCGGGTTGTTCTATGTAAATTTTCTCTTCTAAATCGACATTTAGAAAGGTTATTTACATCCATTTGATGTATTTCAAATTTTGCTATGCAAAGAATTGCAAATACAACTCTTTATTCTCGTGATGAGAGAATAAGTATAAAAGTAATCAAGTTCTTCATTTCCTTGTAATCCTCAATTACAAGTCTAGCCTTGTACTCATTGATTGTTCCATAGGTCTTCATTTCCTTTTTTGAAAATTCACTTATATGCTAGTGATTTACTACTCGAAGGTAAATCCACTAGTTTCCAAGTGTGATTTACCAAGATGGAATCAATCTCACTTTTAACGGCCTCTTTCCACAAAGATTCTTTCAAAGAGCTCAATGTCTTTATAACTTTGTGATTCATTTTCTAGCATGGAGGTTAGAAAATCCGGGCCATAGAATTTTCTTATCCTACCTCATTTGCTATGTCGAGGTCATGCCTCTTCTTTATCATTCCTCATGATAAGTGTCTTCTTCTTCTTCTATTGAATCATGAATCCGTTTAAATGAGTTTGTCTCATCTCTTAATTTATACGGAAACATATTATTAAAGAAAGAAGCGCTTCATGTTTCCATTATTGAATTAAACAAGAATTCTATAATCACAACTATTGTAAGCATACCCAACCATATGCAACCAATAGTATTTTGTGTAACTTATACACAAACTACACTTAGTTGTGCTTTATCACTATCTCTTTATTAAGTTGATTTCCAACTTTTCCTTTAAAGAGATAAGATTCAACATTTTGCTTTTAGCAAGCAACGTTAAAGGCAAAAATTTACATTTTACCATCATCTAGTGAATAATATTCACATCTCAAGAATCAATATACCTTGATTATAACTTCAAGCACATATATGATGAGTCTTGTTTGAATCTATTTTGACCATATAAAGGGATTCATTCTCATATTGATCACTAACACCCTTCCGTTTCATTCATTTAAACATCATGAATGACATCACATTTGTCTCTCAAGACACAAGGTAAAATGTTCAACTTTTCAAACAAATTTGGCTTTTTAAACACGTTTGACTTTTCAAACGATTTTGACATTTCAAACAAGTTTGACCAACTTTGTTTTAGTATTAAGCATTTCGGCATGCTTCATCACATTTTCTTTTGCCACAAGAAATGTTAGACAACTTTTTCTCCAAAGTTCTATTCTCTTTTTCAACACAAAGACGACAATAACACACACCTCAACATTCATTTCCATTCATTATGTTTGAGGTGATTTTAAAATATTTTCAAGTGAAAAACAATTTCTCAATTATTGTCATCACTTGAGAATTTCACTCAACACCATCCATTCGACATGGTTTTTCATGGAAGACTATTTCCACTTCTTTCATATAATTTTTTATTTCATTTATGGATTCCACTATTTAAAATCAAGGAAGCGGATTACGATGATTTTCATTTCACCCGCATTCTCGATTTTATATATATATAGTCCAACGACTTCCATAAATATTTTGCAATTTTCTTCTTACTATATGAGTTTATAATGAATCCGACAATTCATTAAGTATATAGTTCTGATTTTATAGCTATTCTTGAGATGTGAATATTATTCACATAGATGATGGCAAAATGTAAGTTTACCTTTAACTTTTCTTGCTAAAAAGAAAAAAATGTTGAATCTTATCTCTTTAAAGAAAAAGTTGAAAATCAACTTAATAAAGGAGATAGTGATAAAGCACAACTAAATGTAGTTTTATTAAAATATTACTGGCATAAATACTATTGATTTAAGCATATGGTTGGGTATGCTTCTGATAGTTGTGATTATAGAATTCTTGTGTATGAATTCCAAGATTCAATAATGGAGATCATGAAGCGCTTCTTTCTTTAAGAATATGTTTCATTATAAATTAAGAAGTGAGGAAAACTCATTTAAATGGATTCATGATTCAATAGAAGAATAAGAAGACACTTATAAACGAGGAATGATAAAGAAGAGGCGTAAGCCTCGACGCGCGAATGAGGTAGGATAAGAAAATTCTATGGCCAGGATTTTCTAACCTCCATGCTAGAAAATGAATCACAAAGTTATAAAGACATTGAGCTCTTTGGAAGGATCTTTGTGGAAAGAGGCCATTAAAAGTGAGATTGATTCCGTCTTGGAATCACGCCAGAAATACTAGTGGGTTTCGCTTCGAGTAGTAAATCGCTGCATATAAGTGAATTTTAAAGAAAGCTGAAAATAGATGGAACAATCAGTAGTCTGAGGCTAGACTTTTTAATTGATGGATTACAAGAAATGAAGAACTTGATTACTTACATACTTATTCTGCATCACGAGAATAAAGAGTTGTATTTGCACGGTCTTTGCGTAAGCGAGAAATTTTGAAATACGTGAATGGATGTAAATAACCATTCTAAATGTCGATTTAGAAGAGAAACTTTACATAGAACAACCAGAGGGTTTCTTGAACATGAGTGATGAAACAAAAGTGTCCTGATGTACACCGTAGTCAGGCGTTAATAATGAAAAGTGGCATTATTGCTAATTTTGGGGTAACTCGAAAATGTGGGGGAGTGAGGTATACTTTGGAAAATAATTACCTATTGGAAAGGTTTCCCCAAGAAAACAGCGAGATGTCCACGTATGAAGTAATGGAAAGCGTGAGCCTACGTACAGCTGACCAATGTGGGGTGTTCATGAAAGTAACAGAATCGATTATCGAGAAATTGAATTTGATTATTAAATGGTGGATTGTGTTTCGAGAGTTATGTTGCATGAGTGTGCATATTGGTTTGTTATATATGATTGATAAGTTTGAATATATATAAAAATCAAAAGAATATAAAATCGATGAAAATCAAGTATTGATGTCAAATTAAATACAGTGAATAAGTGATACTTTGAATGAGAAATAGATCAAAGTGTTGAAATGGTTCAAGAAATGAAACCTTAGAAGAAAATGTGCTAGTTTGTCTAGTTTGTAAAGTCATTGTATGACTTGAGACAAATGCAAAGATAATGACGTCAAAGGTTGGATTGTGTGGATTTAAGCAAAGGTGACTACGTCACTTTGTTAATTAAATCCAAAAATGATATGTTAACTAAGGAAAATTCTAGTCGATTTGATCTGTTGATTCAAATTCAAGGAAAACTAATAGACTTGTTGTTAAACAAGTCATTAGGTGAATATTCTTAAATTATTGGAAATGATCAATTTGGAATATTTGGAATTTAAATGAATTTGAGTTAACAATTATCGAATGGATAAAGCTTGTGTTTGCGAGATGTGGTATATTGCCAAAGTCGATTTATGATTGAAAAGACATATAGCGATGTGTGTAATGGTGATGCAGGCATTTATGTCTAAGACCTTAATACCATTAAACGACTACTCTCTGACTAATTTGACTATGTAAATTGTCAAATGAAAAACAGATCAATTAACGAAAGGGTTAAATCGAGAGTTAGTTGAAAGTTCGATAGGGGAATGAGACGTAAGCCTCTTCAAAGTTAAACGCGGCGGAAAACCAAATCTAGATATTGGAGATCCAAAGAACTAGTTGATAGAATGGGACTAGCTGACCAAAAGACTTGCCGGCGCGTCCTTTGTGGGAACGACCCCCGAGTCCGTTCTCATTAGTGGCGTCCAGAAAGGACGAGGATAAGCTTATGGCTTTTAATGATTCTTACGCGTCGAAATTTCGAGCGGGGTAATACGGAGTTACCTTTAAGAAATCACAATAGCCCAGAGAGAAGTGGGGTAGCTTCGAGAGGAGAATTGTGTGAGGCTCGATTCTTGGTCTCTCATGAACCCGGGCAGTATGTTCGGAGCAATGAATGAGCATGGCTATGAGAATTGAACTATGTTAGGACATTACTTGTGTCTAGTATATGATCGGCTACACAAAAAGCATATCGATTCAAGGACATCGCGTCTATCGACTTGCGAGTAGAGTAAATATGCTAGTTCGAGCGGAGGTTCAATGGGCAATATCCCCACACCTTCGTATGCAAGTTTTTGTCTGCGGACTCTATCACCAATCTCGTCCTCAATTTCCTTCATGTGGGGGATTGTTGGAAAAGTATGTTGTGTGTGAAGAAAATTGTTGAAAAGTTTGCACTTAAAGTATTGTGAGTTCATATTCTACTCGATATGAAAATGATATTTTATTTGTTCAATTTGAAGATTGAATGATAAAAATATTACGGCTTAAATAAATGGATGAAAGTTGGAAATGTGAGTTTGTCTCACATGTGAAAGAATGGAAAAACTAGTTGATAGTTTTGGCCATTTTTATTGAATTATAATTCTTTTAATTCAAGATTAATTCCAAGAATAACTTTCAAAGTTAATGTCCATTTATGATTGGCAAATGAAACTCCAAGAATAAATTGATGGCAATGTTAATTGTTGAATTAAGATGATCATCAATATGTGGATTAATTGGAGAGTTAATCATTGGGGAGTTTTGAGCTATAAAAGAAATACCCACAACTCTTTGAAGAAAAGAGAGAAAAAAAATAGAGAAAAGATAAGAGGAAAACACACAAAAGAAGCTTTTTCCATCAATCTTCTTCTATCCTCTTGCAATTCGTTCATCTTCTTCCTTTGCCCTCCTTTTGAATAATTGGAATGGTGATATTGTCCAAGCATATTAGTTCATTTCGCCGGAAAGCTCAAGTGCGGAGTGGTTCCGGTTAATCCGTTTTATCTGGGAGACTCACGCCCGTTGAAACCTCAAGCACTCGTAGAGAGGAGGACGCATTAGTCTTCAGGAGAGTGTGTTCTCACACGACTCGGATACAAGAGATTAAAGATGGACAAACCCAATGAAGAGATCAAATACGGTTGTATCTTTCTTTTTATGGTTTTCGGAATATTGTTGTATATTATATTTTCAATGTTGAATTTGTTGTTCCTTTCAATTTTAGGTTGAAATGGACTTTAAACATATACTAGTATAATAAATAAAGTCTTTGGGGCACAATAGACGTATGTGCACTGATAGTGTGTATATGTCACATTAAATATTAAAGTATTTGGGCCTAATAAAGTGATCTACTAAAGTTGAAGGGGGCTGATAAATCTTTTATAAGTATAGGATCTATAATTAATATGTGTAGATACCTAAGGGGGCTAGTTGTTAATCTATAATGGGGTGACTAACATACTGAATCATTATAAATATAGGGTTATGATCCCCGATTGACCTACCTAGGTTTTATTCTCTTGATTCCCATTATCGATTGAATTCCAAGAACACTAAGGATCGGTGGAAGGCGTAATGTCGTTCATGAGTCTTAAAATAGAAGGATTCTCAAAAGATATTGCTATGGATTCGGGTTTGTCTATCGTTCCGCAATCTTTGATAACATGAAGCATGATTGTCCTAGAATAAATATGCCGCATCATTCTAGGGTTTATGTATAATTAATTCCATCAAGTGGTATCAGAGCCTTAATCTTGCTTTGTTGTTGGGATTATTTAGATCGAATTGATTTTGATGTTTATGATTTAATTCAACCTCGTGTTTCAAATCGGCGCCAACTTATGCGTACATTTCTTGGAGGTTCGTCTTACTTCGTACATCGCGTAGTTTCTTGCGGCCTTAGTTATTATTCAATAATTGGCTACGTTGCCGATTGTAAAGATGAAGTCTTTGGATCGAGAATTCATGAAACGTTGAACAAAAATATGTGCGGGCCAGTTTTTATCTAAGAAGAGAACTCTCGATCTCAAATCATTGTTTTACCTTTTGAGATTTATTGGAGATGTCTTCAAATTAGATCAAACTCCACCCACGTATCAGCGGGCAGGTATTTGACCTAGTGAATGACCAAGCCTTTGTGCGCCTCCGTTGTTGTCTTTATATTATGATTTTTGCCTGTATTGTGTTTTGAATTTAGTTTGTAATGATTATGTGTTTTGTATTAAGTAAATATTATTTATTGAAATTATTATTATGGACTTAATAATTTTAATTTTCAATAATAATGTTTAAGTTATGCCCATGTTTGAAATTACTTTGGGTTCGTTTATTCGAACACATATTGTATTTTATGTTATTAAATTTTCGTAGCATGTTACCAAAGTAACCTCTCCTATGAATTTTTTTTTTAATTTAAAATACATGATTATTTGAAGTTTTAGCGTGTTTGTTTTTCATGCGGGTAATGGTCGGCCCAAAGGAAGGCTATTATCTACGGCAGTAAATTCAAATTCGTTTGTGGAGATAAATATGTAACGGTTATTAAGTGTCCATGTGAATATTGAGTCGGTCCGAAGAAAGGCTTGGTATTTGACAGATTTTCCGTTAATATTTGATTTCTACATCAAGAAAATCACTTGCAAGTTAATTTTCTATCCAAAGATTAAAATTAATGTTGCGTCGATTTTCTTGTAATGGGATAATTTTAATTTCAAACATTTATCTGCTTAAAGTTATATGTGAGCTCATTTGTTTTATTTTTGTTCTCTATTCAGTTAATTCATCAGCTTCTAATGTATCTGCTAACATCAACTCGATTCCCATGCTGAATGGGATGAATTTTAAGATGGAAAAGAAAATGTGCCGATTGTTCTGGGAGTTATGGATCTAGACCTTGCACTCGTGGGAGCCAAACCCGCCGACGCACTAGCACGAGTACATCTCAAGCTAAGAAGGATATGGAAAAGTGGGAACGCTCAAATCGCATGTGTCTTATGATCATGAAGAAAAGCATCCCAGAATAATTCATAGGCGATATAGATGATGAGAAAGTTGCAATGACGTTCCTTACAGAGCTTGAAAAGCGTTTTGCTAAGAATGAAAGGGCAGAAACAAGCACGCTTTTGCGTAATCTTGTTGCCATGAGGTATAAAGGTAAAGGGAACGTGCGTGAGTACATTATGGAGATGGCCAATTTGGCATCTAAACTTAAGGCTCTCAAGTTCGTGCTGTCGGATGACATGCTTGTTCATATGGTTATGATCTCTCTTCCACCACAGTTTGGGCAATTTGAAGTAACATTCAATTACCAGAAGGAAAAGTGGACTCTTAATGAGTTCATTTCACTGTGTGTGCAAGAGGAATCAAGGTTAAAGTCGAAAAAGGCGAGAGTGCTCACTTTGCGGCTTCCTCTTCGGGCTATAACAAGAAAAGGAAGGCTAAAGAAACTGCGGTCAATGAGCCAAAGAAAAAGCAACATAAAGTATCGAAGGGACAAGCTAAGGATTTAGCAATGTCAACGTCCAAGGAACAAGATAAGGATCCAGGTTGCTTTTTCTGTAAGGAAATGGATCATATGAAGAGAGATTGCCCTAAATATCACGCATGGCGTGTAAAGAAAGGTATATCTCTTGCTTTTGTTTGTTCTGAGGTTAATTTGGTTTCGGTGCCTAGACACACTTGGTGGTTAGATTACAGGTTCTTCTACTCACATCAGTGTGTCTATGCGGGGTTACTGAACTGCCGAAAGCCAAGTGATGCTGAAAGATTCATCTATGTGGGGAACGGCAATTCTATTGAAGTTGAAGCAATCGGAACTTTTAGATTATTATTAAAGTCTGGATTTTATTTAGATTTGTATGAGACACATGTGGTACCGTCTTTTAGACGGAATTTGGTTTCCATTTCAGTTTTGGACAAAGAAGGATTTACTTGTTCATTTGCAAATGGTGAATGTCGTTTCTCATATAATTCTAAGTTTATTGGATCAGTACTTTGTCGGTTTATGATAATCTTTATATGTTGGATACTGTTGCTTCATATCATGAAAACTGCATGTGGAAACACGTGGTACTAAACGCAAATTTACTAACAATAATTCCATGTCATTATGGCACAAGCGATTAGGACATATATCAAAACAGAGAATGCAAAGGCTTGTGTCAGACGGAATTATTGAAACACTTGACAAATCGATTATGAAATATGTGTTGAGTGTATTAAGGGAAAACAAACGAGACAAAAAGCAAATTAAAAGCCGAGAGAGCTACGAATGTTTTGGAATTAATTCATACGGATATATGTGGACCATTTCCTACACCTCGTGGAATGGTCAAGAATATTTCATTACATTCATAGACGATTACTCTCGTTATGGTTACCTATATTTGATCCATGAAAAGTCACAGCATTGGATATGTTCAAAAAGTTTAAGGCCGAGGTTGAAAATCAACATGGCAAAACAATAAAGAAAGTCAAATCGACCGTGGTGGTGAATACTATGGCGTAAATGACGGATCGTGTGAACAACGTCCTGGGCCTTTTGCTAAATACCTAGAGGAGTGCGGTATCGTCCTCGGTACACCATGCCGAGCAAACCTAGCATGAATGGTGTTCTTGAAAGACGAAATCGAACTTTACAGAAATGGTGAGAAGTATGATCAGTCATACTACTTTACCGCACTCACTGGGAGAGGCATTAAAGACTGCAGCTTATCTCCTTAACAGGTACCCACAAAGGCCGCTAACAAAACCCCTTATGAACTATGGACAGGCAAGAAGAAACCCGTATTAAGGCATTTACACATTTGGGGATGTCAGTTGAGGCTAGGCCTTACGGGCCTAACGAAAAGAAGTTGGACTCAAGGACCGTTAGTAGTTACTTTGTTGGTTACTCCGAAAGGTCAAGAGGGCTTTAAGTTTTACGATCCCAAATCCGTAAATTTTTTGACACGGGAAATGCTCAATTCTTTGAGGATGTTGAGCTTGTGGGGGGACAAGTTAGAGATGATTTTGTCTTTGAAGAGGTTCCTGTTACTATTCCTCTTCCTACAATTGTCCTTGACCATGATTTGGATCTCAATCCTGATGTGGTTCAAGAACAAAATTTGGATCAAGAAGACATTGTCAATATCCCTCTAGTTGTCCATGAGGAACAAGCTCAACAACCTCAAGAACAAGTGCCTTTAAGAAGATCCACTAGAGAGAGACGAAGTGCCATTTCGGATGATTACTTGGTATTTCTAAATGAACAAGAGGTAGACATTGGTCAATTGGAAGATGATCCAATCAACTTTCATGAGGCCATTGGTAGTTCTAACTCTCAAAAGTGGATAGTCGCTATGGATGATGAGATTAAATCAATGAAAGACAATGATGTATGGGATCTTGTCCCATTGCCGAAGGAGTGAAACCTATTGGTTGCAAATGGATATTTAAAACTAAAAGGGATTCACGGGGGCAATGTGGAAAGACATAAGGCACGTCTTGTCGCTAAGGGATTTACTCGAAAGAAGGAATAGATTATAAAGAGACTTTCTCTCCGGTTTCTTCGAAAGACTCTTTTTAGAATCATTATGGCATTAGTGGCACATTATGACCTAGAGTTACATCGATGGATGTTAAGAATGCGTTTCTTAATGGAGACATTGAAGAAACAATTTATATGGTGCAACCGAAACCTTGGTTTCAAAAGATTCAAAGGATATGGTATGCAAACTCAAGAAATCCATCTATGGACTCAAACAAGCATCCGTCGTCGCCGTATTACAAATTTCATCAAGTTATATTGTCATTTGGTTTCACGACAAATACGGTTGATGATTGTGTCTACCACAAGTTCGGTGGGAGTAAATATATTTTTCTGGTTTTATATGTGGATGACATCCTACTAGCCACAAATGATACGGACTTTACTTGCATGAAACTAAGAGATTTCTCTCAAAGAAATTTGAGATGAAAAGATGCAGGAGATGCATCTTTTGTATTAGGAATTCAAATACACAGTAGATCGTTCTCGAGGTATTCTTGGATTGTCACAAAAGAGTTACATCGATAAGGTACTTAAGAGATTTGGCATGCAGATTGTAAAATGGGTGACACCCCGGTGGCTAAAGGTGACAAATTCAATCTTGCTCGGTGCCCCAAGAATGAGATTGAATTTAAGGAAATGAATAGCATCCCTTATGCTTCGGCTATAGGGAGCTTGATGTATGCTCAGGTTTGCACTCGCCCGCACCTAGCATTCATAGTTGGTGTTTTAGGAAGATACCTTAGCAATCCTGGAAAGGATCACTGGATAGCAAACAAGAGGGTTATGCGTTATTTACAGAGAACAAAGAATTATATGCTCACTTACGTAAAGTCGGATAGACTTGAGATCATCGGGTATTCGGATTCCGACTTTGCTTTGGATGCCAAGATAGTCGTAAGTCCACTTCGGCTACGTTTATCTACTTTGTGGAGGAGCAGCTTGGAAGAGTGTTAAGCGTACACTTGTTGCTACTTCTACGATGGAGTGCAGAGTTTGTGGCGTGTTATGAGGCATCAAATCACGCAATTTGGTTGCGAAATTTTATCACCGGGGCCGCGCATATTAGGTGGCGTTGAAAGGCCATTAAAGTTATTTTGTGATAATAAGTCGGCGATTATGTATTCGAATAACAACAAGAGCTCGTCTAAGTCTAAGCACATAGACATTAAGTATCTTCTTGTCAAGTATGAACCAGTTCAGAGTGGACAGATTTGTATTGAGCATATTGGGACTAACTCCATGGTCGCGGATCCGCTTACTAAGGGTGTAACACCGAAGGTTTTTCACGAGCACACTGCTTGTATGGGTGTTGTATCACTAGAGTATGCTTAGATTGAGTGGGAGTTTTGTATTTTGCTCTTACATTTATTGTTATAAGTATATTTGGTTTTTCAGTTTTGGTTAATAAAGTTATTTTGCACTCTGAATATTTGATTGATCTCAAAATAAGGTTGGACCAGTTGAGAATAGACATGTGAAGATCACATTACATGTTATTCCATGCTACACATCCATACTTGATCCATGTCATTTAGTTGAGTTAATATATGTGACCACTGATGGGTCTAGTTGCGCTAATAGTGACGAAAACCTCTTTGATCCTTATGTTGATTTGACTAATGGACCGGATTGGTTTAAGATGACACAATTTGGTAAAGCATTGCTGTTAAGGTTTATAATGTGATATGCAATTAAACTAAGGTATTATACTATGTACATGTGTAAGTCCAAGTGGGAGATTGTTAGAATATTTTATGGACTTTACATATACTAGTATAATAAATAAAGTCTTTGGACACATAGACGTATGTGCACTATAATTAATTGTATATGTCACATTAAATATTAAAGTATTTGGGCCTAATAAAGTGATCTACTAAAGTTGAAGGGGGCCCAAGTCATCTTTTATAAGTATGGGATCTATAATTAATATGTGTAGATACCTAAGCGCGCCTTTTTGTTAATCTATAATGGGCTGACTAACATACTAGGTCATTATAAATATAGGGTTATGGTCCCCAATTGACCTACCTAGGTTTTATTCTCTTGATTCCCATTATCAATTGAATTCCAAGAACCCTAAGAATCAATTGGAAGGCAATAATCGTTCATCAAGTCTTCATCAAAGGATTCTCAAGATATTGCTATGGATTCAGGTTTGTCTATCGTTCCATAATCTTTGATAACATGAAGCATGATTGTCCTAGAATAAATATTCCGCATCATTCTAGGGTTTATGTATAATTTATTCCATCAGTCTGGCATTCTTTGAGAACCAATACGGTGGTAGCTGGAGAACCTGTTCCTCTTGTTGTTCTTGGAGAATTAGTCACATTTTGGCTAGTTCTCGCGTTGAAACAAAAAATTATTTCCTCAAAAATGCCCAACTGCAATATGACAGTTATATAGGATCATAAACTACGCTTTTGTGATAACTTGTTAAAGAAGGTGAGCAAGAACAATTTCTTTCATGTAAATAGGGTATATATTTAAAGTGAAAATGACAAATTTGGCATCAAAATTATGAAATATTGCCAAACAAATTTCCTAAACAAACTGTTAGAATAGAGTCTATTTAGAAGATAAAAAAAAAAAGAAGCAACAATCACACAACACACAGATATACGTGGTTCGCCAATTTGGCTACGTCCACGTCACTACAACAAATATGCCTTTTCCCGGCACTTTTAAACTGGCACTTTACTTTGTGCCGCTAATTTCCGGCATTTCAACGAAAGTGCCGCTAAATTTCCGGCGTTTTTTGGAAAATGCCGCAAATTTTCGGCACTTTATTAAAAGTGCCGCTAATTTCCGGCATTTCAATGAAAGTGCCGAAAAATTTTCGGCGCTTTTTGGAAAATGCCGCGAATTCCCGGCACTTTATTAAAAGTGTCGGAAAATTTTCGACACTTCAAGAAAAGTGCCGAGAATTTCCGGTAGTTTGATATAAGTGCCGCTAAATTTTCGGCAATTACCGAAAAGTGTCGCTAAATTTCGGCATTTATTGAAAAGTGCCGCTAATATCTGGCGCTTTTTTGTAATTGCCGCATATTTTCCCGCACTTTTTGAAAAGTGTCGCCTAATTTTAACTTATTGAAAAATATTTGCTCATTCTGTGTGTGAAACTGAACCAGATTAAATATAGTAAACAAAAAATTCCTTTATTCCCATTTTTTCAAATAACGTGATTGTTGATGTCAAAATATAAAAAATGTTCATAATTATTTTATAAACAAATCCCAATGTTATACATAATTATGCACATCTTTTGTTTCAACATCTGTCATGCTAGTTAATGTAATACTAATATAACTAAAATAAGAAAAATAAAACTTTCAAACCCGCCTGTCTCTAAATATGAAAACGGCTTTTTTTGAGACCCTAACAAATCTCCCCTCTCTAAAATCTCACAAATTTCACTAATCTTGCCCTCTTTTTCGTCTGTTTCCCTCATTGATTCTCTCCAGCCACCGTCTTCTGCCGTTGATTCTCTCTTTCCCCTCCCTCTCGCCGGGTCTTCCCGTTCAAACTCCCTGACTAATTCACCGTCCGATGGCCGAAGGCAAGCTCGATCTCCCCGACGATCTTCTCTCCTCCGAATCATCCGATCAGTCTTGGGACCCTAAAGGTAGTTAGTCGCTCAATCAGTTTTCTCGACGTCATTGATTCTTAATTTCCTATTGAGAATTGTTATATAAACCCGTAAAATTGATGAGTAAACCCGTAAAACTAATTTCATCCCAAATAAATTAAATAAACCCCCCCTTTTCCCTTTATACCCCTTGTTTTTATCCCACACCCACACCCACCCACCCAATTAACTCCTCCTCATTTACTCTCTCTCTCTCTCTTTCTCTCTCACTCATCCTCACCCAAATTCAAACCTAGAGAGAGAAAGAGAGGAAACGACCGGTGAAGAGGGAAGAGAGCAAGAGAGACGAAGAGAGAGAAGAGACCGCAGAGAGAGAGAAGAGACGGCTGAGAGAGAGAGAGAGAGAGAGAGTGAAGAGAGAAGAAGCAAAAATCAAAGAAGAAGAAGAATAACAACAACCATCAATTTCAATTTCAAGATGTCAAACCTAGGAAAATCTGATAATTTTTCTTTCCTTTGTGCTAAAATTAGTTTAATTTTTTCTTCAATTTGAGATTTGAGAGATTTTGATTTTGAAAAATTCGAATTTCTGGGTTTTGATTGGTTTGGCCACTACTGGCCGATTTATTGCATATATTCGGCCACACCCGACGGAAAACTCCCAAAATTTCGGCCACCCCCGGCCAAACCTGCTCAATTTTTCGGCCATGACCAATCGAGCCATTGCCAAAATTTCGGCCACACTTGGCCGAACCATGCTCAATGGAATTGATGGATTTGTTCTTTCTTATATATGCATTGTTCAAATGTGTGTCTGTTTCATTTTTAGTGAGTTATGTAATTTATGCTTCTTTTACATCAAGTGCCTATGATCCTATGTTATTGAAATTTGAAATTACAAATTGTAAGTTTTATAATTATATATGTTATTGAAATTGTATTAATTTGGTCAAAATTACTAGAATCTAAAATTGTATTAATTTGGTCAATGAGATGTTAGTGCTTGATTTTGATATGATATGTTATAAAAAATTTATGAGTTTGATTTTTTGATGTTTTCATTGCAGTTAAGCAAATGTTTACAAGGAGAAAGCGTCCAACTGCTTCCGAAATGAGTGAAAAAGTAGCCGCACGTACTCAAGGGCAAACTTCACAGAACCAAGAGCCAGTTGAGGATTTAAACATCGATCCTCGCTTGTCGGTCTACAATGAGCCTATGGAAACCTCACCTGAGCCTCGGATAGACCTTATTCCGGCTCAAAATGATAGTGATCCGGAAGATGAACGGGAATACGAGCCGAAAGATGAGCCGGAAGATGAGGAAGATGAGGATGATGAGGATGATGAGGAGGGAGGTGGGGATGTAACGTCTTATCCCGGTGGCCCGAGGTACAAAACATTACTCCTTTCCTATGAAATCCATATTGCTAAATCAATTTGGGAGGGTAAAGATGATAGAATTTTAAAATGTATTAACCATATAGGAAAATTGAAAAAATGGGAATTGGAGTTGAATAAAGTGTCAGAGTCGGTTCAAATGCTTATCATTAATTCCGGTCTCTTGTGCTTAGTTAATGGAAGTGGAGCGTATGACAACGTAGATAAAACGTTGGTCAACGCTTTTGTTGAGCGATGGCATCGGGAAACTAATAGTTTCCATATGCCATTTGGGGAGATGCCCATCACTTTGGAGGATGTGTCTTGTCTTACACTGCTTCTGGTAGTAGGTGCACCCTTATTTGAGAGTCCCACTTATGCTAGTCAGCCACCTCTTAATAAGGTTTGTGAGGTTTCTTGGGAGTGACCAAAAAAGTTGCTAAAGATGGAATTCCCTCGCCAAGGGGGCATTCGTCAATTTAGAATGGCTTAGATCGAAGTTCTCCTCGCTTGTACTCCTCGACTCCCGAAAAGTCGGTTCTGTGGCCGTTAAGGCATATCTTTTATATTTATTGGGGTGCACAATCTTTTTTGATAAGACCAGGACATGTGTCAACGCTAGCTATCTAGATTTTTTGAGAGATGATGGGGCAATAGGGAATTATGCTTGGGGAGCTGGAGCGTTAGCTTTTCTGTACCGGCAACTAGGAAAAGGATCTAGGTTTAACTGCCATCAGATTTCCGGGCACTTAACCTTGTTGGAGGCTTGGGTTTATGAGAGGTTTCCTGCATTTAGGAGCTGTTTCAACAACTTCTATCTACCCAATTTGCCGCTCACATTGAAGTGGCTAGCACCTCGGGCTCAACCAGTGACAGTTGCCTCCGTGCAAGTGAAGAGGCAACATATTGACATTATTCAGGACACGGAAGTAAGTATTATTTTTTTAGTAATAATTTTCACACGTATTTTTGTTTTCTTAAATGAAACTATATTAATATTTTTTATGTTTTTATTGTAGGTGATTTGGATGCCGTATGAAGGTATCCGCGCTCAATTTCCTTTTCCTAGAGTCGCGCTATACCAAGGTGCAATAGTTGCCGGTAATGTGGTGGAACCACATCTTCCCCGACCGGGTCTTGCGACGCCTGGGTACACGCACAATACGTCACCCTCCACTTGGTCTTGGAATGGCGAGAGGAGATAAGAAGTCTCTAATGGGGTGGATCATGTTTGCCCGCCATTCTATGACTCGGAAGTCGAATTGCGTCGATAAACGCAAATTATCGGGACGTAGAGTGCTCAACATGCCGCAGATGATTATCTCGCAATGGTACTCGTATATTCACACCCTATCAGGCACCCCATTATTGGGCGGTCTCACGCTGTTAGGAGGACAACTGAAGTTGTTGCCCCTAATCCGTGGGATATGATTATGAATGTCCGGAACGTCATGATGCCTATTGCTGAGAGATGGACAGATGGAGACCGCTCATTTAGTTTAGAGGAGGCTATGGACGTCATCTTTAGAGCATTGCGTAAACTCAAACTCAAACCCCAGCCGCGGACATCAACTTCTCAGGGTGGTAGAAGACGACAATAGATTTGTAGTTTTGGTTTTTTTTTGAACAATTATTTTTGGTTTTGTATTTGATGTTTGAAAATGTGGTAATTACATGTATGAACAATTATTTTTGATTTTATATTTCATGTTTGAAATAATTGATTTATGGATTTATGGTTTGTGTATATATAGAGTAATTGGTTGGTGTAAGTATGAGGTGAGTGTATATATGGGTTAATGGTTTTATGTGTATGGGGGGGGTGATTGGTTGGTGTATGGATTTATGGTTTGTATATATATGGTTTATGATTTGTATATATATGTGTGTATGGTTGATGGTTGCAAAGATAGACGAGCTCGGGACGTGCCCCTGTTAGTGCGTATACATGCAAGTACATGTCGAAAAATCAGGGAAAATTCGCCGCATCGACCGAACCAAGCCAAGAAGTTCGCCGCATCGACCGAAAACCATGGTACTGTTCGGCCACTACTGACCGAGACCTAGAATAAATGTGTTTTTTTTTTGGAACCGTTCACGAAAAAATATTGTTACGTGTTCTAAGTATTGGCTGAAATTTTTAATTTTTTTTTTACCATAGTTACAAAGGTTCGGCCAGTACTGACCGAATTTTCTTTAGTTTTTCGGCAGGTACTGGCCGAAATATTTGACAAAATTCAGCCACTACCGGCCGAACCATTCCAAAAAAAATAAAAAATTCCATTTTTTTTCAACAAGTTAATTTAATTTTAATTTAAAGTTAGTTAAATTTAGTTAAATTTAGTTAATTTAATTTAGTTAATTTAATTTAAAGTTAGTTAAATTTAGTTAATAAAAAATGGAATGTAATAATAAATGAAAATTATTTAAAGATATGTAACACCACAAATCATAATATTTAACATAAATAAAACTATTTAATATCAATTACATAAGTTGATATTTCAGGTACTTGTATTAATCGATCTTGATAAAAATCTAGCCATCCGGTTGCACATTCAGCTCGACAATCATACCATTTGTATGGTACTGGTGGCAATGGACATCCTTCCTTCAACTTGGCATGAATGTAATGATTGTTGTTGACATAGCATATACAAATCAATTTTGGGTTATGTGGCATTGATTTTCGTAGAGGAAGGAAGGTCAAAGACAAGGTGTTACTCAAAGTCACCAACGCAACGTTGAATGCATTTGCAACAGCGTAACCCATTTCTGCAGAGTCAAACCAATTTTCTTCTCCGCATGGTCCATCAAACCAAATGGATAGCGTAAAGGACTTTATCCACCCTATCCTGGCATGAATAACTCCTAAGATACAACTCTTGATTTCAAAAAACCTCCTGATATAACACTTCTCGAACCTATCACCACTCATTTGAATCACGGCCAAGTAACTCCGCAATACACCGGAAGCCACAATTCCCATCACCCCGCACATCAACTATTTTCTCAATATAACCATGCATGAAAACCGGTAGTTGATTAAGATATTTGATTACATGTTGACTTTTTCGACGAACGGGCTATAAGATAAATTCAAAAAAAGAAAAAATTAAACATAAATAAAATTATTCATGATATAAAAGTTTAACTGAATAATATAAATAGTTTTGAGGTTACCTGTAACTTGAATTTTGCAGATAACATCGGAGACCCTTGATTTGCATCGGTGTTGAATAACACTTGATCGGGTATGGCCTCCACGTACTCAAATGCTCTAGGATCCCGCTTCGTGGATTTGAGGAACTTAGCACTCTTTGCTTTAGGACGACCTTTATTATTTGTTTTAACTGCAGGTTCATTAGCCATTGTTGTTGCAGGATGACAAATCTCGGTCAATCTCCAAACAATCAAATTCTTTCCGGTTCGTGGAGCTGCCTCAAATCTTAAATCAAGAGTATTGCGAATTTCATTGTACCGATTTCGAATCTCTTCTTCAATATCATCATCGTAACTCATGATCGGTAGGGTATCTAGCTTATGCCAAAATGCATGAACTTTATCAAGTGGGATGGGCGAGTTGAATTGCATGAACTGTGCAAGCTCATGTGGATAAGGGAGCCCGCATGCCGATCTCACCGCACACCCACACAACAATGGATCTCGGCTACCATCATATAGAGAATCCAGTGAGTTGAAAATCAAATCCAATGCATTTATAGACACCATGCCTCTAACCTCACTCCATAGCGATGACTTGAATTTGTGTTGAACCACAGTCCTGCTTTTCTCAAATGAGGCAATGATTGCAATATGGGAGCATTCGATGAGTTTATGAATTTGTTTCCAACATGTCTCAAATGCTCCCTGGCTCGATCCAAGTTGTTTCTTCAATAAGGCATGTTGACTCTCCACCCTAACATAGGTTACGCAATTTATTAGCATATAATTAACAAAACATCAAAACATATGACAGAAACATAAAGTTCCCCGATATACCTGTTTGTAGTCAAGTTGTCAAAGTGCATAACATGGTTTGTCCAACACGAGACAAATATTTCTTTGTAAGGCACAATCCACCGGTTCAGACATAATTGACCGCATCGTGATATTGACCGAAATCTTCGATAATCGCCGTAAATAGTCATCAAACGATGCCTCCGTATCAGCTTTGACCATTACATTCCAATGAAGAATGAACGTCTCCCAAATCTCTTGCATATCAAACATTTTCTTGCATTTTGCTAGAATATTCCTGTTGATATGCCATCGACAAAGCAAATGAGTTGTCATTGGGAACGTATCACGAATTGCATTCATCAAGGCAAGCTCCCTATCGGTCACGATAACATTAGGAAGACATGATTGATCCATCAAAGATTTCAACACTTCGCATGCCCACGTGTAGTTTCCTTCTTTCTCACCTCTAGGTATACAAAGAAGAATTAAGAATGTCATTTTGGTTGAAGTCACGCCCACAATCTCAAGCAAAGGTAAGTTGTACCTATTTGTCTTATAAGTGCAATCCATGAACAAGACGTATGGAAATGCCTTCATCAATTCAATGCTTTTCGGATGAGCAAAGAATATCTCCTTAATGACATTTGTATTCTCGCATTGCCGATATTCGAAGTGATAAGCATGATCGGTCAATTTAAACATGAGTTGTTGGATTTGAGAACGACCCGCACGCTCGCCTGCCCTGTTCTTCACTCGCGCATTATAAATAGTCCGTATTATGGACTTGTTTTCCGGAAATTTCTCTTTTAATCCATGTAAAATATCCTTCGGCCGGCTATTTGCATGTGACAATTCTATCACGTACTCCTCCTCTGATTTCAGTAATCTACCGGCATAAGAGTGACCCAACATGGATTCGCAAATCGGATGATTGTGAAAGCCACAAACCACTTTTAATTGCCATTCACCATCAACCGTGACTTGTCTGGCGTTCAACTGAAACTTACAATCGCATTTTTTTGTTCCGCTCTCTCTATTTTTCTTTTTTTTCCCCAATTGTTCAAGGTTGACAGATTCTTGAGAGGACAGAGAGATTGATTTTTCCTTGTATGTCCCCCAGCGATCACAAACAAGCGTCATTCGAGGAGCGGAATTACGGCTCCCGTTATCCGACCGACCGACTACGATGACAAATCCATGCTCTTTCCCCTTTTTACGCACCCATTCAAACATTATTTTTTTGTCTCGAAAAAACAAGGGCATTGTGAATTCTGGAGTGTAGTCTCGCAAAACGCTTTCAAAATCAACCGAGACATAGTTGTTGTCACCTGTGATACCGAAACAATTAAATAAAACAATAAGGGAGGTGTAAGCGGAAAACAAAGGTTCGACCAAATGTGGCCGAATTTTCTTCGATGGTTCGGCCGGGTGTGGCCAAAATATTTCAAATTTTCTACTGCTATCGACCGAAAAACAAATTTTATCTCAAACCAGAGTCAAAATTTTTGAAATTTCGTGTCCGGCCGAACCATAGCTTAATTTCGGCCAGGGGTAGCCGAACCTGAACAGATTTTCGGTCACTACTGGCCGAATTGGAGCTACGAAACAGAAATGACATTTTTAACAAATTTAAATGGTTAGAAAACTTACATTAACATTCGATGGTAGAGCTAGAGCATCCATGATGAGCCTGCTGAATCTCTTGTCTTGGAACAAATGTGTATGAATTTTTTTTTTGGAGAAGAAGAGGAAGGAAATGGAGGAGGGAAAGGGAGGAGGTAATTTTTTTTGGAGTAAAAAAATAAAGAAGAGTGATTAAGTAAAAATGTGGTGAAAATTGATGAGGGAGGGAGGGAGGGGGAAGGTGGTGAAAATTGATGAGGGAGGGAGGAAAAGGTGGTGAAAATTGATGAGGGAGGGAGGGGAAGTTGGTGAAAATGGTATACGGGTTTACTCAACAATTTTACGGGTTTATTTAACATTAGTGAATGAGGGGATAGATTTAGGGATATTTTTGTCATTTCACTCGATGGCATTTTTGAAAATTCCAACTTACGGGTTTACTCAACAATTTTACGGGTTTATATAACAATTCTCTTTTCTATTCTTGTAATTCATCTGAAATTGACAGATTTATTGGGCTGTGGTTAATGTTAAATTTTATTTTATTGATTTGAGTGTGTCTGAGTTTGTTGTTCTACTTCAATTTACCATCCAATTTTCATTTCTAGGGTTTGAAATCAGAGAGGCATTTTGTATTACATTTTTTTAATCCCTGAGAATTGCTTTGCATTGATTTGTAGTGGTTACACATTGATTAATTAGGTGGGCTGCAATTTCTTACGGAAGCGGTTACACATTGATATCAATCCCAGTGGAATCATGTTTTATAACAATATCATTGATAATCTCCTGCATTTCTTTGTTTCGTCTCTGCAAACCCCTTCATATGAATTCAGAGTGTCAAGAATTTTCTTTAGTATTACACTATCCGGTATTTGTATTTATTGATATTCCGTATATCACTAGATATTTTGAAAATGGGGATTGAGTTTTATCTGAATGAATTTAGCCTTTTTAACGTTGACTGGATTTTTGTTACGCAAAATACTGTAGTATAATAAAAATTTTCAAATGGCCTAGCATCAGTATATCTGTACGGAAGTTTGTTATTCGATATTTATCCAACGGTAATAGAAGTGCTGTTGTTTCTTTCACCTTGTTTCTTTGGCCAAGAACTAATCGAGTTGGCTATATAGTTTGATTATTATTTCATACACCCAGTTTGGAATTTAGTATCTTTTCCAAGTGGTTGCCAGTTTTCTGTGTTGTCGAATGCTGAATGGTGGTGACATAATTCCGTTACAGGCCTTTCTTTGAATCGGTTATGTGTTTAGATAAACTCAGTATTGTTGTTCTTTATACACACATATATCTCATAATCTGTTTATGTTGAGATTCACATATGCATTATTTAAGGGATACAAGGGGTTCATTAACTGGTTCTGTGAGTTTAGCTACATTTATTGACTTTGCTATGTATTATGTAAATGCAGGTACAAAAGAGTAGCTTACTTGGACACCGATGTTGGGCAGACCGAGTTTACCCCTCAAGGCTGTATTTCTCTTACTATACTTGATGAAGTAAATCCAGGTATCTATTTATGGGCTTTCACTCCTAACAATGTTGTAACCCTGAGTTTCTTAACGAGTTTTATTATGTGAGCGGTGACATTATTGCTCATTCCTTGTGTTTCCTTTGCCTCTCCAATCGCTAGATTTGGCAGTTCCATGCTTGAAAACACCAGACAGGTATGACCTCCTATCTATTATGCTTTTGATTGTTTTCTTTTTGTGATTATTTTCTGGCTTTCCAACTTAATGGTTTTGAGTATGTAAATCATTTCCTTCTAAACTGGTGCTTACATGGAGGAAGAACCTAACTTGCAAAGCAAGACTACCTGAAAAAAGTTTTTTGAACATATATTTTAGAGAACCCATACATCATCTTTCCATATTTCCCAAATTTTAGAAGAGAGAGTACGCGGTGTAGGGTGTGTACAACTTTTCTTGTAGGTGCTTATTTTTCTCTTGTTCCACACCAGTTTATATGAGAATGCATATCCAATTAAAATAGCATGAGATTTATTACGAGTTTGCGGAAAAAAAAACGCTGCCATTTCATCAATTACTAATGTGGTTCCTTTAGCACTTTGACTCTCTCCTGAGAAGCACCCTTTAACAATTTGATGTACATAATAATACATTGTAGTCTTTCTTTTTTAACATGCCTTAACCATGTGATTATTGAAGGATTATTTGCAAAATTCTGTTATTGTTTGCTACAATAGGGAATAACTTTTAAATGTAACATGAATGTTTTTGTTTTCCCTGCAACTGGTGGGAATTTCAGATCCTACTTCTTTAGTGATATATCCTCAAAAAGGGATCCCCAAATGTACTTGGCATTTATAGTCGCCCTATATGATCATTATCGAAGGTCACTGCATATTAAGGAGTACTGACACCCTCATTAACAAAGGAATGCCCCTTGTTATCAATACTCCTGGCTGGGTGAAAGGTATGCTTAATCTCTGTTTATTGATTCATCAAGAAACTCTTTTTATTTAGCATGTTATCCAACAAGTGCCTAAGTTTTATGTACTATTCATTATATTTGGACATGTGTGCCAGGTATTGGATATGATATACTAGTGGATATGTTGAAAGAATTGTTCCTAGCCATGTTGTTAAGATTCAGATATCTGCTGAGAGAAAGAATTTACCATCTGGGGCATTCTGGTTAGAGGAGGAGGATCATAACGTGTCAACCCTTATCGAAATCAACTCAGCTCGTCAGGACTCCTTCAATAGATCGTAAGTTTTCTGTGCATCAATTTTCATTATCAAACATCAACATTACCATCAGTATGTTTCTGTACATTTTACAAAATGATTTAGGTAAATTATACTCCCTCCATCTCAGAGTTAATTTCCAATTCTAACTTTAACTTTGAGGGGATTCAAGAAAGTTGGGAGTTAAGCATATTGAATCAAGAGGGGATTCACTTATAAATATTTTTATAAGTGAAAAAGGCAATGCCTCCTAAATTTAATTAATCGAGCAAAAAAAGGAAGGAAATGTAAAATTGAAATATCCCATGGCATAAAACCTTACCTCAAGAAAAAATGAAACATAAAAGGAAAAGAAAAGAAAAAGAGGTTAACCCCATATTCTCCCCAAAAAAAAAAAAAAAAAAAAAAAAACTTGAAAGCCCTATGTTTTTTACTAATGGGATGAATCCATCTTCAGTTTTATAGTAATTTCTTTCCTCCAATTCATAGCATTATCTTCTATTATGGATTCTGGGAGCTCTAGGTAAAAAAGCAACCCCACCACCATGATATAAACATAATTTTGTACTTACGAAATCTTAAAATATGATCATACACTTTAGGACTAATCAGCCTTTCAAACTGCCCTTATTTCTGCAAATTTTTGCATAAGGGATATTCTCATCAACCATTTTTTAAGCCCTGTAATCATATGGAGTTTGAACAAACATGAAAATGAAGGAGAATAAGGAGTCTTAATCATTGTAGGAGTTCGAGTCGAAATTGGAGTGTTCAATCCTATGTTGTTCTAAACTATCTCTTATGTTCTTATTCTATTATTTAATATCATTTAAAACTAAATAATGCTTATTTTTTTCAGGTGATGATTTAAATGAGGAACTTATAACCCAATCTATACAGGAGAAGATTGCATTCATTTGTGTTTTTGTTTGCTACTTGAACTCAGTTTGTAGATGTCAATGCTTGTTGCGTAGCTTTCTTTTGAACTAGTACTTTTTGGGTTGTGTAATGCATACTAAATGTTCAATTTATGGCAATGGACCAAGCTTTATATTTTATAAGTTATTCTTATTCATTATTAATTGTTGAAATTTGTGTATGTTAGTGATTTCAATAGCACAATAAATTAGAGATGCCAAAATTTTCTAGGGCCAGAAATATATATATTTTTTTTAAAAGGAAAAAATTCCCAGCAATGGCACTTTATGAAAGTGCCAGAAAATTAGCGGCACTTTTAAAAGTGTCGAAAAATTAGCGGCGCTTTTAAAAGTGCCGAAAATTAGTGGCACTTTTAAAAGTGCCGAAAAATTAGCGGCACTTTTAAAAGTGCTGGAAAACAACGGCACTTACGAAAGTGCCGGGAATTAGCGGCACTTTTAAAAGTGCCGGAAAATTAGCGGCATTTTAAAAGTGCCGGAAAGTATTGCCGACACCACTTTTTTCGGCACTTTAAGAAGTGCCGGAAAAAGTGCCGGAAAAAGCTTTTCCGACACTTTTTTAACATTTCCGGCATTTTTAAAGTGTCAGGAAAAGGCATATTTGTTGTAGTGCGTGCAAAGGGAGAGAATATTATTATCAACGTAAATCAACAGATTACAATCTCTAATTTAGTGAACGAATTCTTAGTTAAGAATTCTTGTCTGTACAAACTTTATATAGAGAAAACAGATGAGCAAACTGAACTACTAAATATGGTTAGGGGTAGGTGATATTTATATGCCTACTCCAAAGCATGCATGGTTTTACAACCCTGTATCAGAAAATACCGCAGGAAAGCCCAAAACGGACACAGGGGGCGATCGCCCCGTCCGCCCAACCAGCTAGCGCGCGGTCACCCCAGAATGGGCGCGACCGCTCGCCCAAGCATGGCGCGGTCACCCCAGAATGGGCGCTACCGCTCGCCCAAGCATGGCGCGGTCACCCCCTCAGATTGTCACAGGAAATCCGAATTTGCTTGTTTATTCCTCTAATTCAGGCGTCCCCAAACTTAGATGACACCAAACCCAACAAATCTCCACCTTGACATCTAACCTTCAGGTCATAACCAGATCTCCCCCTCTACCTCAGATGTTGTCTAACAGCTGCGAACATTTCGAAAGTCCAAGCAATATTGGAACTTACTAGTTGGAACAGACTTCATGAACATGTCAACATGATTGTCCGCAGTACCCACTTTCGTCACCTTGATCCGCTTCTCACTTCTCAGAAAATGATACCTCACATCTATATGCTTGGTCCTCTAATGATGAACTTGATCCTTGGCCAAACAAATTGCACTCAAGCTGTCACAAAATATTTTAGCCTAATCACGATGTAACTCAAGGTCACTGATCAAACCCTTTAGCTATATTCCCTCCTTAGCAGCTTCTGTCAATGCCATGTACTCCGCCTTCGTAGTAGACAACGTCACTGTAGATTGTAGAGTAGACTTCCAACTGATAACTGACCCACCAAGAGTAAATACGTACCCGGACATAGATCTACTCGTGTCAACATCCCCAGAGTAGTCTGAATCACAATAACCCTCAACTGCATATTCTGTAACAACCCCATAAATGAGCGCAACATCCGATGTACCGCTAAGGTACCTGAAAATACTCTTCATTGCTTGCCAATGTTCCTTACTAGGATTCCCATTAACCTACTAACAACACTAACAACATGAGCAAGATCCGGCATAATGCAAACTATAGCATACATCAAACTAGCAATTGCACTAGAATAAGGTACTCGAGCCATATACTCTTTCTCTTTATCTAATTTTGTTGCAAAAGCAACATACAGATGTGCATTCGCTGCACTCGGAGAACCTAGAGGCTTTGACGTATACATGCCAAACTCTCTAAAACTTTCTTGATGTAACCTTTTTGGGATAAGAAAAGTTTTCGTTGGCTTCTATCCCTATAGATCTCCATACCCAGAATTTTCTTTGCTGCACCCAAATCCTTAATCTCAAACTCTGCAGATGGTAGACCCTTCAACTTCTGAATATCCGACTTCTTAACAGTTGTTATCAACATATCATCAACATAAAGAACCAAATAGATGATCGAACCATCCCCCAACCTATTGTGATACACACAACAGTCATACGGGCTCCTCGTGCCACCAAACTACCGAGGCGATTGCTTGAGCCCATACAAGGACTTATTCAACTTACACACGTAGTCTTCTTTCCCCAGAACCTAAAACCCATCTGGTTGTGTCATATAAATCTCCTCCTCCAAGTCTCCATGCAATTTTTTTTTTTCACATCTAGCTGCTCGAGCTCCAAATCCTGATGTGCCACTATTTCTAATAGTACTCTTATAGAAGTGTGCCTAACTACCAGTGTGAAACCCCTAGCAACCACACGAGCTTTAAACTTGACCCCCTATGATGGTGACATATCTTCCTTCTTCTTGAAGACCCACTTGCAAGTCACAATCTACCTGCCTTCTGGCCTCTTGGTTAACTCCCATGTATTATTCTTATAAAGTGACTCCATCTCATCTCCCATAGCTGCATGCCACTGGGTAGACTCTGAACGTGTAACTGGTTCCTTGAAAGTGGTTGGTTTCAAAGAATCGGGCTCCACCTCCTTAGCAACCTGAAGTGCATAAGACACCATGTCTTCAAAACCATACCTCACATGAGGTTTCCCGAAATTAGCCCGTCTAGGCCTCTCTTGAACTAACCCATATTCCTCGAAAATTGATGATGAACTTTCTGGTGCTTCTGTCTTTGATGGTAGATCCTGATGAACATCTGGCGGTGGACCGCTCAACTCTGTAGTATCTTGTAGCTCCACCTGTTTATCAAAACTACCAACACCTGATACAACCACAGATTTCATAATAGGATTAAGCACAAAATTTTCATCAAAGATAACATTCCTGCTTATGATAACCCTACCCTCTGATGGAGACCAAATCCGGTATCCTTGACACCATCTTCATAACCCATGAAAACTCCTTTTCTTTTCTACTCCTCGGCTCTAATTTCCCTTAATCCACATGATAATAAGTAGCACAACTAAAATTCTTTAAATTAGAATAATCAACAGGTATATCTGACCATACCTCATTGGAAACTTTGAGACTGATACATGTATGTGGTCCGCAATTTATCTACATGATGTACTAACCGCTTTTGCCCAAAACCGCTTAGACAACCCAACATTGGAGAGCATGCACCTTGCTCTAGCCAACAATGTATGATTCATGCGCTCTGTTACGGCATTCTGTTGTGGTGTACCCCTTATAGTGAGATGCCTAGAAAACCCCAGTTCCTTGCAGAACTTATCGAACTCATCACTACAAAACTCCAACCCATTATCAGTCTGGAGTCGCTTGATCTTCTTCCGTATCTAATTCTCTACTAATGTCTTCTATTGTCTGAAATTGGTGAGAGCCTCACTCTTGTGCTTCATATAATCACACAAATCTTCCTTGAGTAGTCATCAATTATAGACAAGAAATACCTGTGATCCCTCAATGATTCCTCACGTGAAAGTCCCCAACAATCTGAGTGAATGTAATCCAGAGGCTGCCCTTCGTTCTATGAACCCCTTTAGGAAAATTGCTTCGCTACATCTTTCCAAGTACACAATGCTCATAAAACAAAAGATCCTTAACCTTATGGCCACAAATAAAACCATGATTAGCCAATGTTTGCATCCCTCTAATGCTCATGTGCCCAAACCTAACATGAAAAACTTGGTTATATCTTCCTTGACCACTTCAGCTGATGCAACCAATACTGACCCAAAAAGTGTCCTTCCTTGTAGGAAATACAAGGAGCCTCGCTTAAGCCTCTCAGAATCACTTTATAACCTTTGCAAACATGAACTGCTCCACCTTTACCCTTGAAACTGTACCCTTTGTTGTCTAGCTGACTAAGAGATATCAGGTTTTTCGTCATCTGTGGAACATGCCTCACATCGTTCAAAGTGCAGAACTTACCATCATGAGTCCGCAGCTTGATAGAGCCAATACCAACCACCCTGCAAGTAAAACTATTGGTGATATGAATATTATCACAGTCTACCTGCTCATAAGTTGTAAACCACTCTCTCTCCTCTGACTGATATGATAAGAAGCCCAAGAATCAAGAATCCACACCTCCGACTGTTTCACAGAATCTTCTGTTACTAGATCATAATCCCCATCAGAGCTGCTCATATCAACTGCAGCATCATTAGCTTCATTATGATTTGGAGGCTTGCCTCACTTGTTCCTAGGACGATTTGTCTTCCAATGTCCCTTTCCCTTGCAGTAATTACAAATATCATTAGGTTTTGGGCCCTTCTTGCCAGAAGACTTCTTCTTTTTCTGTTTGCTGCTAGAACCCCTATTGCCTTCCCCAACCAAACATGTTGTCTGATTATCTGTACCACTATTACCGCTTGCCTTACGATGCAACTCTCTAGTCTTGAGTGAGGATTTTACCTCCTCTAGAGCTATCGTCTCTTTACCACTGATATTAGAGTCAACATAGTGCTCATATGATAAAGGCAATGAAACAAAAAGCATTAATGCAGCATCATTATCAGCAACTTTAGCATCTATTTTACGTAGTTCAAGTAATAAAGATGTAAATCTATCTAGGTGATTCCTAATGGGCATACCTTCCTGCATTCAAAGAGAATATAGCCTCTGCTTCAGATATAGCTTGTTGGTCAATGATCGTGTCAAATACATATCTTTCAACACAAGCCACAAAGCACCTTCGGAATTGGTATCTTCTATATCCGCTAGAACATCATCATATAGACACCTTATGATTTTAGAGTGGGCTATGTCATCTATCGCAATCAGATCTGCCTCTTCCTTCTCTGCTACCCTTTTGGCCTTCCCTGAACTTTCTAATGTTGCAGCCGTGGGAGCACCGCTGGGAATGACTTCTACTTTGCCCTTTGAATCCTGACGATTACTGATTGCATCAGTCATTAGTGCCCACAAACCCTTGTCCCTCAACAAGGCTTTCATCTTGATTTGCAAAAGAGAAAAACTATTCTTTCCATTAAACTTGTCAATCGATGATTCAATTACTAATCCCATCTTCTTTTGCAGTGGAAAACTCTAGACCTTTCTCAACCTAACCGGCTTTGATACCAGATTGTTAGAACATAGTCTATTTAGAAGATAGAAAACAAGCAACAATTACACAACACACAGATATACGTGGTTCACCAACTTGGCTACATCCACGGGCAGAGGTGGAGAGTATTATTATCAACTGAAAATCAACATATTACAACTCTAATCTAGTGCACGAATTGTTTGTCAAAAATTCATGTCTGTGCAAACCCTAGATCTGGAAAATAGATGAGCAAACTGAACTACTCAATATGGTTAGGGGTAGGTGGTATTTATATGCCTACTCCAAACCATGCAGGGTTTAACAACCCTATATCAGAAACTGACGCAGAAAAGCCCAAAACGGACCCAGGGCGCAATCGCCCCTGCTGAGGGCGCGATCTCCCCGTCCCCCTAACTAGCTAGCGCGTAGTCGCCCCAGAATGGGCGCGATCGCTCCGTCTTGAGAGTAACTTGGCGCGACCGCTCGCCCATGCATGACGCGGTCGCTCCCTCAGATTGTCAAAGAAAATTCGAATTTGCTTGTTTATTTCTCTAATTCAGGTGTACCCAAACTTTCATGGCACCAAACCCAACACAAACACAAACTAGCCATTCAGAACCTGCAAATTAGATAGGCCTGAGGAAAAGAAAAAATTGGTTTTAGATAATGGTGAAAATGAACTTACCTTGATAGAGATAGAGATAGAGATGTTTGATTTTTTTTCTATTATTTATTATTATTTTATTTGTATCCAACCGTAGGGTGCGCAATAGAATATGAAGTGAATGAGATCGACACATGAGTCTGATATGCTTTATCTCACCATCTCTTCTTATATATCTCTAAGTTATTCTTCTTTTATGTTGAATTTGAAATATTAGGGAACGCCAACAATTTAATCAAGCCAACAAAACATAAAATAGTGGCAAGGCCTTCCCGGGGATTAAATTATGAAGAGTCGTGAAAGAAAGTGTTATGGAGACAGTTCTGGGAAGACAAAATTGCTGACGGATTTTTGTCATCAAATGTTGACCACTTTACCCTTGTAAACTGCTGCCATGGATTTCAATATTGGGAACGCGGAGCCAATGTTGTTGCAGCTTCCTACCTGCAGTGGGCTTTTCTTCTGCAGGACGAGGGAACGCGGAGGAAGATCCACTAGTTTTCAAGTGTGATTTTGCAAAATGGAATCAATTTCACTCTTAATGGCTTCTTTCCACAAAGGTCCTTTAAAAGAGCTCACGGCTTCTTTATAACTTTGTGGCTCACTTTCTAGCATGTAAGTTAGAAAATTCGGGTCATATGATTTTTCTACCCTAGCTCTTTTGCTACGTCGAGGTTTCATCTCCTCTTCTTCACTTCTATCTTGAACGTGTTCTTCTTCTATTGAACGTTGTACCCTAGTTGATGATCTTGCCTTATTTCTTAACTTATATGGGAACACATTCTCAAAGAAAGACACATTCCTAGATTTCATTATAGTATTCTTGTGTATATCTTGAATTTTTTATTCATACGCAAGAAATCTATAAGCACAACTATTGTCTGCATATCCAATGAATATGCAATCAACAGTCTTAGGTCCAATTTTCACCCTTTTAGGTGGAGGTACGGCTACCTTCGCAAGACACCCCCACACTCGCAAGTATTTGTAACATGGCGCTCTTCCATGCCATAATTCATATGGGATCTTGTTTAGTTTCTTTTAAGGTACCTTATTTAACACATAATTTGCCAACAACACGTCTTCTCCCCACATGTTAGAAGGTAATCCCGAACCTATCAAAACATGGCATTCATCGTTTCTTCTAATGTCCGATTTTTTTTCGTTCGACAACACCGTTTTGTTGGGGTGTATAAGGTGTTGTGGTTACATGTTTAATTCCATATTGAGCACAAATTGCCTCAAATGAAAATTCATATTCCCCACCACGATCACTTCTTAGCACCTTAATTTTCTGGTTTAATTGATTCTCAACTTCATTTTTATAGAGAGTGAACTTCTCTATAACTTCATCTTTACTTTTGATGAGGTACACATAGCATTATTTTGTGCTATCATCAACAAAGGTCACAAAGTACTTATTGCCACCACGTGATTGTGTTGATTTGAAGTCACATATGTCCGTGTGAACTAACTCGAGTGGTTCACTATTTCTTGCTATTGGATAGAATGAAGGTTTTGTAAATTTTGATTCTACACAAGTTTCACATTTGTGTTTGCAATCAAATTTAAATTTGGGTAAGCAATTCAAGTTAATTAATCTACAAATGGCATCATAATTAACATGTCCTAATCTACCATGCCACAAATGGGAAGACTCAAGCAAGTAAATGGAAGAATTATTCATTGCATTGACTTTTGGCTTAATCGTGATTACATTAGGTTTCACCACCATTACACTTAACTTAAACATCCCATCATTCACATAACCTTTTCCTATAAACATTCCATTCTTGGACAACGTGACAACATCAGATTCAAACACAATACGAAAACCATGCTTAATTAAAAGCGAGTCGGACACCAAGTTCTTTCGGATATGGGCACATAGAGCACATTGTTGAGAGTCAAGTCCTTTTCAGATGTCATCTTCAAAACCACCTTCCCTTGACCTTTGATGTCGAAAGTGGCTGAATTCCCCATAAAAAACTTTTCGCCATTTTCCATAGCTTCAAAAGTACTAAACATGTCTTTGTTGGAGCACACATGTTTAGTAGCACAGGTGTCGATCCACCACTGATTAGGATTCGATCCCACCATATTCACCTCAAACACTACCGCCGCAACATATCAGACACATCTCTAGCTATGTCTTCCACCATGTTCGCTTCACGAGCTTTCTTTTGCATCCTACAAGTCGAAGCCTTGTGGCCTTCACCACCACAATTGAAACAAGTTCCTGTGAACCTCTTCTTGGAAACCCCTCCTTGAGGCTTCAAATTGAACGACCTCTTAGTTGTTCCAACTTTGGCTTTACCCTTGCCTTTGCCTTTGGAGCTTTGACCATGCCCCACCACATTTGCTTTGGCAATACTTGGGGTAAACCTTTTCTCGGCAACTCTATTGCCTTACTCAATGCTAAGTCGAAGGATAAGCCCTTCAACGTTCATCTCCTTTCGCTTATGCTTAAGGTAATTCTTGAAATCATTCGAAGCGGGAGGCAACTTTTCAATCATTGCAGCCACTTGAAAACTTTCACTTAGCACCATACTCTCAGCATGTATCTCGTGTAAAATCATTTGAAACCCATCCACTTGAGATTTCAAAGTTTTTGAGTCCACCATCTTAAAATCAAGGAAACGGGCAACAATGAACTTCTTTGTTCCCGCATCCTCAATTTTATACTTGTGGTCTAAGGACTCCCATAATTTCTTAGCATTCCTCTTCTCTCTAAACACATTATAGAGAGCATCGGACAATCCATTAAGAACATAGTTCTTGCAAAGGAATTTCCCATGTTTCCAAGTTTGAACCGCAGCCAAGATTGTTACATCGGTCTCGTTTTCGAGCATATTTGACATATCTTCTTGCAGATACTTAGCCATATTCAGAGTGGTCAAATGGAAAAGCATCTTTTGCTGCCACCTCTTGAAGTTGTGGCCAATAAACTTTTCTGGCTTTTCAGTATGAGGGGTTGAGATATGCACGGTTTGAGGATTAGTCATAACAGTAGTGCCTTGAGAGACATTTCCAGTTTGGGTCAAAGTTACAGTTTCCTTTCCAGTCACAATATGTTCAGTAGCCATTTCTGAAACAGAGAAAACAATTTAATCAGTTTAATGTTTCTGTAAAACGTATCCCTTCTCAAGGGACTAAGTCTTAAGATTGTTGCCAGAAATTACAATAACAGAAGGAAAAGAATTATAAAATTAAAAATAAAAATATAAACTGAATAAATTTGAAGAAACAAATCGGCAGTAACAATTGGTTGTTGTGCACGAGCCCTGATGAATCAGTCTCCTTAAGACTTATACGTCCCCTCAACGATAATGCTTAAGGCTGCCGTGGACGCGAGTCTCCCAAGATAGAACGTGCGGATCGGGGGCACTTTGCACCTAAAGTTCCCGGCTAATTGGCAGTGTGCCTGGACAGTATCACCACGATGCAGAAATGCACGGAGGCCAAAGGATTCAAAAATTATTTGTGGCTCCATCTTATATCCAATAACTGGAAAACAAATAGACATTAAGCTTGCTGTTACAAGTCTGGTCATGATCATGAAAATTTATTTCCGATTCACAAAAAAAAAATAGCAAAAGGTGGGCTAGCGCGAGTTGGCCAATTCGGAGCCATATTCGTGTCCGCAGGACGCTGTGCGCAAGAGAGAACCTCTATGCCACACATTCATACCCCTTATCAAAGTGTAGGAGTATTTAAACTTGCTAGATTTTACATTCCCATTCAATGTGGGATAACCACATTTTCTCACTTTCAAACCACTAACTTTGAGCCTTAATATCTCATTCATTC
The DNA here is from genome assembly GCA_022495995.1 of Adenophora triphylla var. japonica. NCBI lineage: Eukaryota > Viridiplantae > Streptophyta > Magnoliopsida > Asterales > Campanulaceae > Adenophora > Adenophora triphylla. The sequence goes on from JAFEMH010000446.1 coordinate 710,740, forward strand.
ATTAACCATTTTGGACAAATAAATATTTGATTTCAATATTCTCATGGAGTAGAACACAAACCCACATTCAATTTGGTCATTTAACAAATAACCCATTTAAAAAAAATTCTCAATTTTCCTTCACACCCACTACATTTTTCCAACAAAAGCTGCATGCCTAGTGTGTCAAAGCTGCATGCCTAGTGTCATACAACAATACAAGCAGTTATACTCCCTCCTCCCACGAAAATATGCACTTTTTGGCTTGGTGCGGGAATTAAGGTAAAAGGTGAAAAAAGTGATGTGTTGTGAGTGTAGATGGTTGGTTAGGAGAGAGAAAGTGAAGTAAGTGGGTAATGGTTGTGAGTAGAGAGAAGTGGGTCCCATTTCCATTTTGAGAAGTACAGATTATTGTAAGGCGTTCAAAAGGGGTCTTTTTGCAGATTATCGTGGAACGGAGGGAGTATACAACTCAAAATCATTTGCATAATTTCTAACGGTTGACTTAAACAGACATCTGTTGTGAAATTGGTGGTACCCCGTTGCAATCTAGACAAAGAACAAAATACCCACAAGCACAATAATGGAAGAATCACACACACAAGAACACAAGAAATTGTTTACCCGGTTCATTCAACACATGAACTACGTCCGGGGGCAATTGCCAAGTCAATATTGTATTAGACACCTTCTAATATGTTGCTACTACAACTACAATGTGTTCTAGGTCGTATCTATGCATATATAGCAGTACAAGGAAACCCTAAATCAAATTAAGAAGAGTTTGAATCAAAATAGGAAATAAAATCTGCTGCAGAAAAATCCTCCCCGACACGTGGGCGGTCGCCCACCACCACCATGGGCGGTCGCCCATGAAGAAATTCCCACGAGCCATGCTACTGACTATGTGGGCGGTAGCCCACCACCACCATGGGCGGTCGCCCAGTGCAACAGAAACTCCTCCGGATTTTTCCTCCTTGATCTCACCAACTCCTCCGACTTAGACTCCTTTTTCCTCATAGTTTAGGACTCCAATCCCAACAATCTCCCACCGGAGACTAAACTAATAAGCATAGAAACACCCATCAGCTCCCACCACGGAGTAATGACCTTCGAACACATTTCCCCCATATTGGCTTGACACTACCGAGCCTCCTGCTCAAGTACTAAGGCGAGTTGAAACCAAGCGACGTTTCATTCTCTCCGTGTTAGATAGTTCTTGCCTCCCCAAATCAGCTTCTACCTTGATTTCTCCCCGCAAGTCTAACTTCGCCTTCTCCCTCCAGACCCACCTTCCTCGCAATGCTTCCCCTTGAAACTTGGACGTACCTTGTTTCTTGCATCGTCTTCTCTTGGTCTGAATACGCTCTCTGTTAGGGCACTTGGACTTCCACACCGCGTTGATCAACTTTGTGTCCTTCTCCCCCCTAACATACCGTTTCTTGATGTCTCTCCTTTCTACACGAATAGGCCGGTTCTTTAGCCTCTTGCTCCCACCGGAACGAATATCGACATTGTAGGTAGAGTACAACATCTTCCCCTTAACCCCATGAGCTATCACCTTAGCCCCTTTTGTGACTTCCCAAGACCCACCAATGAAGGTCACACCATACCCTTCACTGTCAAGTTGTCTCACAGAAATCACTCTTCTCCTCAAATCCGAAACATGCATCACATTGTGTAGTTGTAAAACAGCCCCGTTAGGTGTCTTCATCATCACATCCCCCTTACCTTTGATCTTCAATGGTTGACCATCACCAAGATAGATAACCCCAAAATCTCCAGTTTTATACCGCTCCATTGATTCTGCATCCCCACTAGCATGACAAGAAGCTCCAGAATCCAACACCCAATCTTCACCCGACTGCTCCTCTCCTAGGATTAATACATCTCCCCCATCATCCACCACGTGTGCACCACCATCTTTATCCGGACAGTCATAACTGATATGACCTAATTCGCCACAATTGTAGCACTTGACCTTTTTTCCCTTTTTCGGTCCTCCCCTTCCCCTATTTCTCTCCACCCTAAGTGCAGCCCCATCTACGGAAGATTCTCCCCTTTTCTCTTTCCTTCTCAACTCCTCTTGAAGGATGAGATCTCTAACCTCCGTATACACCAATGCTGTTTTCGACGTACTAATCGTTGTGACAGTTACCTCCCAACTATCAGGCAATGATTTTAGTAGAAAACATGCTAGCACTTCATCGGAGAAAGTAATATCAACACTTTTCAATTGGTCCACCATACCTTTGAAACTGCCGATATGACTTACTGCTGTCTGCCCCTCTGACATCTTCGCATTCGCAAACCTCTTTATCAAATGCACCTTATTGATATTAGACGGCTTCTCATACATGTCTGACAGCGTTTGTAGCAACTCCACCGTTGTCTTGGCCTCCATAGCGTTCCGTGCAACGTCGTCGGTTAGAGCGCACCTCACCGCTCCTAACGCCTTCCGATCCAACGTCTTCCAATCCCCTTGTGACATGTCTTCGAGCTTCTCCTTTAAGGGTTTATGAAGATCCTTACAATAAAGGTAATCTTCAACCCTCGTCCTCCAGAACGTGAAATTCACACCGTTGAATTTCTCGACTGAGTTCTTCATCTGATTGCTTCACCAAGTCCCCAAGAACGTGATTCAAAGTTAATCAACTAATGAAACTTTGAATCCTCCGAACTAAAGCTCTGATACCAGTTGTTGTGAAATTGGTGGTACCCCGTTGCAATCTAGACAAAGAACAAAATACCCACAAGCACAATAATGGAAGAATCACACACACAAGAACACAAGAAATTGTTTACCCGGTTCATTCAACACATGAACTACGTCCGGGGGCAATTGCCAAGCCAATATTGTATTAGACACCTTCTAATATGTTGCTACTACAACTACAATGTGTTCTAGGTCGTATCTATGCATATATAGCAGTACAAGGAAACCCTAAATCAAATTAAGAAGAGTTTGAATCAAAATAGGAAACAAAATCTGCTGCAGAAAAATCCTCCCCGACACGTGGGCGGTCGCCCACCACCACCATGGGCGGTCGCCCATGAAGAAATTCCCACGAGCCATGCTACTGTCTATGTGGGCGGTCGCCCACCACCACCATGGGCGGTCGCCCAGTGCAACAGAAACTCCTCCGGATTTTTCCTCCTTGATCTCACCAACTCCTCCGACTTAGACTCCTTTTTCCTCATAGTTTAGGACTCCAATCCCAACAACATCTGTGTTAAATATCAACAATCATACAGATTCATGCTGCCCGACTTCTTGCTCTGAATCACTTATGTTAGAGTTAATGCAGGTATCGAGCTGGTGGACGGTACCTTTCCTATGCATGATGACATTGTCTGGTGCATAGTTTTTTTTAAAAAACGGAGAGTTCTTATATATGTGTTATGTGCGTGTGAATATGTATATATGTATGAATATATATAGAGAGAAATTGTTCTTGAGAGCAGCATCAGCATACAGCTCACGTTTCTTAAGGATATGGATAAAAGTATGATTTCCTTCAACTTGCAACAAGAGTACAAGACGTAACTAAAAAGAGTGTTCATTTTGGTTCATAATCATAACTAAAAAACAATAGCTTATTTTGGACAAGAGTGTATATCATCTCATTAGATCTTCCCGTAAAACACATAACAGAGAACCAAAAACACACACACACAGATGGAAAGAGAAGAGTACCTTCCTCTGTTTGAAAGCAAGGCTGCAAAGGGGCGGAGGCTCTATTGGTCATATGCAGTTTCTATGGTTGTGGGCATATGTCTGATATTCTGCTTCAGAGTTATCCATGCACCAGAGCAGGGGCAAGTAGGAAGATATGCTTGGATTGGCTTGTTCTTATCAGAAGTATGGTTCACCCTCTACTGGTTTGTTACTCAGTCTGTTAGATGGAATCCCATCTATCGTCACACCTTCAAAGATCGACTCTCCCACAGGTACAACTCTCTCATCCTTCCCCGCCCGTCTCCTTAATTAGTTCATGAGTTGTGGGATAATCTATAATGGCTTTAACACACACAGAAGTGCAAGCACTGAGTCTTATTAAAAAGAACAATATAACCATATGAAAGCAGTCCAAACACACACATGAATATATTCAGTTATCACCTAGAGCACAATTATCACTATATGATGGCAGCCCGAACTTCTCTAGGAAGTCAGATGCTCGAAAAAACACTGCTCGACAATTGACACACATACAAAAAAGCTAGATTCTCCCTCCGTCCCAAATTAAATGTCCATTTTTATTATTGATGAAGAATAAAAATGGAAATTCTTTTGGGACGGAGGTAGTATAATATGCTAGTGGGTGTTTGTGCAGGTATGAGAAGATCCTGCCAGGAATAGACGTATTTGTTTGCCTGCAGATGCGGTAATAGAGCCACCCATTATGGTTATAAACACTGTCCTATCAGTGATGGCATACGATTACCCACCTGAGAAGCTGAGTGTCTCTCTCTCTGATGACGGATGTTCTGAGATGATGTTCTATGCTCTGTTAGAGGCATCTCGCTTCTCCAAGTACTGGCTGCCGTTTTGCAGGAAATTCAGAATTGAACCCCACTCACCTGCTGCTTATTTTTCTAGTGTTCATGAGCCTCCCAACAATGATGCTATTTACAAAGAATGGTCCATGATCAAGGTAGACTCACTTTTGTTCATTATTCCCCAATATATTCCCCACCTCTTGTTCCTCGTATCAAACCATCGAAACTTCGAAGGAAATAGAACTTATACACCGAATGCTGATTAAAAAAAATAAACTTTGAAGAAAAAAGAACCTGTATATATCATCCAATCAAAAGAACCAGCATATCATCAAAACATATCTCCAGCTATAATTTGCAAACTTTCTACAGCAAACTGTTACGAGATGTTGAACCAAACTTTACATGAACCCCAAAAGTTACAGATGGGTATAACTTTCATTTGCTCCGCTGACAGTTTAATGAAGTAAAATAATGCACTGTGTTTATATAGAAATTATATGAGGAAATGAAGTCGTTGATTGATAGCCGTACAAAGCTAGGCCACATTTCGGAAGAAGAGCGCAAAGATCACAAAAGCTTACGCGAATGGGACATTGCTTTGAACAAACGTGATCATCAAGCCATTATCCAAGTACATTTCTAGTTACCTTCCTTTTGTGGTTGGATACCAGTATACCACTCAAATTTCAAGTTACATAGTAAATGAATTTATTAGCATGTTATGTTACTATCACATCTTACAGATACTGATTGATGGGGGAGATACCTCAAAATGCTGTAGACATCGATGGACAACCTTTACCCACTTTGGTGTACATGGCGCGTGAGAAGAGACCCCATTACCATCACAACTTCAAAGCTGGAGCCATGAATTCCCTGGTAATCCATTCAGCAAATGCAGTTCCTCATTCCTGCATCATGTGTGTGTGCATTTTGGGAGGGGTGGAGCGAGGGGGAAACAGATGCAGCTATCAACATTGTGTGTGTGTGTGTGAGAGAGAGAGAGAGAGAGAGAAAGATATCAGGGCATCAAGACAACATATTTAAATTTTGACTTCACGTCAGAATGATAATAATTTATAGCTAACCTTCGTTGCATCTTATGATGAACAAATAGATAAGGGTGTCATCGAGGATAAGCAATAGCCCGGTTATTTTGACAGTGGACTGTGACATGTATTCCAACAATCCAGAGTCAGTGAGAGATGCTCTGTGCTTTTTCATGGATGACGAGAGTAGCCATCAAATTGCATTTGTTCAGTTTCCTCAAAATTTCTATAACCTTACAAAAGATGATGTTTAAAGTGGTAGTATGCGTGTATTGTTTGAGGTAAGTGACAAGAATGTTAAGTATCATAACTGAAGAAACAAAGAGAATCTTAACTGTTGCATTTCTCACATTTGGGCAACTTTTTGGTGATCAAGTTGGAAATGGGAAATGGGGACTACGATGGAGGGACTCCATATGTTGGTACTGGATGCTTCCACAGGAGAGACACCCTCTGTGGGAAAATCTATGATAAGGAGACGAAAATTGACTGGGCGAAAGTGAAGGATCAAAGAGGGGAAGAAGGATTAGATGTGCTAGAAAAAACATGCAAGGTACTTGCATCCTGTAGCTATGAAGAAAACACTCAGTGGGGAAACGAGGTTCTCTCTCTCTCTCTCTCTCTCTCTCTCTCTCTCTCTCTCTCTCTCTCTCTCTCTCTCTCTCTCTCTCTCTCTCTCTCTCTCTCTCTCATGCACACAACACAAACCATAGATATAAGACTTCACAAGTTTCTGATGTACAGATGGGAGTAAAGTATGGGTGTGCAGTCGAAGATGTTATCACAGGACTGTTAATCCAATGCAGAGGTTGGAAATCAATCTACTTCAAACCAGAAAAGACTGGGTTCTTAGGAGTTGCTCCTACCACACTACTGCAGACACTAATGCAATACAAGAGATGGGCTGAAGGTAATCTTCAAATTTTCTATCCAAACATTGCCCCATTGTGTATGGCCATGGAAGGATACAATCCATACTTCAAATTTCATACTGTTGCTGGGAGCTATGGGCTCCCAACGGAATACCTACGCTCTACTATGTTGCCGTCCCATCACTACGTCTCCTTAGAGGCATCTCCTTGTTCCCCAAGGTACAAACTTTGACGAAAATACACCTCAATCTGAAAAAATCAAGAACTTGGTCACCAATTTCTTTATTTTTGAATCACTAGTGTACACATGCATGCAGGTATCAAGCTTGTGGATAGTACCGTTCTTATGGGTGATGATAGTTCAGTATGCGTACAGCTTGGGGGAGTTTGTATGCTGTGGTGGAACCTCCAAAGAGTGGTGGAACGAACAGAGGACACGGTTGTTTAGGATGGTGACTTCCTATGTTTTTGCCTTTGTAGAAACCCTCTTGAAGAAACTAGGGATCTCTGAGCCCGGGTTCATAGTCACTCCAAAGGTTGCAGATGACGATATTTCACAAAGATACATGAACGAGGTCATGGAATTTCGTACCCCTTCACCAATGTTCACAATCTTAGCCACTGTAGCTTTGCTGAACTTATTCAGCTTCATTTGGGGTGTACAAAATGCGGTCATGAATTTCGAGATCAGGAACATGGAGCTGATGGTTTTGCAAATTCTCCTATGTGGGCTTCTTGTGCTAATAAATCTGCCTCTCTACAATAGACTCTTCTTTCGCAAGGATGAGGGTAGGATGCCTGCTTCTGTCACTTACACGTCTGTTATGTTGGCTTTACTAGCTTGTACAATAGCCTTGTACTAAAAAATGTAGAAATAACTATGTTGGTGTTACTAGCTTGTAAAATAGCCTTGTACTCCCTCCGTCCCAAAATGTTTGTCCCATTTGACTTTTTTGTTGAACTTTGACCACAAATATATGACAATTTAATTATGTTCATGAAATTCTAAAAATTCCTATTGATTCACCATTAATAATATTATCAACAACAACTTTTAGAATTTCATGAACATGATTAATCTTTCATAAATTTGTGGTCAAAGTTCAACCAAAAAGTCAAATGGGACAAACATTTTGGGACGGAGGGAGTACTAAAAAAAACGTAGATATAACTATTTTGGTTGTGTTTGTATTAGATTGGATGCAGATTCAGATCTGTTTTTTAACATCAAAAATCACAGATTTTCTTTTATGATCCATGCAGCATTATTTGTTTACTATGCAAAATGGATATTCTAGCCTTCCAAACGAGCCAATATGGATCAATAATTCAGGTCAAGTGGCAACTCGCTCCATTTTCCCCCACATACTCGGGCAACAGAATTGAATGATGTGAATAATGGGAGGAATATGGATGTACAATCCAGGATAGGCTAACCTTAGGCAGGAATTGATCAAGTGGTGTAAGGAATCAAACCTCAGTACATCACATCGGCCAAAGGTTGGATTGAAGGATTTCTTTCTGAAGCCCAAAACAACCTTCCAGGTCTATATTAGTAGTAAGTATACACATTTTACGATACAATTTTTTACTTGGTTAAACATTGTGTACACACACACACACAGCTACGAAAGAGAATGTAACACACCAGCAGATATGTTGAGCAGCAAAATCAAGAGAAGCATGTTTCTTTATTGAAGCTTTGGCTACATAAATATTCAACAAAAATACTAAATAAAGATACATGTCTCACAAGAGCTAGTAGTCAAGTCCTCACAGGGTACAATATCATTTTCATAAGCAGGAATGCCTGATGCGCATCGCTGGCCTGCAATAGTAAAAACACAAAGTTCTTTCAGGACTCCTACCCTCAAAACATATGTACGAAACAATTGCAAATCATCAGGGAAACAAGAAGTCTATAACTAGATGGGTAACAAGTACTGTTAGTACAATTGTTACAATATTCCTTTTATATACTCTCAATGGTCCAGCTTGAGGAACTCGAGAACCTACTCTAAACTGCGAATTTTCTATTTCAGGCCTTGATGATAAGGTGTTTACAAACTGATTGCTAAACAACTTATCTATAATAATATATACTCCTCCTGCCCAGGAATAAATGTCGCACTTTCCATTTTGGTTCGTGCCAAAATAAATGTCACGTTTCTAAACAAGGAAAGTGACAATGTGCGATTTTGTCACTACACAAGTAATGTACAAACTAGTAAAGCACCTTCCTTAAAAACGTTGACAAGTCAACTGCGACATTTATTCTGGGATGGAGGGAGTAACACACTTTAGAAATCCCCCCTCCCCCAACGTGCGGCTGTTTACACGTGAAGAGGTACACTAACAACCAAACATAGTGGCAACTTGAACATAACAAACCTAAACAATTGCATGTGGGATAATTCAAAGCCAAAATTTGTGATTTGGCAAAATCAGCAACTCCATACGATACTAAATAACAACTCAGCTAAAGAATAAGTTTAATAGATAGGGCACAATGATGAATATTAAGCTTTAACAACAATCAGATTCTAACAGAGGTGAAAATAGCCATACATATATTTAAAAAGGACTTACATGAGCTCTAGAACAAGCGCAGACGCCCCTCCACCCCCATTGCAGATCCCAGCAACCCCAAATTTTCCCTTTTTCAGTCTCAGTACCTGCGATACAACTATTTTTTGTTGACAAGAGGCAAAAGACTTGCTCTTTCTATAGATGCTCACAAAAGAAACCTAATCAATTCTATCCAATAAGAATAGCAAAAATTTTGGTTAAATTTCAGGTTTGTGGATTTTCAGATGAAAGCATAAGAATTTTGCTTCCTCTTCAACCATCTATTTACTAGGCAGGATCAGTATAATGTATACTCCTTCCGTCCCAACTTAAGCTTCACCAGGGTGTCCTATTACAAGCTTCACCTTTCCTAAAATGGCAAAGGTTTATTAGTATTATATTATACATACCCCACATGTCATACTCATACCCTTAAATTGTGGGCCCCACTTATTCCACTCACAACCTATTTCCCACTCACATTACTTTTGAATATAAATAACCTTTTTTTAATTTTTGTGCCCCAAGAAAAGGGTGAAGCTTTAATTGGGACGGAGGGAGTATATTACTTCCCTTAACAAATTACTAAAGAGTTCGGCTCGGTACCCAACTATTGTTTGTCCCGTATCATCTATCATTCTAAATAATACGACTTGTCCAAGATAGATTGGTTTACAAATCGAGCAATGTTATCTTTTCCAGGGTATGTTTAGAATTTCACTTTGGACTTCTTTAACGATAATCAAGACAAAAATTGCTCAAAGTTTATTTCTACCTTCAATGAACACATTTGATTCCGTGATTCCTGAAAAGAAGAAAAAGAAGTGCCAAAAGCAAGGGCTTATGCTCTGCTTGTATGTGTGAGCGTGTTTTGAAGGAAGAGAGATAAATTGATGGATATACTTTCAGATTCTTAGGTTGATTATCTTTATTGTGGGGAAGAGATAGATCTGATGTTGTACAATCAAATTTCAGGCTCAAATATTATATACATTAGAATATAAAGGAGCACATAAAGAATGTAGATTTGGTCTAAATTTACCCCAAGCAATGTAACCAAGATGCGAGCTCCACTACAACCTAGTGGATGTCCCAAAGATACAGCTCCACCATGCATGTTGAGTTGTTCCTGCAAGCATAAAATAATCAAATTTAAGGGAAAAAATAAAATGAATATCATATAAATTAAGTCTACATCAAGTTAAATCATATCAAAAGTACATTAAAAAAGAAAATAGAAGACTCACATCACGAAGTCCAAGCAACCTCTGATTGGCAAGAGCCACAACCTGCAGAAATGAAATGAGGACTAATTTGTATTTGACAAACAATCTACCAGAACTATCATTGAACTACAGAAAAAATATATTTGCTTACAGAAAAGGCTTCGTTTATTTCATAGTAATCGATTTGAGAAGCCTCCAAACCAGCATTTGAAATAGCTTTTGGTATTGCAAGGGCTGGAGCAGTAGTAAATAATTCAGGAGCCTGTTCAGCCAATCTTGTTACCACTCATCTCTTATACAGTCCCACAAATAAATATCAAAACCAGTTTCATTCCATTACCTGAGCAGCGTCAGCAAAGCCTCTTATTCTGGCAATAATTTCCAACCCAAGTTTAAGTGCACTCTCTCCACTCACCAGGACTAGTGCAGCTGCACCATCACTGTACATAAAACATCACTACAGTGAATTAGAAGTTCCTCCATTCTCATAGTGACATCACAAGGAACATGATAAAAACATTCTCCAGAAGAAGTAATAAACCGGAAACCTCCCTTCCCAAAAAAAAAAATCTCAGGAGCGGTTGGTCATTAGGCCTAACTTGGTGAAAGATGAGGAATGCATTGTAGGAAAGGCGGAAGTGTTTGCATAAAGAGATGCTTGTTGCAAATGTAGCACACACACAGACATATATATTGAGAGAGAGAGAGAGAGAGAGAGAGAGAGATCTTACTTTAGGGTTGAAGCATTCCCAGCAGTAACAGTACCACCATTGGCTTTGAAGCTCGGTCTAAGCTTTCTTAATTTTGTTGCATCAAACTACGGACACACAAAGTCCAAAAATAAGAAAGAAATGATGCATGGAAAGAAAGTGAGAGAGAGAGAGAGGGGAAGACAGTGTGTGTGTTTGTGTGCGTGTGTGATCCCTGTGTTCCATAAAGAATCAATGTCACTAGTAGAATAAAGTTGAAGTGAAGTTAGGAGATTTATCTACCAAAGTCATCAGTTCTATGTCTACTTCAACTTGATTTGTGGCTCCTACTAAACATATGGTTAAGGTAACAGATACAGCTAAATTAACTTAAATACTATTCATGTAATATATCACTATAAGGAAAATATAACTTTGATCATGAATATAAATGCCATCAATCCTATTTACCTTTTGCAAACCGTCGTCTTTATCAACAATTGCAGATGTCTTCCCTCTTCCACCAGAAACTTCTACCTACATGTAATAACTTTGTGTTACAGAGGAAAATAAATGATGTAGCAAAAGATATTCTCATGAATAAAGTCTCACCGGAACTATTTCCCATGAGAAAGCACCACTGTTTTGTGCAGCAATTCCACGTTCAAAGCTTCGAATAGCATAAGAATCCTAGAAAATAAATAACAATAAAGCGAGGAAAAGAAAAAAATCAGTCTAAATCCAGATTTTGAAATCATGGTTACAGTCCTAGACTCGCAGAGGATAGATATATTCCAGGAAATCATAGGTACAAGTAAACGCTAGATATGTTTGATAAGCAGTACATAATAATTCATCTGTTACTTACCAAAAAAAGACATCTAGTTATTTATTTTGCTAATTGCTCTTTCTATTTTTATGATTACTACTCCCTCCTTCCCATAGAGATAGTTCCCCTTTTTTTTTAAGTGAATTTGATTGAACTTTGACCAATAATTTATGTTATCTTATTTATCCCAATAAAAACTAAAATATTATTATTGATAGTACTTTTACTGGTGTATCAATAACAAGCGTTGGAATTTCATTTGGATACTTACTTAATTCCACTGCCCATGCCTGAGGTTTGGACAAGTATCACTGCCTCCCTGACGTTTTGTTTCTTCTCACTGCCCCCTTTTGTCAACTTTATTAAAATGAAGTAACTATGTTATCCTTAAATCCCCTCAATCCAAAGTCCAAATACAAAATTAGTCACTTTAATCTGAGACGAAACCAAACTTCATGGGCGGAGTGATACTTGTCCAAACCTCGGGGTATACGATCTAAGTAAGCATGTCGTCAAATCAAATACAAAAATGAGCATAAAACTCTCGCGACAGAAGTTACCTGATCTTCTCTCGTTATTCTATGTTGCTCAGCACATAATTCACCACAAACTCCCATTCCAAAATCATTGTAAACATCCCATAAGCCATCTTTGATCAAGCCATCAATCACTGCTTCATGTCCCAGCCTAGATCCTTTTCTGTTAATAAGACAAATTAGCTTTGGGTTTCAGGATCCTACTCACTACTCCCTCTGTTCCGCTAAGGTTGCAACATTTTGCCATTTTCGGCATTTCACTTAAGTTGCAACATTACCAAAAAAGGAAACTTTTTATTATTTTTATAATTCTCCACTCATTCTCTCTCTTCCTCACAACCACTCATTATTCTCCACTCATTCTCTCTCTTCCTCACAACCACTCATTATTCTCCACTCATTCTCTCTCTTCCTCACAACCACTCATTATTCCCCTTTCTTAATTTACGTGCTTCAACCCATTTGTTGCAACCTTAGCGGAACGGAGGGAGTATACTTAACGGCCGGAAAGCTTCCTTTGACCACTGTACTGCCAATCCCACTCAAAATATAAATTGCATATGCTTGTTAATGATGTTGAATTCAATCATTTCACAATACCACAGTTCCAAGTAATATTTGAAAAGTTAAAATCATGGTTGTATAAACAAGCTACATAACTTTTCTGTTGACAGAAGGACGCTCACACAGCATTCCCAATCTATGCAGTTTCAACCTTAATGCTACATAGAATAAGACAGTGTGCATACTGCTTATCTGTTGAATAGTATTAGATGATTCCCCTATTTTGGTTGCTGACTCTCTACTTATAACAATGGGCTACAAGACGTAGGAAAAGAAGAAACCTACTTACTTAGATGGACATCCCTTGCAATATTTCTGAATTGGACGCCCACATGCAATGATAAAAGTGGATATATTCTATGAACATGTTAGCAAACATCAATAATCTTCTGCAACCTGTTTAAGGTTGTTTTAGTGCCAAAATCTATTTTCTTTGGGTCTCATGCGTTTTTGCAGAAATGAATATAAACTCGGGTTACTATTAGATTCCGCTTAAGTGAAGTTACAATTTGGTTTGCTTTTCTGAGAGAATAATCTTACACCGATCGTCATACCAATCTGATCTGGACATAATCAAGAATTTTATCAGAAGCAGAATCGAGTGAGTTGTTTGGTTTCATGTGCCCATTATTTTATCCATCAATTTTGCTTCTTTATCTCAGCCAACGTTCTGGTAAGCTCCAGCAGATTTTCAATTACTTGATGTAGGCATTCGGCAGAATACACTTTCAAATGAGAAAAGGCAAAAGCAACATCGAGAATATTACAAGGACATAAAAAGCCAACCTTGACTCAACTAGATATTTAGGAGCATTCGACATGCTTTCCATACCACCCACCACGACAATATCATTGGCACCCACTTGGATAGTCTGTGCTGCGATCATCGTTGCTGAGTTCAAGAAAACCAAGTGCATTCTCATTCAGTTCCAAGTTACAAACACGCGAGCAAACACACACACACACACATATATGCATATGTATATATGTATATATATAGATGATCATGCTAAAGATGCTCCCGGATTCTTGTTAGCATATGTGAAAGACTGAAAGTTATATGCAACACAGAACAAACCAACACCCACCTTTCATTCCAGAAGAGCATACTTTGTTAATGGTTGTGCAAACCACGGTATTAGGTATACCAGCACCTAGTGCAGCCTGTCTTGCAGGAGCTTGACCTAAATTTGCACTGAGAACATTTCCAAAGAAAACCTCTTGGACAAGTGATGGGTCAACATTTGCTCTACTAAGCGCACCTACAATATTATATCAATAACATTTTAATAAAAATCTCCCAGAAAAGCACAATCTCATTTCTCATTTCATACTCTACGACGAGAAGAGTGATCATTAGAAGATCTTACATTTAATAGCTATAGAACCAAGCTTGGTAGCGGATAAAGATGACAGAGAGCCAAGGAAGCCACCCATAGGGGTTCGTGCAATACCAACAACACAAACATCTGCATCAAAATGTAGTAAATACCGAGTAAACCAAGATTAAGCAAACAAACATAAGGTGTTCTCATTCTTTCCTGCATTTTTAAAGTTACAAATCCAGTATTCATGGAACCACAAACGTCCACTCAGATTACCATTTGCAGACTTGTTTGACACATTATGAATCATAATCAAGAAAATTATTTAGTTGATTAGAAAATAATTATTCAAAATTCTACAATGAGTACAACAAATAGTTGTGAAAACACCTAAAGAACGGATCTTATAACTCTTCTCCAACCAACAAGCATCAGTACAACCAAGCCACACACACCAATTGAAGTTACTTGACCTCCCACCCCCCAAACCCCGGTGTATTGAAAATGTCAATTGAGCAAGTTCAACTTCAAATTATGAGAAAGAGAATTAGTTTTCACCGCTAACAACAGCAGATTTATCAATTCTGACCCTTTTATGTAAGGGAAAAAAGCAAAAATTATCGTCTGTTGTATAAGTTCCTCTCCCTAAAATAATCTGACCCCCTTACAACCGAACCCACTTTTACAACATTCACTATTATCATGAGTTGCCCCATATTTTTGGGGGAAAAGAATGAAAGAGTATCTGAAAAATAAATAAAATTATCAGTTCCATTGGCCATAGATTATGAATCAAAAAAGTGAACTTTCTTTAACAAATTTAGTCAAAAATGAAGTTGCTACAAAAACAATACACCAAGAAACAACATCTTCTAAATGTGCATAAAAGGTCAAAATCCAAGGATGATGGAAGAGATCACGAACCTCGAGGCTTGATGGAATCGAAATGTGACATATCCGGAGCTATAGTAGTTGAGAAATGAATGAATTGATCCAAACAAAACTTATCTATCAATAAAATTGATCATGAATCCATTAAGGCAAAAACCCATGAGATAGTGAAACGGAAAACATTCAAAAACCATAGCTATGAAACGATCAACAACAAGAAAGCCTTAATCCCAAAATAACAATTACCGAACAGCAGCAGATTTTAAGTAACAAAAAATGGTCAGTTGGGATCAAAGTGAACGAAGAAATTAAAAAAAGTTAAATTGACATACCTCTTGATTTAAAGGATTCAGAACCGACGAACTGAGAGAGGGAGAAAGGATTCCCTGTAATTTTGACCCAACTGTCTATATATACTGTAGCAGTGGTAATAATGCACATAGAGGAGCGTGTTGGAGTTGCACTGTTTTGGATATACCTCTGTCTAAGGCAAGCCGGAATTCATCAAACACCCCTAACTAACTATATTAATATTGTTAAATGCCAAATATACCCCAAACAAAATCCCTCATTTATCGATAATTCCGAGTAGAAGCGTGTTGGAGTTTTACTTTCGAATGATATTAGGGACATGCTTTGAGGTAATAAAAAATGTGAGCGAGATGCACAATGGTTGCATGGATTGGTAAAGGCATTTCTACTTCTGCCTCCCAATCCTCAATTTTTTCCACCAAAACGAGTACTCCCTCCGTTCATTTAGTAGGTTCACGGTTACTGTTTACACGTTTATTAAGGAGAGAGTATTATATTGAAAGTGTTGTGAGTGTGAAAGTAAAATAGGAGAGAGAATGAGTGGAGAGAATAGTAAATTATAATGGTGTTGTGAGTATTAAAATAATGTAAGAGAGAGAATGAGTGGAGAGAATAGTAAATTATAGTGGGGTAGAATTAATATTTTAATAATATAAAATTTCCATTTTAAGAAAGAAACAAAGTATGAACCATATAAATGGACGTCCAAAATAGAAAGTGTGAACCATGTAAATGGACGGAGAGAGTATATTGTAACAAATTATTGCACAAACCAAGAAAAATCAACATTTCAAATTTGTGTTTTAACTCAAAAATCACTCTTTACTAGAGCCATTTCACAACAAAACAATATAGCTTCAACTCTCCTGTACAAAGCAACTAAACATTACACTATTGTCTTAACAAAACAACTTTATAAATTGTACCCCATTTCTAATACAAGTACCTCTGACCTTCTGGTCAACGAATAGTCACCTATACTATAATTTTCATTTAACAACACGCCTGAAAGTCAAATTTATTCGCACAGACTCAGCTTTAGCACGTTTAGGCACTGAATGGAGCCAATCACGCTGAGTATAACCTCTCATCAACAACAGTGAGCCATGTTTCAAGTTAAACGAGTGTTGTTCCAAATGCGCATTCTTCTTCACTCTCTTGCTGGGAGGTTCTCCTTCGACACTTTTGCCTGTCACAAACACAATATACAACATTAATGCACAAGGGAAAACATTGATTGGGGGTATCAAAATGATTGTGTTGATGTTCTTGGTGTTCTCACGTGTAATTGATCCATAAATCAAACAAGGTAAAAGATCAATGAAAATAAACAGACATTAATCTTACTAAAGAAGCTTCATTTTTTTGGTACCTCGAGATATCTTACAAGGTTTCTTTTTCAAAAAGAAATCACGCTCACACCCAAAGGAAACTGAGGCAATTTCTGGAGTTGGTCCATAGAGTTTCTCGTCATCAGCATGCCAACCAACATAATCATTGCCACCTTTATACCTATTCAAAAGTAGACTGTTGAAACCAACACCAGGAAAATCTTTCTGGACCTATAGGACAACAGAGAACAGATAAGCTTGCCAGTGAAGAATGAACATCAGTTGCGACAGATATATTCAAAGAATAATTTTCATACCGCATCCAAAATTTCTTTAAGAGGTGGAAAATCATTCCAAGAATATGCATGAGGCCTATACCCACTATAAGTTAGTTCCGTCAATCCTTCTGTTGCAACATAGCATACATCTCTGGGCTGTAGAGAGGATAAAACAGCGAGCCTCTTTTACTTATCAGCAGAATCAGTGGAATAAAGTCAATAAACGTGAACAAATTTTTAACCAAATATAACTCCATGTTTAGGATAATGAAATTGGAAGATAGACTATCCGGACAAAAGGAATTAAACCACACGTAAGAGGAGCCATGACAGCTTGCAAAATGTGTGTCTAAGTAAATATTGTTTTTTTTTTATTAATTTTTTTTTCCAAACATATATTGTTGGCCCATATGAATTGCAATCATCTCACTATCTATGTTTTCTTTGAAGTTTATGAAGCTCTAACATAAAGATGAAATAGGCCAGATGCTTCTTTAAGGCTTCATCGAGTTTAGTTTTGTTTTACAAGCCAAGTGTATTTATAGGTGCAAGTAAGTTAATCGTGTTTATGAAAATAATGAGACATTTCAACTCATGCTACGGCAGATGGCTATGTTAAACATGAAAAGAAGAGAAAAGAATAATCCTTAATTGTACGTGTGAAGCCTGCATTAAGAAGGCTAATATGGTATCAATTGTTAACATTCTATCAAGGCTTAAAGGCTTAA
Source organism: Adenophora triphylla var. japonica (assembly GCA_022495995.1). NCBI lineage: Eukaryota > Viridiplantae > Streptophyta > Magnoliopsida > Asterales > Campanulaceae > Adenophora > Adenophora triphylla. The sequence goes on from JAFEMH010000446.1 coordinate 728,423, forward strand.
ACGGATATATCACGATAGCGTATCTTGTTAGTTGTTGTAAATGAATGCTTGATAATGTTTAAATTGCCAGGTGATATAAATTTCTATTCAACAAGGCTTAGACTAACGTCCATAGAATTTGTTCAAATCACTAGCAAGGATTGCCCAATAAAGAGAGGATCTGAGATTATGGGGGCTTCAAGCACCTCACCCCATCCTAGCTAGATTATTTCCCTCAACACCTCAACCCATTCTAGCTAGATTGTTTCCCTTAATCTAAGTATAACTATAGTAGCTAGATTTGAGAAGGCATGAACTTGGCTCAATATGGTGATTCAAGCCTCATTCAATGTCTCAGCCGTTTTGATTTAGGTGATGTCAATAGATTCTTAAAATCTTCGGAGATGGTGTTGGTTTACAATCAAGATGTTGTGCCTTAGGCTGGTTCAGAAAAAGTTACTCATGAGCCATGTTTGGATCTGCTTACTACCTGCAGGTTACATCCAAGAAATAACTTGAAACAACAATGGTACCACATCACCATCATCACCTTCCAATTGCACCGTGCCAAGTGGTATCAAAAGTACATTTGATTGGGTGATAATTGTACTCCCTCTTTCCCTAAATAAATGTCAAGATATATTTTTTTTCAAATTTGCTCTAGATTAATAACAAATTTGAAAAAAAAAATTGACATTCCTTTAGGGACGGAGGGAGTACTTAATTTTTTGATATACTTTTAGTCTTTTTAACCATTTACTATTTTTAAACCTTGTTTACGTCACTTGTCACAATGTTATTGGAAGGTGGTACCACTTTATCGGGATGAAGTGGTAACAGCATCCAATCCAATATTGTCTACTGCGTTCTGCACAAAGAGTCCACCTTGAAGTGTCTTATAATCTATCTATATCTAATAACAAGATTGTCTTCCTTTTTTGGCAAAATCCCGCTCAAAAACGTCGTTGTCAGTGGCAACAAAAATGGAAACATTATGCTGCGTCGTTTTGGTTCCATCTAGGCCTAGGCGCACGCTGTTTTTGAAAAAACCATGGACAACTTCTGTATATGTTACACGTATGTATTGGTTTTTGTGTCAGCTGCAAAATATGGACACGTGTTCTTGCTTTTGTATTCTAACTTTATTTTGAATTTATGTTGGAGCTTTTGGAATACTCATATTTATAAAAACAGCCCTGAAGTTCCCAAACCCACCAAATTCAAATGAAACCATGGGATGAAACTATGGATTTTCAGTTTATGGTTTTGTGACATTAAAAACTGATGTTCATTTCAAAATTGTGTATACATAAAAGCCTCAAATGGAGGAAATACACGCACCAAAAACACACAAGCGGCAGTGGCAAGCGGTAAAGATGGTGTGTCCTCTCCGTTTTCATCTCTTCCTTTCACTTTCTCTCTCTAGAAGCTCTTTACTCTGCTATCATCAACGCTCCCTGCTTACTAATTGCTCATATTTACAGTACTCTTAGAACTAATATCTCGATTTCATGTTCCATATCTGAGATATGCTAATTTTTGGATGACTGTTTGTAAAGTAGGGACGACGCTACATTTATGGATACGTAGAACACGGAGATCACGAGAGATTTTTCCATGGAAAGGGAGCAGATCTGGATTTCTCTTTTAAAGTCCAGTCTCGGTGACGAATATGGCAAATCAGCTTGACATCGGATAAAGAAGGGGATATTTGAAAGGAGAGTGGTTAATGAGTGATTTGGGTTGCTTATGTTGTGAAAATAATAATATGATAATTAAACTTATTAATCTTTTGTTATACAGTGACTATCAAATTGAGAAAAGAGAAAAATAAAATACGGATTTTATTTTATTTTACTTATACGGAGTATGTATATAACAGGAGAGGGAGAGAAATGGCGAACGGGGAGCAACATGTTTACTTTACATGTTTACTTGGTAAGTAAACATGAAGAGGGTTTCAAGAAATGATGCGCTTATTCGTGTGTACAAGTGGGAAAAATATGATGTCCGTTTAAATTGGCAACTAATTTTGTTGTGTTTCGGCATTTTCTGTGTGTGTTCTCATTTATGAACAAGATTTTTTTTTCCAATGGGGTCTCATAGAATCAAAACTGTGTATACTATAATGGCAATCTCATGGCTCATGACCATATGCTAATAAAACTCCTTGTGTGATTATGCAGGGAAAAGGAAAATGGTTAATTTAGCGCAACTCAATTTGAAAGTCTTAACCAAAGAATCAGAAGATAAGACCTTTTGTCTCAAGAATAACACCTCCTCCCTTTCAAAATGAATGGCAAAAGAAATTTCAGATTTACTGTTTTAGGAAATCTGATTTGATTTTTTTATTCATTTTTTTGTCATTGACGGAGGGAGTAACAAGTTAAGGAAAGTTCAGAAATATGTCCAATCCTTTATTAATCCCTGGCTCAATTCCACCAAGATCAATGTCATGATTTCTGTTACTCTGTTCTTGGTCTCTCACTCTCTTTCATTTTGATTTGTTGATTTCTTTACGTAACTTATTATTTGCTTTGACATTTGGTTTTTAAATACTGCCAAGTTGTGATCTTTTCATAGAAAATTTTAATATTACTGAATATTTCATATTCAGAATTGCAAAAACTACTTAGTAAATTTAAGGTACGGCCGTAAAGGCCGAGATGCAGATTGGTAAGAGGAGGGAGGGTTCCAAAATGTTTACGGAGGCGGGGCTGCTGGTTTGGAATGTTGAGAAATGAACGTATGTGGTAATGTGGGAAAAAATGGAGCTGAAAAAGTTCTGTGTATTTTGGTCCTTTAGAAAAACTCAATACAAATTAAGTTAGAAAAACTCTCATGAATTTACTTTCTCCTTAAGGAAATTAATTTTATGTCTCTGAAAATAAGTGCTTTTTCAGTTACAAAAAATTATATTAATCGTTCAATCAATTTTATTTTTTTTAAAACAAATTTAAAAGTGCTTCTAAAAATAAAAAATTAATTTGCAAGGGCTGTTTTTTTTAAAAATAAAATTATTAATTAATACGGGAGAGAAAGTGAGGCTATAACCCTACTCCCTCCAGCCACTATTAAAAGTAAAAAAAAATGAGTTTTTTTTGTTGTTGCATTAAATAGAAGCAAATATATCATTTTCAATACAAAATTCATTAAATACAACTGTTTGTAATGTTACTTTATCAAAAATGAACACTAGAGGGATTTAGCATAGCATGATTTTAAAAGTAAATCCCTTTATTCATCTTTAAATGAATATTCAAATTTTCAAAAAAAAAAAAGTCATAAAATGACTGTCCAGTTTTTGGGAAGTTACTTAATCTTTTCTACAATATGATGAGATCATTAAGAGCATCTACAACGCTATTCTAAAATTTTAAAATAGAGCATTACTTTGCTTCAATGGTACTCTAAAGGTGAAATTTAGACATTTAATTAGGAATGGATGGAGTATTATTTTTCCACACAGATTAAAATTTACCATCTATGAGATTAATATTTTTTATGAAATAAATACTTTTTTGAGAGTGATTGTTTTATAATAATTTTTTTAATATATAAAAAAAATTGTATTTTATTAATATATTTATGTGTCAATTCATTCCGTGCATCGCACGGGTGTACCGCTAGTTAAAGGAATTATAGTATGATTGGAGTTCTTCATGATCCAAAGAATTGATATTTGTTGGACCCAAAATCGATTAGAATTAGATGGATTATTCTTAATAACTGCCCGGTGCCTGACTAATTACAAAACCCTAAAATATACCGTAGAAATTATGATTGAACATTCAAACACACAGGGGAGGAGAAAACCTGAATGAATGAGCGACCGAAGACGCGAATGGTAGGACGGGTCCAAGGGATGTGTTTATTGAGATAGTCAAAATACTTCCACGACTCCTCATAGCTAAGAAATCGAGAAATGTATACTACTTCGCTTCCGTTTCTCAAGTCTACCACCTTCCCGCCCCTCTTTCCTTCGGCGCCGGTGCCAACGCCTTCTTCATCATTAGATTTAATTGCCACCTGCTCCGTCTGTTCAGCCACCGCCGAACTTAGCTGGCTCATTCTCATCCCACCGTCATTCCGACTGTCCGACTATTGCGTGAGGGAGGGATATAGGTGGCGCGAAAATGTAGTAAGCAATATGCGAGCCCTACCGATAGTTTAGGTTATTTTCACTTTGCCCCTTGGCATTTGGTCAAATTCTAAGTTACTCCATCTGCTTTTATTTACTCCCTCCGTTCCTAATTTTCCTAATTGAATGTCCAAAATTTTATGCTTATATTTCATTCAATTAAATGGCAAAGAGCATAAATATTATTGTTATTTATTTTTTAATTATTTAGTTTTTCAAGTATAAATTACTAGCGAAAAGAATTTGATAAAAATATTGAGGGATATTTTTATATTATATTTTTTTAAAGACATTTATTTTGAAACAATTTTTTTTTTAAGAAAATGAAAACATTTTTACGGGATAAAGGGAGGGAGTGTCATAGTAGGCTAATTTGATTCATCCATGCACGCATGCAAGCCCAAACCCTTTGTACCAACCTAAAAAATAGGCTGATTTTTCATGTGCTAGTTAACCTTATGACGATGGTGTCAATAACGTTCGCATTATCTCAAATTCAGCGGCAGGTTGTATCCTGTATGATTAAATAGCCTGAAATAGAAGAACAAACACGTAAATTAATGCGGAGCTTCACCGGCGAAAGCCCTCCGACGTGAAAGTAAGTATTTGTGTTTAGAGAAAGAAATCAATTGACAAGATTTTAGAGTCAAAAGATGTGTTACCAAAATAATGTGAATTATGACTTATATATATATATATAGGCATAGCCTTTTAGAGTCCATATTGAATAGAAATTCGTGTGTGAGGAGGTTATAATCCTCCTAGGATTATAACTACCCACAATCTTTATTTGAGTAGGATTAGATAAAGAATTCTGGACGTGCGCCTCAGAGGCATGCTCCTCGGCATGTGTTGATTGGTCGGCTTTACTTGACGCCAAGGAAGAGAGAAGTAAGGATAGGAAAGCCATTTTCCTTGTATTATATGGAGACCGAGGAGGGAGCTCCTCGTCTTTTGATGAGGCCTAGGTCGGCCTTGCTGAATGCCCTGCTCGGCATATGAGAAGGTGCCTTGTCGGCATACGTGAATTTCATGCCTTAGTCATTATTCGGTCTGCTATGTCTAGGTCGACATAGTGGTAAATGACGAGGAGACATGACGAGCAATGGTAGGGAAATTTCACTCCCTTTGTCGTAATTGAGACTTGTATGGATCATATTTTGGGCCCAATCCATTGGGCCTTGCCCAGCCATGATCCACGTTCATACCTCGGTTTATACCGTTCAATGGCCCCCGACTTCCGAGCTCGAATATGTCGAGGAGGAAGTGTTTCTCTACCTCGTCTTAAAAGAATACAAACGGGTTTTCACGAACCACGAGGCATCTCTTTATTCGCCGGTTATTTAGACAATGATGGGCGTGATTCTCGAGGTCTGACATTCGCCTTGGGAACCCTCTAGAATATTTATGGCGAGGGAGGAGACGGCGCCTCAACCCGATTTTTGACCCATACCCGTTTACATCTGGATATAAAAGCCAAAACCCACTTCATTTTCAATCTTTTATCACTGTGAACCTTACTGACTTCTTCTTGATAAGTCTAGCACGTGCTTCATCATCTGGGAGTTGATTCTTTTTAATGAAGTACATGTAGTCATCTATCCAACACTTCTCCTTTCTATCTAAGAGCATTACTCGTAGTCTTTCGTAGGCAGGTTCTTCGTCAAAGACTATAAGTGGTTTAGAGACGGGATCTGCCACGTCAATAGTTGCCATTTTAGATAGAACATCTACCACTTGATTATCCTTCCTTCCTATCTGATTTATTTCAAAAAAATCCAGCTTTTTCATCATGTTTAGGACGAGGTCTTTATACTTCGTAAGTGTGGGATGTTGAGTGTTTTACTCCCATTTTATCTGCTTGACTATGAGCTGGGAGTCACAGAAGGCGGCGACTTTAGTTGCTCCATAGAAGGATGCCAACTCTAGGCCAAATATCAGGGCCTCATACTCAGTTTGATTGTTGGAAGCAGGGAACTTGAATCTTATTATGTCTTGGATGGTATGTGAAATTACCCGGGATCGCGCGCGGAGCTGCGCGGCGAGCGGTTGTCTTTCGCGGATGTTTGGGACCTCGCTTTCGGAAAGAAGAGGAGTCGCTACGCGGTTTTGTATTTTGAGCCCAAACTTAGGAAATGGCTTGGAAAAGGTGTCGTTTTGTATTTTGAGCCTAAACTTTGGAAATGGCTTTGAAAAATGTGTCGTTTTGTATTTTGAGCCCAAACTTTGGAAATGGCTTTTTAGTACCAGAGATTGTTAGGTTCGGAGGTCACGTTACGTTTCGGGAAGAGTATGTTGAGATCACTCGAAACACCTCGTATGACGAGTCTTTCTACCTTTCTCGAAATTGTGTGTGTGTGTGTGTGTTTGCATTTTGAAAATGGGGGCTTGAATGACAAGCTTAATCTTGGTTTGAATGTCAAACGTTGATTTTATGATTTTTGGAAAAAGTGAGCGTTTGAATGACAAACGTCGGTTTTGGATTTTCTTAGGAAAAGAGGTGCGAATGACGAGTTTGAATCTTTAACTTAAGTGTCAAATGTTGACTTTTAAGAAAAGAACGTTTAAATGTCAAACGTCGGGTTTTGAAATTAAAGATGATCGTTTGGATGCCAAACGTCACTTTGCGCGTTTTGAAAGAGAGTTTGAATGACGAACTCCGGTTTTGAACCGGGCATTACATTGTTAGCGATTTTGTGAAAAAAAAAAGCGTTAAATGATATACGATCAACGAATCGTTTTTGCGACTCGGACTTTGATAAGTAAATACTATCACGAGCCAAACGGCTCGAACTTGTAAATGACAGTATTTAAAATGCGGTATCAACGGAATCAAACGATCCGGACTTTAAAGGTACGATCAACGAACCAAACGGCTCGGACTTGTAAAGTTGCGTAATTTAAATGACAATCAACGGATCAAACGATCCGGACTTGTAAATGACTATCACGAACCAAACGGTTCGGACTATGAAATTGCGAATCAACGGATCAAACGATCCGGACCGTAAATGACATAAAAGTAAAAAATGGGGTCGGAACGTCGTTTTAACCCGAGATTACTTCTCTTACGGGAGAGAAGAGGATCTTGGACTAAAACGTATTGGACCCCGTAGACGGTGACGTCTACATTTCAATGATTTTCGATCGAAACGGTTGTAGCGACTGGCGCATAAACCGAGACGGAACGAGTGTTTAGGGAGAGAGAGTGTTACCTATGGCTAGGGGTTGACTCTTTTGGCTCGGTTGACGTATATGGGATACGGTTTATTATTTGGAAAGGGTGTTTCGAGGTTGTTTGGTTCGTGTTTGGTTGAAAGATGAGGTTTTCACGCAAATTGAGACAAAACGGAGCTCGGGAGGGGGTAGGATGTGTTTATGCCGTGGGCTTTGTGAAAAGAGATTGATATTTTTCCTCCTTTAAATGTTTTGACAGCCCTTGTATTTATAGGGTGAAATTGCAGAACAGTCTGGACGGACTTATCCTCAATTTGGGGGGGTTTTGTGGTATTTTGGAAAATGGGAGGACTTGTTGGCAATTCTGTTTTGCCTGTAAAATAGTCCGGACGGACTGTGACTCAATCTCAGGGACATTTTGGTCTTTTCCCTTTGAAATCTGATTGATGTTGACTTGAGGGCTTTGGCATGCGTGCCACGTGCCCCTGCGACTCACCTAGGCTAGGGTTTTCGTCCCGTTATTCCCGGTTTTGTCCCTTTTTTAAATAACTGTCCAGAAAATGTTCGAAACGCCCCCGAAAAGTGCCGAAAAGTGCATTTTTCAGGAAAAGCTGTACTTTTACGTGTGATAACGTGTGTTGAGTATGCTTTGACATTGGGATGCACGGGACAGTCCCGGGACGTCTTGTTGGCTTAAGAACGGGGAGTTTAACGGGTTCCGGTTAACCTGGGGTCGTTGAAAAAGATAAGGATCCAAATCGGGGGATGCCTTACTTGAAGAGACCTGAGAGGTCAGCCGGATGGACCCTTAGCGGAAGGATTCCTACGTATCTCGAGCGGGAATCAAGCCGATCGTAGTTCGTAGGTATAAGGGCCGCTCGTGGGGACCTTGACCTAAGCGAGACTGTTGTGAGGCGTCTGAACCTGAATGAAGACTATTGTGAGGCATTTGAACCTAAGTGGGACCATTGTGAGGCATTTGAACCTGAGTGAGACCATTGTGAGGCATCTGAACCTGAATGGAGACTATTGTGAGGCGTCTGAACCTAAGTGGGACCATTGTGAGGCGTTTGAACCTGAATGGGGACTATTGTGAGGCGTCTGAACCTAAGTGAGACCATTGTGAGGCATCTGAACCTGAATGGAGACTGTTGTGAGGCGTCTGAACCTAAGTGAGACCATTGTGAGGCATCTGAACCTGAATGGAGACTATTGTGAGGCGTCTGAACCTAAGTGAGACCATTGTGAGGCATCTGAACCTGAATGGAGACTATTGTGAGGCGTCTGAACCTAAGTGGGATTATTCCGGATTTGACGGAAAGGCTTTCTTGGAAGGTGGTTGTGCGGGCTTACGTTGGTTGGCCGCTCGTGTCTTGTCTGCTGGGGATAGGGTGTTCGGGCTTACGATGATGGCCGAAGAGGGATTGTTGTGCGGGCTTACCTTGATGGCCGCTGAAATGGGATGGTCGGGCTTACGATTGACGGCCGTTGAGGTGAGCGTTCACTTGCTGGAGTGAAAAGATATTCGGGCTTACTAGGGCGGCCGAAGAGGGATTGTTGTGCGGGCTTATCTTGATGGCCGCTAAAATGGGATGGTCGGGCTTACGATGACTGCCGGGGAGATGAATGTTGGTGAAAACCAATGTGAACTTTAACGTCTAGAGATGAATTGTGATTTAAGGTCCGTAGACGGTTTGAGATTTAACGTCTGGGGACGAATGTTAGTGAGAACAAACCAGAAAGTTAACGTCTAGAGACGGAAATGAGCGTTTGAATGTCAAACGTCGATTTGAGACGGAAATGAGCGTTTGAATGTCAAACGTCGATTTGGAACGGAAATGAGCGTTTGAATGTCAAACGTCGATTTGTGACGGAAATGAGCGTTTGAATGTCAAACGTCGGTTTGAGATTTAACGTCTGGAGACGAACGTTAGTGAAAACTAACTGGAAATTTAATGTCTGGAGACGGAATGTTAGAAATGTCTAACTAGGATTTAACCTTGGGGGAGGGGGTGTTAGAAAGGTCTAACTGGGCAAATTTTACACTTTTGGGGGCCAAAAGGGGTAAAATTGAAATTGTGGGAAGCTGAGGGGCCAAAGTGGCAAGGAATCTTTTAGCTTGTAAAAGAGTCCGGCTGGACTGAGACTCAATTTGACCAGATTCAAATCAGCACCAGGCCGACGCAAACCAGTCCGAATTCTTCCATTTTCAGGCGAGAGAGAAGAGAGAAAATAGAGAAAAATCTTCCCCCTTTTGCGAGTTTTGTTCGAATCTTCGCAGGCTAATCATTATGGACGCCGGTTTAGGACCACGGGCTCTTCATAGGAGGACCGATAACGAGAGAGCGAGGTTGGTGAGGACCATTCGGACCACCGCTCTTCCCATGGATTCAACCGAGTTTTATCTGGCTCGGGACACTCATAAATTCAAGGAAGGGATCGCGAGACAGGTAAACATCCTCTAAATTCCGTTAATTTTCAGAATGTGCATTCTTTAAATTTTAGGAATTTAATTAGGATTGAGTTAGGGTTCTTGGTGCCCGAATTGGGGCTTTTGTCTTTGCGATTTACCTTTGTCGAAATTGACTAGAGCTTAGTTCAATTGACATTATGAGTAGACGACATAAAAATTTTGGTTGCAAAATTCCATGTCTAGGGGTGTTTTCCGAAATTAAAGTAAGTTTAATTTGGGACGGAGTAATTTTTCGAAATGTTCGAAAGTTCCGACTTCGACGGATTTTTCGAGATGTTTTGAAAATTCCGAGTTCGACGGATTTTCGAAATGTTTTGAAAGTTCCGAATTCGACGGATTTTTCGAAATATTTTGAAAGTTCCGAATTCGACGAATTTTTCGAAATATTTTGAAAGTTCCGATTTCGACGGATTTTTCGAAATGTTTTGAAAGTTCCGAGTTCGACGGATTTTTCGAAATGTTTAGAAAGTTTCGAGTTCGACGGAGTTTTCGAAATGTTTTGAAAGTTTGAACCGTGAATATTCTGACTGGGACAGGAATATTTTTAGGAGAAAATAGCTATATTTGTGTTTCATCATTTCGATATGCGCCTGTGCATTCTGTAGATGTTGTTTCTGTAGTAACGTACTTGTGTCGTGTTCACCTGCAGGGGCGAGGACCGATTGATGTTCGAAACTTGAAGAGCAGGGGAGCCTTTGAGGCAGTCCGAGCGCTGTGGGAGATTCTCCCAGACGAGGCTAGGGACGGAGAGAGGAGTCCACGACAGTTCGTGGTTGACTCCGATTTGGCAGGCTTTATCAGCGCAGTGGATGCGGTGGCTTCGACGCAGAGGGCGAGGGTTCTGCACGTCGCTCTGAGCGAGTATTGGTGGGATACGACCCACACATTCCATTTCAGGTGGGGGGAGGCGACCGTGACTCCCACTGATTTTGCGGCGATTACGGGGTTGCCATTCTGGGACAACACACTTGTGTGGATGGATGGCTACACCCCGGAGTAGTTGTCGGGGCTGCTGGGTTTTGACATTACCGATGCCAGGGGCTTGGGTATTCGGTATGGGCCGATGGAGGCTCATTTGAGGAGGGGGATTGAGGAGTATTTGGTGGGGTCCCTGAGGATGACAGCAGAGCGCCTGGCTCGAGGGTTTTTATGGTTCGCTTTGTCAGCTACCCTGTTTCCCACTGCTGACACATCATGTCACTTTCCTCTGTTCGGCTCACTGACTGACCTGGAGGCCGTGAGAGGGTTTGCATGGGGAGAGGCTGGTCTGGCCGAGCTTTACCATGCTTTGGATAGGTTCTCGTGGGGAGAGGAAAACACATTAGGCTGTTTTGTGTTTGCCTTGGATGTAAGTTCCTTTCTTTTTCTCTTCCTTGTCTCATTCTGTACTCGTATATATATGCTTTGTAGTTGACATATCTTTCCATGTGTTTGACAGGTGTGGTTCTTGGAGGTGTTCCACCCGCAAAGGTGGGAGACCAAGGAGGAGTATGCGCCCTTGTTCCCTGCCATGTTGGTTTTGGCAGAAGGAGGCAAGGAAACCGGCAAATTCGAGGGAGAGCACTCGGCTGACTTATGAGGAGGTGTCTTTGGCCATGAGCCGAGACTTTTCTCCGCGGATCCAGCTGACTTGGTGGAGCCGGATTGATGCTTTTGTATTCCATGCTGCCAGGGACATTACTCGTCGGCGAAAGCTGCTGGTGGGGCTTCATTGCGACGCGATGTACTTGGGTGAGTGGGTGACTTATCAGTATGGTCCGGGGTCCATTCCTTTGGTCCCGATGGACCCCCCTCTACACATGCAGCATCCTATGTTGATACCAATGGAGGATTTGCAGCGGTACAGGCAGGGCGTGTCTTACACTGAGTTCATCATAGAGGACGCCGATGTAAGTACCCCAATCTGGATCACACCCTTTCAAACACACGGGAAACGCCGCAGACTCATCAACACAGTCTCGATGACCCCTCTCACTCAAAACCCTCTCTAAACCCCCAACCAAACCAGGGGAGGAGCCTTTCTGGGATAAAAAGGGACAAAAGGACCTTTTGGGAATTTTCAGGAAATCAGAAAAGCAATTAAGGTCCGTACGGACCTCTTTGTTTCAATGATTACTAAATCCCCTTAAAGTCCACAATATTCCCTCAAATCCCTAAGAAATGATGACTTCCTGCAGAGTTGGTCCGTACGGCCCTCTTTGCATGCAAGAGGGTCCGTACGGACCTTATTGCATGTGGGACATCATCATTCCAGAATATTCTCCATCATTGCAGATTCCCTCAAATCGAGGAAATCCAAAATTCTGGATAACCAAGAAGGTCCGTACGGACCTCTTTGCTCCGAAATTTTTACTATAAATAGAGGGCTCCCCCTCCTCATTTTCACACACCTCCCACTTCTCTCTTCCTCCCTAAGCCTTCTGGCTCCCCTTCTAAGACCTTTCGAGGCATTCCCGCCCCTTCGGATCCTTCCGAGGCCTTCCGAGCCCCCTCGAGGTGCTCCGGCCTCCTCCGAGCGCTCCCGAGACGCTCCCGCGCCGCCCGAGGCACTCTCGAGGTACTCCCCGAGGCCCCTCGTGGTACTCCGAGGCCTTGCCTGGTCTTTCCCACGGTGTCCCGGCTCTTTCCGAGTCAAACCGGCGATCCCACACCTTGCCGAACCTCTCGCCCGAATCCAACCAACGATTCCAACGCACGCCGAACCTCTCGCCCGATCGATCCCGACGATCCCCACGCACGCCGAACCTCTCGCCTAAATCGCGGCCTTACAGCTCAACTCACGCCGAAACTCTGTCCGCGGACAATCGGCATCCCCGAAGCAATCCGGGACGCTACTCCGACCTCAAACACTATTCCCCTGCGGAAGACAGACACGAACCAACATTGGTAAGGCTTCCTTCCTATTCTATTTCAATACATTTCAATACAATGTAGACATCCGATACAGCATGCATTTTTAAAAAGCACACACACACACACACAACTTTTTAAAGGATATTAGGGGTATCCGAAAGACTCGTTTTACGAGGCTACTCGGGTGAGCTCTAATATTCTAATATTCTCTTCCCGAGGAGTCATCTGACCTCCGAACTCAAAATCTCATCACACAAAAACAGTTTAAAATTAATCTTTAAACTGATGCCCTTTTTCAATGTTTTGGGCTTAATAAAAACGGCGTGGCGACTCTACAAAAAACAAAAACGGCGAGACTAAACCGCTCCAACGCGAAAGATGCCAGATGCCGGGGCCGCGAGGCCTGCTCGGATCCGGGTAATTTCAGTTGGCGACTCCGCTGGGGAGATTTTGTTTTAAAAACTTTTAAACAAAACAAAAGATTTTTAAAACGATGATGAGGGTCAAACTTTCATTTTACCCCTTCCTTTAACTGTTGTGTGTGTGTGCACGTGCTTCGTTTTTTATTTTACAAAAAAAAAATAAAAATAAAAAAATGCATTCATTTACATCTCGTGCATACATTTAAAATTCTTCAAAAATTTCTATTTTACTCGTAAAAAGAATTTTAGAGACCGCACACTACGCGCATCGCCGCCTCGGTTACACCGCACTCTACTCACACCGCCGCCTCGGTTACACCGCACACTACGCGCACCGCCGCCTGGATACACCGCACACTACAACCCTTAACCCGGAGTGGTCTCGGTTGCGATCCGTTTGGTCTTCCTAGGCCTCTTGGGCGCGCACGGGATCATTCCAAACATCCCATCCTAGCCAAGCGTCAACCCCGCACGTTTGAGTCTTGAGTCACACTCGTCCGCACTCGGTTGGTTTTTACCCACCCGTGTCATACGGCTGGATACATATACCATGCCGGCCATTTTCTCGAGTCAAGGCTCGGAACTCAAGATCCTTGCAAGCAAAGCGATGAAAGGTCATGCTAAAATCTTGACTGATCTTGATTTCCGGCTACACCTGCACGATGTTCCGTCCCGATATACATCCATGCTCACATGACACCATGTCATCAAGCCTTTGATACGTCGCCCATGACGATATGACCCAGCCAACGCCTAACGTCACAGATCCCTTGCGCAAGCAAGGTAAAGAGAGGTCATGCCGAACTCTTAACCTGATCTTGACTCAGTGGCCGGCTCGGTTCACTATTCACATGGCTAACGCATCAAAACGAACATGACAGCTCCTGGTCCTTAGGTTCGATTTTTCTTTTAGGCCGGTGGAAATCGCTTGCACTATAGGACCCTCGCCTGGGGCTGTCCACCCTGGGATGTCGAAATACAGGTGCAAAACGAGGGGCTTATAGCCGCACAGATGGTCTCCACTGACCCAGGATCTAGCGTAGTTGCGAAAAAGAAGAGCAATCTTTTCCAACCTACCTAGGGTTCTGAGAAAATACTGTTTTAAGTAAATTAAAACAACAAAAAAAAAAAAATCAATCAAAAAATAAAAGAAACGGAAACCGCATGCCACGTGAGCTTTCCCCCTTTTATCCCGTTAGACCATTCCCGTGTCTAAACCTTGCCCGTCACCCCTCCAGCTAACAGAGAGTGGTCGAGAGTACCCGGGAACCCGTCTCCCAGTGTCAAAACAAAGAAGGTCCTACCTCCTTCCCACTCTCGTCACCAGACACCGTCAAATCCCCTATGGCCAAGTCAGTGGATAACAACGATGAGAACGGGACCTTACCCCCAAGAAATTTCCCAACACTGGAAGAAGTTTGGCAGGTCCTCATGGCTATTGAGAAACGTCAAGGTGAGCAACAAGCCTGGATCGAAGGTGCCATGCACCACTTCGGAACCTTAGCCACCCAACTACCTGGGGCTTCCCAAGTCAGGACTGCTCCTACAGCCTCTAACGTCTCTCATTGTCTCCCAGAAGTCAACCTGTTACCCTCGTACGAGCCATGCAGTTATGACGTAAGGCCACAAGACCTTCCAGAGGAAAGCTTGCCCATCCAGCCTCCTGAGGTCCCAGTACCACCGCCGAACAACGAACACATCTGGTGGGACGTCGCGACAGAGTGCTTGTCCGGAAATGGAATTCCAGATGCAATGAACGAGGGCCGTCCTCGACGAAAGAAGAAGCTATCTTCTCAACAAAAACCGAAAAGAGGTATGAATCTGGGTGATCCCACAAATGGAACCCTTGGAGAACCCTCAGAAAGTTTGACTACTATGTCATCTACTCCAAAGAAATCTCCCAAATTTAGTTCTCGCACAGTGGCCACGGCAATGTTTGCTCCATGATCACCGGGACGAGCTTCGCACCGCCACCAAAGGCCCGAGGGTCCGTATAATCCAACCCCGTCTTGGGAAGATCTCAAAGCCACTATTGATGCTTCAAGAAAAGCCATGACAAAGGAACGAATTGAAATGCGCAGCCGGCCTTACGCCAATCGTGCTCCTCCCACTACGTAAGCAGAGAGACAAGCAAAACCACAAGTCCAGAGGTGAATGTCTCCGACACGTTCCTGGCCAAATCCCAAAGGATCCTCCACGGACGACAAAAAGGCCAGCCATACCGAGCCACGAACCGAAAAGGGACCCTACGCCAAAGAAGCCGAAACCCCGGACCCAAAGGTCGAAGATCCTGTCTTGACACGCCTCAAGCGCACTCGGGCTAACATCTCACTCGGTCCTTACTCACTTCCTCTTACCCGCACAAGCTCAAGTTGGAAGAAAGCCTGCCTGCACTATGGTTCCCATTACAGCTGACACCCGATGAAGCAGTTCGAGATGATTGGCAACGTCAATTACAAAGCAATATCATCACCTTCACAGAGCTCGATCTTCCAAAATTTGGGGCCGACCACAACGAGCCTCTCTACATAACAGCTCAACCGGACGAGCGCCGTCTCCCTCGGGTGTTGGTAGATGGGGGATCATCCATGAACGTCCTTCCAGCCAAAATGATGGATTTGCTAGGGATCAAAGCAACCGATCTAAAACCCTCGACTCGTGCAATCAAGGCATACGACTCAACATCCCGCCCGGTCTTGGGAATAGCCACCTTGAACCTTTGGTTTGGAAAACAAATGGTCCCGACAGACTTTCCAAGTCATCGACATCCCAATCACCTTCACCGCCATTTTGGGACGCCCTTGGCTACATCGTATCAATGGGGTGGCATCCACTCTCCATCGGTGCGTAAAGTTCGTCCAAGGAACAGATTCGACCATCATCTACGGCGACAAAGATAGTCACCGAAAGGACCGACACCAACGGCGTCCCGGTCTTAGAAATCAAACCCGACGATGATGGCATGATGCTAACAGGATTCACCATCGAAAGCCCAAAGGCCCAAGTGTGCCACATAGACTCCGCCTTTGATTTGGGACAAGATCCCTCCCCCGATGAAAATGATGAAGCACATGAACTACATCCCGGGCTCTGGCTTGGGAAAACGCCATCGTGGCACTCAACCGTATCATCAATATCAAAGAACGTAATACCCCGCACGGCCCGGGATACTCTCCTACTCCCGAACACATTGCGGAGGACAAGCGAGCCGCGCGAAAACGCTCCACGTATAACAAAAAGAGGCTTGCACGCAATCTCCGATCTTCGTCCTTACAACCTTCGACATGACCAAGTACTTTACAAGGAAGGCCGGCAACTTCGAAGAAGATCCGGAAAAGGGAACAGAGTTAATCGCCGCCAAACAAAGCCGGCCGACAACCATGGACAAGCTCCAGCAGAACCCGGCAAGATTCAGAGGCCTCAAGCCAAATCCTGTCCGAAGAGCATTCCTCGACACACCGCCCTGCCGGATCCACAACCACCACTATTCACAATGAATTTTGGTTCGGAAAACCCTCTCTTTGGCGGAAGAACTCGAAAAACTCTCTCGTCAACACTCCCGCCTTCAACAAGCGGGACGAGTCCGCATTCGAGCTAGTAATGCCCAAGACCAAAGCAAGAGACTCCGCAGACGATGCTTGGGACGAACCACTCGCTACACTCGCTTCTTCAAAGAAGAAATCGAGATGCCGGATCTAATCGATTTTGTTTCGATAACTCGTGATAGCAATGATCGGGAACGGTGACATAAAGCCTTTCAAGCCCCATCTCCTATCAAGCTCATGGCCACTCAATAATCGGGGCCACCTTCTCCTGACCCACCGCGCAAAAAGGACATGATCGAACAACTTGGTCTCGACCCCTCGAGTCCTAGAGTCTAGTGTCAAAACTCATCCCGAGTCCATTAGCTTTGAATTCGAGTCTCTCGAGTCATCCGATGGCCTCACGCCGAAGATTACGAACTCATTGCCAATAATGTATTCCCGTATGCTCTTAATGAATGCTTCGATCTTTCCGAGTATCCTCTCATTGCATCTTTAACAACCGGATAAATTAACTAACACACAAACAAGTTAATAACGATTCACTTGATAAAGAAGCAGACACATTAAATGAACAATACATTAAGCACATCTTTAAGCATGTTGTCAAACGAGAGAAAAACCGGGCCCAAGCTGCCGAGGAGGTTTTAACCAAAGTGAATTTGGGAACTGCTGAAGAGCCAAAAGAGACGCAAATCGGAAGTTTCTTCACCGGCACAGAGCAAGACGCATTGACTGCACTGCTCAAAGAATTCGTGGATGTGTTCGCTTGGTCTTACCGAGACATGCCCGGATTAGATCCTAACATTGTAGAGCACCGGATCCCCTTGAATCCCGAGGCTAAGCCCATCAAGCAAAAGCTACGCCGAATCAAGCCAGAATGGTCTTTACAAGTCAAAGAGGAGATCGAAAAAATGCTCCGCGTCGGCTTCATCAGGGTAATTGAATACCCCACATGGCTCTCCAATATCGTCACGGTCACCAAGGCCAATGGAAAAGTACGCTGTTGCGTGGACTTCCGAGATCTCAACAAAGCAAGTCCCAAGGACGATTTTCCACTACCCAACATCGACATGTTGGTAGACACTACAGCCAATTTCGAAGTCAAGTCCTTCGTGGACGGTTTTGCCGGTTACAATCAGATCAAGATGGCCGAAGAAGACCAAGAAAAGACAGCTTTCACAACCCCCTGGGGAACCTACTACACACGCAATGCCGTTCGGACTAAAGAACGCCTGGGCTACCTACCAACGGGCAAAGCAACCGCCCTCTTCCACGATATGATCCACAAGGAGATCGAAGTGTACGTCGATGACATGATCGTTCACTCAAAGGGATCGACGGACAACACCTCGCGCACTGAGAAAATTCTTCAATCGCCTCCGAAAACACTCAATGAGGCTTAACCCTGCCAAATGCACATTTGGGGTTAGCCGAGGCAAGGTTCTGGGATACATGGTCACCGAGAGAGGCATCGAGGTGGATCCTCAAAAGATCAAGGCTATCATCGAAATGAGACCACCGCAAACTCAGACAGAGGTGAAAAGCTTCATGGGCCGCCCGCAATATATCGGCCGCTTCGTCAAATCAACCAATTGACCTCTATGTGCGAGCCAATCTTCAAGCTGATGAAGAAGAACGCCGACATCGAATGGAACTCAGAATGCCAAGATGCCTTTGAAAAATAAAAGCATACCTTGTGAGTCCTCCGATTCTCTCGTCCTCCCCACGAGGAAAAGCCACTGTTGCTATACCTAACTGTGGACCGACACCGCAGCTTGGAGCCATGCTCTGTCAAGAAAAGAAAGAGTCACGGGTCGAAAACGCCATCTACTTCGTCAGTCGAAAGTTTCAAGGCAGCGAACTCAATTACTCAGCCCTCGAGAAAACCTGCGCAGCTCTGGTATGGGTTGTCGGGAAACTACGGCACTACATGCAGTCGCACACAGTACACTTGGTTTCTTAAATGGACCCAGTCAAGTACCTCTTCGACAAACCATCTCTGTCAATGAGGCTCGCCAAATGGTCTTTCTTCCTGGCGGAATTTGACATCAAATACGTAAACCAAAAAATCAATCAAGGGACGGGCCATGGCTGAACAACTGGCTGATTTCCCAACCGACGAGGCTCGAGGCCCTGAACCACAATTTCCAGACGAGGGAATCTTCGCAATCGAAGGCAAAAACCGATGGCAACTATTCTTTGACGGAGCGGCCAACCAAAAGGGGAACGGCATCGGTATGCTCTTGGTGGATCCCAAGGACGAGCACACCCCAATTGCTATAAAGCTCAATTTCGAGGTAACCAACAATGCCGCCGAATATGAAGCTCGTATTTCGCCGCCGGACTACAAGCAAGACTCGAGAGGAATGTCCAGAAACTCGAAGTTTATGGGGACTCAGCCTTGATCATCAACCAAGTCTCCAACAAGTGGAAAACCATAGACCCGGGCTTGCAAAAATACCATGCCTGCATAGAGGACCTCATCACACAATTCGAAGAGGTCACCTTCCATTACTTGCCAAGAGACCGAAACAGGTTTGCAGATGCCTTAGCCACCTTGGCCTCCCTTGTGGAAATCCCCGAAGGAAAAGCAATCAAACCCTTCAAAGTCGGACGAAAGGAAATTCCTGCCTACTGTTGTGAGATCGAACCAGAACCTAAGCCCGTCAATGAGCCATGGTACAACCAGATCTTCCAATACCTCAAGAACGGGGAAACTGCCTTCATGAACAAGGAAGACCCACACACAGGAGGGGTCAAAACCAAGAGCATCATGGCCCTAAAACGCCTTGCCTCTCACTTCGTCATCCTCGGGGACATGTTATACAAGAAACGCTACCACGGGCCACTCCTACGCTGCGTCAGCCAAGAAGAAGCGAGCAAGTTCATGAATGAAGTTCACAATGGGGCTTGCGGTCCCCACATGAACGCCAGAGCCCTAATGCAAATCATTCTCAGGATGGGCTACTACTGGATCTCCATGGAGGCAGATTGCATCCACTTTGTCCGAAGCTGCGACAAGTGCCAACGGTTCTCCAACCTCAATCATCTACCTCCCCACGATCTCTACTGCATGACTACACCTTGGCCCTTTGCCACTTGGGGAATTGACGTCATCGGGAAAATCGCTCCCACGAGTTCATCTTAGTAGCCATCGACTACTTCACCAAATGGGTCGAAGCCAAGTCCTACAAGGTACTCACTTCCAAGAAGGTCGCACATTTCCTCAAGGAAAACATCATATGCCGATACGGCATCCCAAATGAGGTCATATCAGACAACGGCTCACACTTCGAAGGGGAATTCGACAGACTGCTGGCTGAATTCAAGATCACACGCCACAAATCTTCTCCCTACCGGCCACAAACAAACGGCGCCGTTGAAATTACCCGGGATCCGGCTCGCGCGCGGATGGTGCCCCCGTGCATCTCGCGTTTCGTTCGCTGTTCGGGAATGTTCGCCCGGATCCGAGAGGCAGCACAATCGCGCCCCGGCATCTGGCTTATTCCGTCTTAGCGTTTTGCGAGGTTGGAGGTGTCTCGCTGTGTTTTGCTTTGTAGAGTCGCCACGCCGTTTTTATTAAGCCCAAAACATTGAAAAAGGGCATCAGTTTAAAGATAAATTTTAAACTGTTTTTGTGTGATGAGATTTTGAGTTCGGAGGTCAGATGACTCCTCGGGAAGAGAATATTAGAATATTAGAGCTCACCCGAGTAGCCTCGTAAAACGAGTCTTTCGGATACCCCTAATATCCTTTAAAAAGTTGTGTGTGTGTGTGTGTGTGCTTTTAAAAATGCATGCTGTATCGGATGTCTACATTGTATTGAAATGTATTGAAATAGAATAGGAAGGAAGCCTTACCAATGTTGGTTCGTGTCTGTCTTCCGCAGGGGAATAGTGTTTGAGGTCGGAGTAGCGTTCCGGATTGCTTCGGGGATGCCGGTTGTCCGCGGACAGAGTTTCGGCGTGAGTGGAGGTTGTAGGCTGCGTTTGGGCAGAGGTTCGGCGTGCGTGGGGATCGTCGGGATCACTCGGGCAGAGGTTCGGCGTGCGTTGTGGTGGCAGGAGTCACTCGGGCAGAGTTTCGGCGTGGTTTGGGATCGTCGGTTTGACTCGGAAAGAGCCGGGACACCGGGGAAAGCACTGTGCAAGGCCTCGGAGTACCACGAGGGCCTCGGAGTACCTCGAGAGTGCCTCGGGCAGCGGGAGCGTCTCGGGAGCGCTGAGAGGCTTCGGAGCACCTCGAGGGGCTCGGAAGGCCTCGGAAGGATCCGAAGGGCCGGGAATGCCTCGAAAGGGCTTAGAAGGGGAGCCGAAGGCTTAGGGAGGAAGAGAGAAGAGGGAGGCGTGAAAAATGAGGAGGGGGAGCCCTCTATTTATAGTCTCAGATTTGGTGCAAAGAGGTCCGTCACGGACCTCCTTGGTTATCCAGATTTTGGTTTTCCTCGATTTGAGGGAATATGCAATGATGGTGAATATTCCTCGGAAATGATGATGTCCCCTCAAAGAGGTCCGTACGACCATCTTCGCATGCAAAGAGGTCCGTACGGACCAAGTCTCGCATGGAAACCATCATTTCTCCCGGGATTTGAGGGAATATTGTGGACTTTAAGGGGATTTAGTAATTATGGAAACAAAGAGGTCCGTACGGACTCTATATTGCTTTTCCAGCTTCCCGAAAATTCCCGAAAGGCCCTTTGTCCCTTTTTATCCTGCAAAGGCTCCTCCCCTAGTTTGTTTGGGGTTTGAGAGGGTTTTGAGAGGGTTTTGAGTGAGAGAGGTCTCCGAGACTGCGTGGATGAGTCTCGCGGTGTTTCCCGTGTGTTTGAAAGGGAGTGATCCAGATTGGGGTACTTACGAAGCCCCTCGACGACGTCACTTATGAAGGAAGTGGGGTCGCCGATAAGATAAGGGTCCTAACTGGATCGCGTGGCCGGGAGAGGAAGTGACCGTGAGGGTCAAAGCGAGGACGTGGGCGGCGTCCTTTCGGGGTGACCGTTTAGGTCAATAGCCGGACCCCGTGATAGGATTCCTACGTATCCCGGCGGGAATCAAGCCCGGTCGTAGTTCGGTGCAAAGTGGGTGAGTGTTTTGTGAATGCGGGCGTGGTGGTGCCCCCTGAGGTTGTGTGACCGCCGAGGTCAAGGTGATAGGACGTGGAGGCGTCCCGGTGACCGTATAGGTTGGTGATAAGGACGTGGCGGCGTCCCGGGTGCACCGTATAGGTCGGTGATAAGGACGTGACGCGTGCCCCGGGTGACCGTATAGGTCGGTGATAAGGACGTGGCGGCGTCCCGGGTGACCGCATAGGTCGGTGATAAGGACGTGGTGGCGTCCCCGGGTGACCGCATAGCCTGGGTGATAAGGACGTGGTGGCGTCCGCGACCGTATAGGTCGGTGATAAGGACGTGGTGGCGTCACCGGGTGACCGTATAGGTCGGTGATAAGGACGTGGTGGCGTCCGGTGACCGTGATAGGTCGGTGATAAGGACGTGGCGGCGTCCCTGGGTGACCGTATAGGTCGGTGATAAGGACGTGGTGGCGTCAGGGGTGACCGTATAGGTCGGTGATAGGGGAGAGTGGTGGCGTCTGGGTGGCCGTATAGGTCGGTGATAAGGAGCGTGGTGGCGTCCCGGGTGACCGTATAGGTCGGTGATAAGTGACGTGGTGGCGTCCCGGTGACCGTATAGGTCGGTGATAAGGACGTGGCGGCGTCCGGCGACCGTATAGGTCGGTGATAAGGACGCGGTGGCGTCCGGTGACCGTATAGGTCGGTGATAAGGACGCGCGGCGTCCGGTGACCGTATAAAGTCGGTGATAAGGACGTGGTGGCGTCCGGGTGACCGTATAGGTCGGTGATAAGGACGTGGTGGCGTCCGGTGGTGACCGTATAAAGCCGGTGATAAGGACGCGCGGCGTCCCGGTGACCGCATAGGGTCGGAGGACGTGACGCGGCGTCCCCGGGATGGAAATTTTACGATTTTCCTAATCGGGTGGTTTAAGGCCTTCCGGGCGGAGAATGGTGTGAGGACTTGAATCGTCATCCGCGGCGGCGGTTGGTGCCATTTGTGTTTTTGCATGTTGATGTGTAAGGCCTGACTTACGATGACCGCCGCGCTTGAGCCGCCGGTTGGGTGGGCAAGGATGACGGCCGATGATTGCTTCATCATTTGGCGAGGCACTTCGTGCCTTGGGACTCAGACTCGAAGGTGTCAGTCCTTCGCGTGCTTGTTTTGCCGCTGAGCGGGCGAGAATGATGGTCGGTGGGATACGCAGCCTTGCATGACTTCCCTTTCGACTTCTTGCCGGGAGGAGCTCCGGGCTTACTTTGATGGCCGGTGCCTTGCGTTGCCGTTGAGGTGGCGAAGTTCGGCTTACATCCGATCGCCGGTGCTTGAATTGGCTGGGGATGCATGACCCCGTAGGGCCCTTTTCTCATTGGGAAGATGACTCTCGACCTCTAGCGCCGAGTTGTCGCTGAGCCGCTGGAGGCGTCTGCGGCCTCGATATTCGTGGCCGGGAGGTGTCGGGCTCCTTCTTGAATTGCCGTTGAGCGCTGGAGGCGTCTCGTGCCTCGGGATTCGTGGCCGGGAGGTGTCAGTCCTTCTTGAATTGCCGTTGAGCTTCTTGAATTGCCGTTGAACGGGTGATGGTTGAATTGCCGTTGGAGTGGGCGAGGTCCGGTCTTACGTTGACGGCCGGCGGTTGATTTGCCGTTGAAGTGGGCGAGGACCGGTCTTACGCTGACGGCCGGGGATTGAATTGCCGCTGGCGGGCGAGGACCGGTCTTACGCCGACGGCCGGTGGTTGAATTGCCGTTGAAGGGCGAGGCGTGCTCGCCGAGCTCTACTTTTCTTTGGACCGGTTTAGCGGGGTGGCCAATTCGTTGGCCCGCTTTGATTTTGCTCGAGGTATGAGTTTATTGCTGTTTTTGATTTAGCAACTTGTCGTTTCTCCATTTTTTTTTTTTTTTTTTTTTTTTGCCGAGCTCTTCTCGCTTTGTCGCAGTGTGGTTTTATGAGGTCTTTCGCTGCTTCCCGGGATAGAGATCCTGGGCCGCGGCCGCGTATCCCGCTATGCTCTACCGGGCTCGTACGGCCAGAGGAGGAGGACCGCCAGGGGTAAGCTCACCATCGCCTACCACGGGAGGTGCAGTGGAGCGTTTGGAGCGAGATAGCCCGCGAGGGTTTCGCCTTTGTCTCTACGGGCTCCCAGATGAGGGTGATGAGTTTGAGGGAGCTCCCGAGGTGACGGCTGCGCAATGAAGATGCCGCGGGGCTCGACTTGCGACGCCATGTATCCGGGGAGCGAGTCTTCCTGGCAAAGATGGCCCGGTGTGCTTCCCGTGGCTCCGAGGGATCCTCCCGCTGGGATGTTTGACCTGTGGATATGGATGACGTGCCGGATTTCGAGAGGTACCTCATGCGTGCGGTGCGCGAGGAGTTTATTTTGTTTGGTGAGGAGTACGAGACCTTTGTTAGGGAGGAAGTTTCGAGGACGCCGCAGTAGTGGCGAGGAGAGAGAGGCCGGTCCACTGTGCTCCCCTGCAGGTTCCGATGCCGGGGCCGGATTTCACTTATGTCCGCGGGACGGATCGCGGAGGAGGCGTTCGTACCCTGCTCCGAGCTGTGCCCCCGCCGCACGTGGGTGGATCCCGATAGATCGGTGAGTGTACCGACTCTTTTCCGTTTTTGGCATCTTTTCGCATTTTTCTCTTTTGTTGTCGAGTATACTACATTGATGAGCGTTTCTTTGGCTTGCTTGTGCGCAGTCCCGGAGAGCCTATGATGCGCCGACTCGCCGTTATGTGGCGACGAGATCTTTCAAGAAGATGGCTTCGAAGATATCCCCGCCTGGCCTCGCGACGCGTGCCGCCGTATGAGCCGATGCCTTCGAGGCATTCCGTTGATGTTCCTCCACCGAGGGCCGAGCCGTGGCCGCAGCAGAGGGACCTTCGGTAGGGCGGCATAGCATGGATGCCGGACGTCTTCCGGAGCCGCAGTGGCCTTCGAGGGAGCACTCTTTATCGCTCATGCCTCCACATGCCGCTGTGGTGAGGGATTCTCAGAGCCTTCTTTCTTCGACCCTTTCGCCGGATTTGATCCTTCGATTACTTCTCGTGGGAGCCTCAAAGTGGTGCTCTGGATTCCGACGATGCAGGATGTGACGGCGAGTTCGCGAGGATGCCCGACTTTTCTTGGGAGGACCTCGGCGAGGATGATGATGCCGAGGAGTCCGATTAGTATTCATTTGCTTTCCCTCTTTTCATATCCCTCTTTTTTTTTTTTGTTTAGCAAATGTACATTTATTGGTACTGTAATAAAACACATGTATTTGCGCATGGCAAACAAAGATTTTTTATTTTAAGATGTAATGTCATTTATTTTTGTGATTCCCGGGAATTGTCCTAGAAATTGTTGCTATTATTATTTTTTATTTTGTGCATGCCAAGCGAGCTGAGAGTGCATTTGTGGGTAGTGTATGTTTGCCGGGAATGGCTTTGGCCAGTGTTTGCGCTTGGAGCAAGGTTTTGCCGAGGACAGCCGGCTTTTGTACTGTTTGGCCGAGGAAATGGGTTCTCGCTTTGCAAGGAGGTCCGCACGGACATACTTAGCATGCAAAGAGGTCCGTACGGACCAACCTTGCTTTTGGGAAGGACATAAATGCTTCTCGTTGTCCGGTTCTTCCCCATTTCCCATTTGCACCATTTTCGAGCTTTCTTCCCCATTTTCTCTAGGAACCTCCATTTTTGCCATGGATTCTTCGTACGTCCCTAGAATTTTGCCGAGGCTTTCGCAGAGAGGCAAGCACACTTCCTTGAGCAGCTGAAAACGTGGATGCGGCGCCGTATGAGGCATCGTAGACGGGCTTTCGAGGTAAGGTTTCGTCTTTGCTCTGCTTTGGTCTTTTAAGGAGTCGGGTTCCCGATTGGGATTTGCTATGGGCCGCCGCGAAGTTCTCGGGATGTTAGGAGGCACGTGTACTGTTTCTCCTATAATGAAATGGTGCCCACTTTTGAAGATTTTCGGGCTTTGATTGGAGGACCGGAGGTGGAGGCCATCTCGCTTCCTTTCGTTGGTGGTGCCGCGCGAGCGTGAAGCTTCGCAGACTTTCTTCGTACTTCGTTGGAAGAAGTGCAGGCATGATCCTTGATTCGGGTCATATCGACATTTCTGCGCCGCCTGAGCGGTTCATGGTTGATGATGAGAGTGACGTCTCTTGGGATGTATTTGCCTCAGGTACGATAGCGACGCTCTTTCCGGTCGCCTCCTCGCATTTGTGATGGCGCTCGCTAGATGTGGTAGGGCACCGCAGAGCCGGAGAGGATATTGTCCCGTTGGTGCCGGGGGAGACTCTTCATGGTATCGACCGTCCGGCGACCGGGGATCGTTTTATGAGAGGGGGAAGCCCCGCTTTGCTCACCTTGTGGCCGCGAGAGAGACTTCAGCCATGCCCGAGGCTCCGACGCCGTTTAGCCCGTGGTCATTTGCTCGCCGACCTCCGGTGTCGGGATATGGATCACCCGCCCGGGAGAGATGGATGGCACACTTGGTACGCATCGATCCGCCGTGGGTTCCGCACCGGAGGATTGAGACCAGGAGGATCTTGGCAGAAGGGTCCTACGTTGTCGAGTTCCAGGTTTGTCTTGGTCCTCCTTCTATATTCCGTCGCTTGTTTCCCGGCAAGCTTGGGATGAAGCAGAGCCTTTGTTGGCCGGGATGACCTTGCTACGGGAGATAGCTCCTCTTTGTATGGCAGCCTTGTGCCTTCTTGTATTGTCCGAGGGTATGGAAGTATTCCGCTTCCCTCCCGTGGTACTTCTTAGACGTCGGGAGAGTGTCGTGTTGACGACTCGCATCCGGCCCGGTATGAGCAAAGATGTCAAGGGCTCCCAAGTGGTCTTGGAGAGCGTGCGTGTAGCGATTCTGGGACCCGGCTGCCGTAGTAGCTATTGCCTTAGGAGTGCCGAAGCCTGGTCTCGACCCTTTCGATGTGACGGGAGACACTTTGTTTGACTACGAGACTAGAGTTGACCGACCGACAGGGAGAGGTCCTCTTTGCTGCACTCGCAGGAGGAGATCCGAGCCGAAGCACGGGCGAATGAAGCCCCGAGAGCTACCGGATTATTTGACTCTACTGGGAGGACCCCAGTATCTCTGACCGAGAGACGCAGAGTTGGTTCACGTGGAGCGAAAGAAGACTCGCTGGGACGAGGGAAGAAAGGAAAGAATGGCGAGGGGACAAGCGCAGATGGCGCGGAATGACCTCCTAGGTATCCATTCATTGCATTGCAAACACATTATTAGTTAAATGTATTAAGCCGTCTTTAGCATGTTGTGAACTTGAGAGTAGACCGTGCTTGAACTCATCAAGAAATGTTGTAACCGTTAGTGATTTGTGATTTACTTTTAAAGCTTTGTCGAGACGCAAGATCTCTTGTTTGCCTTTGTTTCTTTGTGCACTTTGTCGGCGTCCATCTTTGACTTTTCTCGTTGCATCCGCGGACCGAAGGGGCCTGAGCCATGACGGCCATCCCCTTTTGCCGAGGCTTTGTATTTGGCCGAGAGGTTGAATGCTCCCTTGACAAGTCGTTCGACGGTCTTTTTCGTAGCTTCCTTGCCGCTTGTTGGCGTCGGCTTTGACCTCACTCATTTCGCAGCCTTCGTTCGAGCTTCTTTTTTTTTTTTTTTTTTTTTTTATTGTGTGAGCCCTCGTCGAGCTCTCTTTTTTTTTTTTTTTTTGAAGCGCGTGAGGGCGAAGACAAGCCCCCGGCTTGAAGTGGACATGAGCCGGCCGTTTGATGCCGAGCGACCCTGATGTCTTCGATGTTGCCGCCGTCGTTTGACTTGGTCAAGGTGATCCGGGGCGTGTTCTTGAAAAGTGCGGAGCTTGATGGAGGTCTTGATTGACATTCAAACTTTTGACTTTTTTGTGTATTTTTAGACCGGACCAATTAAGGTTGCCTACGCTCCTGACTAGAGGGCTCAGTCTGCGTAGTTCGACACTACATGGAGTGCCAAGAGATGCACAGCTTGTTCTTCTTCAGCGAAGTATCTCGCGAAGTTTGCTTCCGTTGACCGGATTCATGAAGGGATTGCCGTCTAGGTCCGTTAGCTTCATGGCGCTCCGAGAAGATCTTTTGAACCACGAAAGGGCCGATCCATGTGGGTTCCCATTTTCCCAGCTGGTTGGTTCGAGTGGGAGGCTTTTCTTTCGAGTACAAGGTCACCTTCCCCGATGTCTCTGGATTTGACTTTCTTGTCGAAAGCTCTAGCCATCCCGCTTTGATAGGCTCCTGACGTGTTCCATGGCCTTTAGTCGTCGCTCGTCTAGCGTGAGCCAATTCGTCATGCTCTGGCTTCGAGCCATTCGACTTCGTTGATGTCATTTTCCAAAGAAGACTCTGAGTGAGGGAATTTCTAGCTCGACGGGAAGGACCGCTTCCATCCCGTATGTCGTGGCAAATGGGGTTTCTCCCGTGGTCGTTTCCGACCGATGTGCGGTAGCCCCAAAGTGCAAGGTGCAGCCTTCTGCCAATCTCGTCCTCGGGTGGTCATTTTTCTGATGATCCGTTCGAGGGTTTTGTTTGCCGCTTCCACGGCGCCGTTTGTTTGTGGCCTGCAGGGAGAAGATTTGTGGCGTGTGATCTTGAATTCAGCCAGAGCCGTCAAATTCTCCTTCGAAGTGTGAGCCGTTGTCCGATATGACCTCATTTGGGATGCCGTATCGGCATATGATGTTTTCCTTGAGGAAATGTGCGACCTTCTTGGAGGTGAGTACCTTGTAGGACTTGGCTTCGACCCATTTGGTGAAGTAGTCGATGGCTACTAAGATGAACTCGCGACCGTTGCCGCCCGGCGTGAGCGATTTTCCCGATGACGTCAATTCCCAAGTGGCAAAGGGCCAAGGTGTAGTCATGCAAGAGAGATCGTGGGGCGGCAGATGATTGAGGTTGGAGAACCGTTGGCACTTGTCGCAGCTCTTTCTGACAAAGTGGATGCACCGCCTCCACGGAGATCCAAGAGTAGCCCATCCCGAGAATGATTTGCATCGTGGCTCGGGCGTTCATGTGAGGACCGCAAGCCCCATTGTGGACTTCTGCTCATGAATTTGTCTCGTTTCTTCTTGGCCGACGCAATGTAGGAGTGGCCCGTGGTAGCGTTTCTTGTATAACATGTCCCCGAGGATGACGAAGTGAGAGGCAAGGCGTTTTAGGGCCATGATGCTCTTGGTTTTGACCCCTTCGTGTGTTGACCTTCCTTGTTCATGAAGGCGCTTTCCGTTCTTGAGGTATTGGAAGATCTCGGCTTGTGGCCGGAAATGGCGTCTGACTTGCGTCTCTTTCGCTCTTCAAGAATCTTGCAAATCGTTGTGATTAAAACCTTCTCGGCAGCTGGGCCCGGTTTTTCTCTCGTTTGACAACATGCTTAAATGTTTGCTTGATGCATTTATTTAATTAATGTGTTTGCCTTTGTATAGATGAATTTAACTGCTTTGATTAGTTAATGTCATCATTTGTTAAAGATGCAATGAGATGGTTTTTTAGGAAGGTCGGACCTTTATTGAAAGCGTGAAGACCGTACATTGTTGATCAAAGATTCACAATCGTCTGGCGTAAAGCCGTCAAAAGACACAAAAGATGTGAATACACGTACAACAAGACTCGAAGCTAGACTATAGGCGACGAGGGATTGGACCAGGCTTCATTACTCCCTGATGGCCGTAGCTCTAGAAGGAGTGGTGCCGGGTTCAGTGGCCAATCTTCCTCGTACGAGTCCCGGAAAGTAGCTTGCATGCGGTTCGATTTCAAACCGTATCGCGGAGGTTTTTGGCCGCTCCCCGATGATGTCCCTCCATTAGTGTTGCCACCACCCTGGGGGTTTTTGCCGATAGAAGTCGCCGAGGGCTACTTCTAGGAGGGCGAAGCATTCGCCGATTCGGAGTGGATTCTTGCCGATGTTGATCACTTTCATAGAATCCGCCTTTATCTCGGGATCTTTGCTTGGACGACATTTACAATGTCCGATTCGAGCGGGCATGCTATATCTCCTTCCCCGATTAAGCCTTGGAGGAGGTTGCGCCACTGCTCGTCCAGCTGCCTGACACCGGAATGTTGAATTGAACTAAGCCGTGATGGCCGTCCCCGTAAGATCCGAGAGTGTCGCCAAAGGGTTGTCTTGTACCGAGGATCGGTGATGAGCCGCTTGCAAGAGGGTTTTCGGCGAAGTAAGTGGTCTACTCCTCGATCAATCTCCATTAGGGCATCCATCTCGATCTTCTCTCAAGCATTCTTCACAATGCCGCATATATCGTAGTTGTCATCCCGACCCATGAAGTTCTTCAATTTCCACTGTCAGCGCTTAGAGCGTGGATGTAAGGATCCACTTCGTAGCGGGACAGGTAGGAGAATCGTCGGGGAAGAGTATTCGGTCATGTCGGGACCTTCTTCCGGGTCATAGCTTGCTGGCCAAGCACTTGCCATTGCACCGCTTCCGCGGATCACTTCGATCGCTCCGTTGGCATTGATGAATTTCACGCACCGGTGAAGAGTAGATGATACCGTTTCATCCGATGTATCCAAGGCCGTCCCAACAAAGCAGAAGGTTGGTTTGATTTCCACGACTTGGAACTCTACCGACTCATTGTACGTCGAATTGATCCTCAAGTTGATGACTCCTACGATTGATCGTGCAAATGAGTCGTAGGCTCTGATTACCCGAGGTGAAGGCCTTATCGCAGAACGGTCGATGTGGAGTCGTTTCAAGGTGCTTAAAGCGATGATGTTGATCGCGGAGCCGTTATCAATCAAGACGTTCGGGAGGAAGAACCTCTCTATCTTTATGAGGATGAGGAGAGCTTCGTTGTGCCGATTCTCACATATTGGCAAGTCATCGTCTCGCGAAGACTAAACCGCTTCCCGTGCTACCGCTGACTCGCCTCGTCCTGGGAACGTTCGATCCAACCATTCGTATGCCTCGGGCCGGGCAAAGATCGTAGGGAGACAAAGGGCCCTCGGGCGTTCTTGTCGGAATTCCCTGGCCACGAGACCTGACTCTTGTTTCACGCTCCTAGCCATGGCGAGACAAAGATGCCGACGGCCTCGGAAAATGCAGTGGAGTCCGCTCGCTGGGATTTCGTCAATGGCTATTGAGTTTACCCCGTCGTTCGGGGGAATGGATTTCCAATGGTATCGGGACCACGGGGCGTTCCAATTTTCCCTCCTCAATGAGCCCCCGAATCACCTCGCTGAGTACGAAGCAATTGTCCGGTGTGGCCGGGTAGTTATGGAAGGCGCAAAGGCTTGCTCATATCCACGTTGGGCCTGAGGGTCTTCTATTGGAAATTCTCGAGTGGTTTGAGAAGATTTCGCTTCACCAAAGCTTCAAATACTTGACCCAAGGGCATTTCCGTGTTATCAAAATGCCGGAACTGGGAAGCGAGGGGGTTGCTATTCTTCGGGGCCGCCCGATCGCGGTTTACTTGAGCTCCATTCTCAATGTAGTGCACTGCTCCTACGCTTTCCTTTCCTTTGGTCAGTGAGTTGAAGTTGCTGTGTTTGTTCGATAGCGGTAAGACGAGGCAGGGGTTGCCGTTGCTCAAGACTCGTGGTCTTTTCAAACTTTGTCCCTGCTGACCATGGCACTGAGATCCTGGATAGAAATGGTGGCCGATCAAGGTCCTCAAAGATGGTTTGAGGCAGAATGGAAGATGTCCATCTCGCTTCTTTGGAAAGTGGATCCATTATCTCGCTTAGCTTCCAGCCCATCTTTTGTAGAATTCGCCCACCGGTTCGTCCTCCTTTTGTTCTGTGGCTTGCAGTGTCATGGCGGTTTGTTTCCCATTCAAGATTGGCGCGGTACTTCTCCAGAAGATTTCACTAATCCGATCCCACGTGGAGCGGTTTTCGCCTTCACATCGAGGAACCACCTTAGTGCCGTGGATTTGAGGGAATGCCGAAAATGATCTCGCCATTTGTTGAGGGGTTGCCCCTTTCGCTCTCATACCCGTGACGTAGGTGTCGATGTGGGTTTTGGGCATTCTCTGCTCCGTCAAACTTTTCCATTTCCCGCATCCCGAACTTTGGAGGGAGAGGGACCACTTTGTTCGGATCGGTAGGGCGAGGGAGTCCTTCCGAGAACTAGCTAGCTTGCCTTGCATGTCTTTCATTTGTTCGATCAACCAAGCCACGCGAGGGTCACTGCTTGAGGCGGGTTACCGTTTTCGTGGACGGACACCGAAGATGGAGGTGGATCGGGTCACGGGATCGCCATTCGGGAGTCTTGGGAGGTAGTCGAGTGTATACCAACCCATACCCCGGGGTGTTGAAGTTGAGGGCGTGATTGCCCGGTCCGCTAAGGGTTGTGTTTGGGAACCGGGGAAACGATTCGTTAGCCCCAACCGCGTACTGGCAGTGGCAAGCTTGAGATGCCTGGATATCCGCTGGGATGCCCGTCCCCGGTAAGAATGGGGACTTTTGATTGTGGTTGCGAGGCTCGTATAGAGGCAAAGGATTGAATCCTGGGATACCGAGATGCATTGGGATCTCGGCGGAGCAGCACGTATGTGTGCCGTTGGTACCGAGCTTGATGTGCAGAGCCGGAAACCGACCGATCCGAGGCGGGCATGTCTTGAGCCGCTGACCGACGCCCGAGGGGAGCTTTGAGCGAGAGCCGCTTTGCGTTGCCGGGATCTCGTAGCTTGGCGGAGGCGGGACTCCGCCGATAGCTGAGAAACCGGGAGCCGGTATATCTTCGTCCTCTATGAGAACAAAGGTTCCGTCTGCCGGGAACCGCAATCGCTCGAAGACGCAAGGTGTCGACGATCCAGGTTTGCCGTTCTTCTTGGCGCTTCTTGATGGCTTCGAAGGCTCGCAGCACCTCCTCCATTGTCCTGGAGATTCCTTAGTGGCGGGGTTCCGTTTCCCTCACCGTTATCTCGTGGATCCCGTCACGGGGAGTATTGGACGGCGGACCGTTGAACCGGAAGGGCTATCTGACCTTGTGACCTCGACATCGAAAAGGCGGCTTCCTGTGGATTCTCAACCACTCGGTTCGCTGGAGGGGGTGATGGGCAAGGTTTAGACACAGGAATGGCCTAACAGGATAAAAGGGGGAAAGCTCACGTGGCATGCGGTTTCCGTTTCTTTTATTTTTTGTTTTTTTTTTTTGTTGTTTTAATTTACTTAAAACAGTATTTTCTCGTAATCCTAGGTAGGTTGGAAAAGATTGCTCTTCTTTTTCGCAACTATGCTAGATCCCGGGTCATGGAGACCATCTCGTGCGGCTATAAGCCCCTCGTTTTGCACCCGTATTTCGACATCCCAGTGCGGACAAATTGTGCGAGGGTCCTATAGTGCAAGCGGTTTCCACCGGCCTAAAAGAAAAATCGAACCTAAGGACCGAGCCTCGTCATGTTCGTTTTGATGCGTTAGCCATGTGAATAGTGAACCGAGCCGCCACCGAGTCAAGATCAAGTCAAGAGTTCGCATGACCTTCTCTTTACTTGCTTGCGCAAGGGATCCGTGACGTTAGGCGTTGGGCCGGGTCATATTGTCATGGCCGACGTATCAAAGGCGTGATGACATGGTGTCATGTGAGCATGGATGTATATCCGGGACTAACATCGTCGGGTGTAGCTTCGAAATCAAGATCAGTCAAGATTTTAGCATGACCTTTCATCGCTTTGCTTGCGCAAGGGATCTTGAGTTCCGAGCCTTGACTCGTAAAATGGCCGGCATGGTATATGTATCCAGCCGTATGACACCTGACCGGGTAAAAACCAACCGAGTCCTGGACAGAGTGTGACTCAAGACTCAAACGTGTGGCTGACGCTGGGCTAGGATGGGATGTTTCGAATGATCCCGCGCGCGCCCAAGAGGCCTAGGGAAGACCAAACGGATCGCAACCGAGACCACTCCGGTTAAGGGTTGTAGTGTGCAGGTATCCGAGGCAAGAAGCACGCATAGTGTGCGGTGTAACCGAGGCAAAGAAGCAGGAGTAGAGTGCGGTGTAACCGAGGCAAGAAGGCGCGTAGTGTGCGGTCTCTAAAATTCTTTTTCCGAGTAAAATAGAAATTTTTGAAGAATTTTAAATGTATGCACGTATGTATATTGATGCATTTTTTTTGTATTTTTTTTTTTTTTGTAAAATAAAAACGAAGCACGTGCACACACACACAACAGTTTAAAGGAAGGGGTAAAATGAAAGTTTGACCCTCATCATTGTTTTTAAAAATCTTTTGTTTTGTTTAAAAGTTTTTAAAACAAAATGTCCCCACGGAGTCGCCAACCGAAATTACCCGGATCCGCCGCGCGCGGATGGTGCCCCGTGCATCTCGCTGCTCGCCGTTCGGGAATGTTCGCCCGGATCCGAGAGGCAAGACAATCGCGCCCGGCATCCGGCTTATTCCGTCTTAGCGTTTTGCGAGGTTGGAGGTGTCTCGCCGTGTTTTGCTTTGTAGAGTCGCCACGCCGTTTTTATTAAGCCCAAAACATTGAAAAGGGCATCGCTTAAAGATAAATTTTAAACCGTTTTTGTGTGATGAGATTTTGAGTTCGGAGGTCGATGACTCCTCGGAAGAGAATATTAGAATATTAGAGCTCACTCCGAGTAGCCTCGTAAAACGAGTCTTTCTGATACCCCTAATATCCTTTAAAAAGTCATGTGTGTGTGTGTGTGCTTTTAAAAATGCATGTCAGACGGATGTCTACATTGTATTGAAATGTATTGAAATAGAATAGGAAGGAAGCCTTACCAATGTTGGTTCGTGTCCTGTCTTCCGCAGGGGAATAGTGTTTGAGGTCTGAGTAGCTTCCGGATTGCTTCGGGATGCCGCTTGTCCGCGACAGAGTTTTCGGCGTGAGCCGAGGTTGTAGGCGTGCTTGGGGCAGAGGTTCGGCGTGCGTGGGGATCGTCCGGGATCACTCGGGCAGAGGTTCGGCGTGCGTTGTGGTGGCAGGAGTCACTCGCGTAGTTTCGCGTGGTTTGGGATCGCCGGCTTGACTCCTGAAAGAGCCGGACACCGGGAAAGACTGTGCAAGGCCTCTGAGTACCACGAGGGGCCTCAGCAGTACCTCGAGAGTGCCTCGGCAGCGCGGGAGCCGTCTCGGGAGCGCTCTGAGAGGCTTCTGAGCACCTCGAGGGGGCTCAAGGCCTCTAAGGATCCGAAGGGGCCGGAATGCCTCGAAAGGGCTTAGAAGGGGAGCCGAAGGCTTAGTGGAGGAAGAGAGAAGAGGGAGGTGTGAAAATGAGGAGGGGGAGCCCTCTATTTATAGTCTCGTATTTGGTGCAAAGAGGTCCGTACTGACCTCCTTGGTTATCCAGATTTTGGTTTTCCTCGATTTGAGGGAATATGCAATGATGGTGAATATTCGAAATGATGATGTCCTCGCAAAGAGGTCCGTACGACCATCTTGCATGCAAAGAGGTCCGTACGGACCAAGTCTCGCATGGAAACCATCATTTCTCCCGGATTTGAGGGAATATTGTGGACTTTAAGGGATTTAGTAATTATGGAAACAAAGAGGTCCGTACGGACCTATATTGCTTTTCCAGCTTTCCCGAAAATTCCCGAAAGGTCCTTTTGTCCCTTTTTATCCTGCAAAGGCTCCTCCCCTAGTTTGGTTGGGGGTTTCGAGAGGGTTTTGAGAGGGTTTTGAGTGAGAGAGGTCTCCGAGACTCGCGTGATGAGTCTCGCGGTGTTTCCCGTGTGTTTGAAAGGGAGTGATCCAGATTTGGGTACTTACAAACCCGTGGAAGCAAAGAACAAAACCTCGAACGGATCGTCCGAAAATGACCACCCGAGGACGAGATTGGCCCGAGAAGCTGCACCTTGCACTTTGGAGCTACCGCACATCGCCGTAATGCCCACGGAGAAACCCCATTTGCCCCGACATACGGGATGGAAGCAGCCCTTCCCATCGAGCTAGAAATTCCCTCACTCCGAGCGCCCGAAAATGACATCAACGAAGTCGAATGGCTCCGGCCGACATGACGAATTGGCTCGCTAGACGAGCGACGACTAAAGGCCATGGAACACGTCCGAGCCTATCAAAGCTGTGATGGCTAGAGCTTTCGACAAGAAAGTCAAATCCCGAGACATCGTGAAGGTGACCTCAGACTCAAAGAAAAGCCTCCCACTCGAACCAACCCACTGGGAAAATGGGAACCCACATGGATCGGCCCTTTCGTGGTTCAAAAAGATCTTCTCCTGAGGCGCCATGAAGCTACCGTACCTAGACGGCAATCCCTTCATGAATCCAAATAATAACGGAAGCAAACTTCGCAGATACTTCGCCCGAAGAAGAACAACCGCGCATCTCGGCACTCCATGTAGGCCGAACTACGTGCACTGAGCCCTCTAGTCCGGAACGTAGCAACCTTAATTGGTCCGGCCTAAAAATACACAAAAAGTCAAAAGTTTGAATGTCAATCAAGACCTCCATCAAGCTCCGCACTTTTCAAGAACACGCCCTGCCAGCCACCTTGACCAAGTCAAACGACGGCGGCAACATCAAAGGACATCCGAGGGTCACTCAAAGATCAAACGACCGACTCATGTCTACTTCCAAGCCAGGGGGCTTGTCTTCGCCTCACGCGCTTCAAAAAAAAAAAAAAAGAGAGCTCGAGCAAGGGCTCACAAAAAAAAAAGAGCTCGAGCAAGGGCTCACAAAAAAAAAAAAAAAGAGCTCAAGCGTAAGCCGCGGAGGTCAAAGAGCCCGACGCCAACACGAGGCAAGGAAGCTACGAAAAGGACCGTCAAAACGACTTGTCAAGGGAGCATTCAACCTCTCGCCCAAGCACAAGGCCTCAACAAAAGGGATTGCCGTCGTGGCCTGCATCGCGCCACCCGCAAATGCAACGTAAAAGTCCAAAGATGGACGCCGACAAAGTGCACAATGTAAGCAAAGGCAAAACAAGAGATCTTGCGTCTCGACAAAGCTTTAAAAGTAAATCACAAATCACTAATCTACAACATTTCTTGATGAGTTCAAGCACGGTCTACTCTCAAGTTCACAACATGCTAAAAGACAAACTTTAATACATTTAACTAATAATGTGTTTGCAATGCAATGAATGGATACTTAGAGGTCATTCCGCGCCATCTCGCGCTTGTCCCTCGCCATTCTTTCCTTTCTTCCCTCGTCCCCGGCGAGTCTTCTTTCGCTCCACGTGAACCAACTCGCGTCTCTCGCCCGAGATCCGGGGTCCTCCCCGTAGAGTCAAACAATCCAAGAGCTCTCGTGGCTTCATTCGCCCGTGCTTCGGCTCGGATCTCCTCCCCGCGAGTCCGTAAAAGAGGACCTCTCCCCGTCGCCGGTCAACTCTAGTCTCGTAGTCAAACAAAGCGTCTCCCCGTCACATCCAAAGGGTCGACCAGCTTCGCACTCCTAAGGCAATAGCTACTACGGCAACCGGGTCCTGCACCGCGCACGCCCGCTTTCCAAGACCACTTGGGACCGCCCAACACGCCGCTTCATACCAAAGCCGATATCGAGTCGTCAACACAACACGCTCCCGACGTCTAAGGAGTACCACAGAGGGAAAGCGGAATACTTCCATACCCTCGTACAATACAAGAAGGCACCTGAGCCGCCATACAAAGAGGAACTACCTCCGCAGCAGCAAGGTCATCCCTGCCTCAACAAAGGCTCCCGCTTCATCCCAAACCGCCGGAAACAAGCGACGGAATATAGAAGGAGGACCAAGACAAACCCGGGAACTCGACAACGTAGGACCCTTCCCCGCAAGATCCTCCCGGTCTCAATCCTCCAAAGGCGGAACCCACCAAATGATCCGACACGCGCACTAAGCCGTGCCATCCATCTCTCCCAAAGTGCGGATCGATCCATATCCAACACAAGAGGTCGCCGAGCAAATGACCACGGGCAACGACGCCGGAGCCTCTGGCATGGCCTCGAAGTCTCTCTCGCAGCCTACAAGGTGAGCAAAGCTGGGCTTCCCCTCTCATAAAACGATCCCTGGCCGCGCACGGCCGATACCATGAAGAGTCTCCCCAAAGACCAACGGGACAATATCCTCTCCACTCCGCAGCGGCCCTACCACATCTAGCAAAGCGCCATCACAAATGCCAAGGAACCGACTGAAAAAGCTGTCGCCATCACGCACAAGGCAAATACATCCTAAGAGACGTCACTCATCATCAACCATGAACCGCTCCTACTAGCTCAAGCAGTAAATGTCGATATGACCCGAATCAAGGATCATGCCCCGCACTTCTTCCAACGAAGTACGAAGAAAGTCTCGCAAGCTTCACGCTCACCGCGAAGCACTCACCAACCAAAGGAAGCGAGATGGCCTCCACCTCCGGCCCTCCAATCAAAGCCCGAAAATCCTCAAAAGTGGGCACCATTTCATTGTAGGAGAAATAAGACACGTGCCTCCTAACATCTCTGCAACTTCGCGGCAGCCCCGCAACAAATCCCAATCAGAACCAACTCCTTAAAAGACCAAACCGAGCAAAGACGAAACCTTACCTCGAAAGCCCGTCTCTCGATGCCTCATACGGCGCCGCATCCACGTTTTCAACCGCTCAAGGAAGTGTGCTTGCCTTCTCCCGCGAAAGCCTCGGCAAAATTCTAGGACGTACGAAGAATCCATGGCAAAAATGGAGGTTCCTAGAGAAAATGGGGAAGAAAGCTCGAAAATGGCCGCAAATGGGGAAATGAGGAAGAACTGTGCACCGGAAAGCATTTATGTCCTTCCCAAAAGCAAGGTTGGTCCGTACGGACCTCTTTTGCATGCTAAGTATGTCCGTACGGACCTCCTTGCAAACAACCCATTTCCCGTAAAACAAGCATAAAACCACCGTCCTCAAGAAAACCTTGCTCCAAACAAAGCCCAAACACCGGCCAAAGCCATTCCCGCAAACCAACACTACCCACAAACGCACTCTCACCACGTGGCATGTACAAAAATAAAAATAATAATAGCAACAATTTCTAGGACAATTCCCTGAATCACAAAAATAAATGACATTACATCTTAAAATAAAATACCGTTTGCTATGCAAATACATGTGTTTTATTACTGTGTACCCAAAAATGTCTCGTTGCTAAAAAAAAAAAAAAAGAGAGGGATATGAAAAAGAGGGAAAGCAAATGAATACTACTCGTAATCCTCATCATCATCATCCTCGCCAAGATCCTCCAAAGAAAAGTCGGGCATCCCAAAGCCGAACTCGCCCCGTCACATCCTCATCGTCGAATACCGAGCACCCGCCCGAGGCTCCCACGAGAAGTACTCGAAGGATCAAATCCGGCGAAAGGATCAAAGAAAGAAGGCTCGAGGAACCCTCACCCCGTGCGCCGTGCGGAGGCATGAATCGATAAAAGGGCTGCTTCCTCGAAGGCCCCGCAGCCTCCCGAAGACGCCCCGCATCCATGCTATGCCGCCTCAAAGTGCCCTCCCTCCCCGCTGCGGCTCCGCCGCCTAGGCGGAGGAACGTCCACGTAATGCCTCAAGGCATAGGCTCGTACGCCGGCACACGACGCGAAGACCGACAGACACCTTCGACGCCATCTTCTTAGCGAAGGAGCGCATCGCCACGTAACGGCGAGTCAAAGATATCGTAGGCTCTCCTGACCTCGCACCAACAAGAAGCCAAGGAAACGCTCATCAAATACAGCTATACTCAACAACAAAAAGAGAAAAATGCAGTAAAAGATGCCAAGATGGAAAAGAGTCAAGACACTCACCGATCTGTCGGGATCCACTGTATGCAAAGCAGAGCTCGCCCGAACGGGCATGCACACCCTCCTCCTCGATCCGTCCCCGCGGACGTACGTGAAATCCGGCCCGCATCGGAATCCTCTCGGGAGCCCGCGCGCCCTCTCTCCCGCGCGCACTGGGCGTCCTCGCCTTCCTCCTCACGAAGGCCCCGTACTCCTCTCCATACAAGATGAACTCCTGCACCGACACCGCCAAGGTACCTCTCAAGTCCAAGCACATCCATATCCCGGAGTCAAGCATCCCAAAGTGGAGGGTCCCTGAGCCACGGGAAGCACACCGGGGCTACGCGCTGTAAGACCCGCTTCCCTGTGCATACATGGCGTCACAAGTCAAGCCTCGCAAAGATCTTCCGCCGCGCCGTCACCCTGGAGCCCCCTCGAACTCATCCCCTCATACCGAACCCACGGGAACAAGAACGAACCCCTCACGGCTATCCCGCTCCAAACGCTCCCCGCACATCCTCCGTAGGCGATGGTGAGCTTCCCGCCGGGTCCTCCTTTCCTCGCCGTACGAGCCCATCCCAAAGATAAGCAGGTACGCAAAGAATGTGCCTGTGATCTCTATCCCACTAGAAGCACCGGAAAACCTCATAAAACCACACACTCGTGACAAAACAGAGAAAGCTCAAACGGCAAAAGACAACGGAGAAAAGACAAGTTGCTAAATCAAAACAAAGAATAAACTCATACCTCCAAAGCAAAGTCAAAGCAAAGCCAACGAATCAAGGCCACCCCCGCTAAACCGGTCCAAGGAGAAGTAGAGCTCACCTAAGCCTCGCTCGCCCCAAGCAATGTCGCAGCACCCTATCCAGATCGGGCCAAGCTCTCCAACAGAGCAAAGTGGAGCTGCGGTCGCGTGGTTCGAGAACAAAGTCTCTGACAAAGGCATACCACAAGAAGGAGCGCGCCAATCGCCCACTGCCACCCGGCCGGTACCCCGGATGTAGCCCCCACACCGGCCGTGATCCTCATCTCCACGTCGCCGTACAAGATCCCTGTGCCCCCGCGAGGACGAGGCTCAAAGCCCAAGCCAGCCTCTGGCCAACACGTCATCGCCTATCATATCCTTCCACCGCACAGCTCCTTCAAGGAAAGCCCGCATCGCAGCTAAAGCTTCTGGGAGGCCACGCCACCTCCGCCCCACCAAAAACGTGGAAGGCGCGGGTGGTATCCCACCAATACTCGTAAAGGCCCAGAAGACACTCTTGTTCTTCCTCGTGTCGACACTCCACTGTGTTCTCAACAAACACACCTAGGCCGTAAGCATAAACCAGCCTCCGGACTCGGCCTACCGCCCACGGAAATATCGTGCATCCGCCGCCATAGCTCCACAAATGCCTCGAGCGATCCCCGAGTCTTCATCCTCTTCGCCTTCCCGCCATAAGCCCCGCATCCCGCAGTAAACACAAAGAAAGGTACGTCAATCACAAGATTTAATATAAAGGCACATATAACTCCGTCACAAAACACGGCACATATTGCACATAATTTTCACATACATTATACATATAATTTTTCCATGTAACCCGTCACAAAACACGGCACACAATGCACATAATTTTCACATATATCATGCATATAATTTTCCCCATGCAGCCCAATCCGGGTCACAAAACACACGGCACACACCGTACACATTTTCTCAAAAGAAGAAAAAGGGGGATTAAACCCTACACGACACATTTTCAAAAGAAAATCCGTCCCAACACGGCACATATCGCACATATTTTCCCCACAAAGTCCGTCACCCAAAACACTACACACACTATATAGCACATCCTCAAAAGAAAATCCGTCCCAACACGGCACACACTTTCACATATAACCCGTCACAAAACACCTACACATGTCACATTTTTTTTCACAAAAATTATCACTACACGATAATTTTTCTCATAATGTACATACATAAATAGCATACGGTACAAAAACACCAAAGCATGCAATTCACTAGATAGGCACTTTATTTTCACAAATAAGAGCTAATCTACACATTTCGCACAAAATACACATACCCACAATTTTTACATGTCCATTTTCAACAATTCATCAAGAATTTCACAAAAAGGCATAAAATAATAACAAAAATTCAAAATGCGAAAAACTAAAACCTAGTTCTAGCATTCAAAAATTCGAGCAGGAAATCAAAACTAACAGATTTCTTACCTCCCCAACGTTCATGGAGCGACGACATGCACCTCCGGATTCTGGGATACAAAACATCCGGGTTCTTCAAGATGGAACGAACGAGGTCCAATTCCTTCAAGCTCCATCCGCCGCTTCAACCACTTCCCGATCAAGGCTGACGACGACTCCTTCGAGATCCTTCACCATGGCAAGAAATTCAAGCAAAAATTTTTTGATTTTGGTTAACAATGGAGGAATTTTTCTCTCTCTCTCTCGCCCGGTTCACGAACCGGAAAATGAGGAAGAAGGAATGGGAAGGGCCTCGGTCATTTAAAGCCCGGTCAAACTCCTGGGAACCGTAAAAAACAAAGGTGGTCCGTACGACCTCTTTGCAACTGTAAAGCTGGGTCCGCACGGACCTCTTTGCAAGGGGTGGCCAAATTACTTTTCCCGCCCTTATAATCTTTGCCCCCGGGCCGTCCTAAGGCCTTTTCCAAGAAATCCTGGAAGTGCAGTAATGGTCCCTAACCCTTCAAATTCAACCCCGCCATCAACGTAAGACCGGCCTCGCCCACTTCAACGGCAATTCAACCACCGGCCATCAACGTAAGACCGGTCTCCCCGCCACTTCAACGGCAACTAACCAACGCCCGCCAATCTGGGTAATTCAAGAAGGAGCCAACACCTCCCAAAGACGTAATAGCAAGGCACAAGACGCTCCAAACGCTCAACGATAACTCAACCCCGGGCCCCTGAAAAAGAGGTCCGAAGTCATCTTCCCAATGTAGTGGCTCCCCTACAGTGTCACGCATCCCTCAAAGCCATGCACCGGCAGAGATGTAAGCTCCGAATCTCGCCACCTCAACGGCAACGCAAGGCACCCGCCATCAAAGTAAGCCCGAGCTCCTCCCCAACAAGTCAAAGGGAAGTCATACAAGACCGCATATCCCCAAAGACCGACCATCATCCTTGCCCACTCAACGGCAAAACAAGCACGCGAAGGAGCCAACACCTCCGAGTACAAGTCCTAAGGCACAAGAGCCTCCCAAACGCCAAATGGTGAAGCAATCATCTGGCCATCCTCTGCCCACTTCAACGGTCAGCGCAAAGAAGCACCTAGCCATCGTAAGTCCAACTTTCTACATCAACATGCAACACAAGCACCTGGCATCAAATACATAAGCCCGAGCTCGCTTTCCAAGGTAGCCACTCCAGGACGAGCCCAAGATAGAAGACGATTCAAAGTCTCGCGCATTACATCCTTAACCGCGGCTAGAAGATGATTCAAAGTCTCAAAGCGCACAAGCATCCACAACCGCCGCCATGACGATTCAAAGTCCTCCAAATATGGCACCAACCGCAATCAAGACGATTCAAGTCCTCACAACTATCTCCGCCCAAGGCCTTAAACCACCCGATTAGGAAAATCGTTTTCCATCCCGTGACGCCACCACGCTCTTGTCACCGACCTATGCGGCCACCTGTGACGCCACCACGTCCTTATCACCGACCTACGCGGGTCACCTGTGACGCCACTCACGTCCTCTATCACCGACCTATACGGCCACCCAGACGCCACCACGTCCTTATCACCGACCTACGCGGGCCACCAGACGCCACCACGCTCCTTATCACCGACTCCATACGGTCACCCAGACGCCACCACGCCC
Organism: Adenophora triphylla var. japonica; assembly: GCA_022495995.1. NCBI lineage: Eukaryota > Viridiplantae > Streptophyta > Magnoliopsida > Asterales > Campanulaceae > Adenophora > Adenophora triphylla. Next base: position 771,559 of record JAFEMH010000446.1, read on the forward strand.
TATCACCGACCTATATTGGTCACCCAGACGCCACCACGCCCTTATCACCGACTCTATGGCCACCAGACGCCACCACGCCCTTATCACCGACCCCATGCGGGTCACCCAGACGCCACCACGTTCTATCACCGACTCTATGCTCACTCACCTGTGACGCCACCACGCTCTCCTTATCACCGACCTATACTGGCCACCCAGACGCCACCACGTCCTTATCACCGACCTATGTCACCCAGACGCCACCACGTTCCTATCACCGACTATACGGTCACCCAGACGCCACCACGCCCTTATCACCGACTCTATACGGTCACCCAGACGCCACCACCCCTTATCAACTGCACCTACGCGGCCACCCGTGACGCCACCACGCCCTTATCACCGACCTATACGGCCACCCAGACGCCACCACGTCTATCACCGACCTATACGGCTACCCAGACGCCACCACGCCCTTATCACCGACCTATACGGCCACCCAGACGCCACCACGCCCTTATCACCGACTCCATACGGCCACCCAGACGCCACCACGCTCCTTATCACCGACCTATACGGCCACCAGACGCCACCACGTCCTTATCACCGACCTATACGGCCACCCAGACGCCACCACGTTCCCTTATCACCGACCTATGCGGCCACCAGACGCCACCACGTCCTTATCACCGACCGCATTTACGGCCACCAGACGCCACCACGTCCTTATCACCGACCTATGCGTCACCCCAGACGCCACCACGCCTTATCACCGACTCTATACGGCCACCTGTGACGCCACCACGCCTTATCACCGACTCCATGCGTCACCCAGACGCCACCACGCCCTTATCACCGACCTATACGGCCACCTGTGACGCCACCACGTGCCCTATCACCGACCTATACGGCTACCCAGACGCCACCACGCTCTTATCACCGACCTATGGCCACCCAGACGCTACCACGTCCCTATCCCCGACCTATACATGCGGCTACCCCAGACGCCACCACGTCCTTATCACCGACCTATACGGCCACCAGACGCCACCACGCCCTATCACCGACCTATACGGCCACCCAGACGCCACCACGCCCCATCACCCGACCTATACATTTGCCACCCAGACGCCACCACGTCTCTTATCACCGACCTATATTTGTCACCTGTGACGCCACCACGTCCTTATCACCGACCTATACGGGCCACCCAGACGCCACCACGTCCTTATCACCGACCTATACGGCCACCCAGACGCCACTCACGCTCCTTATCACCGACCTATACGCGCCACCCAGACGCCACCACGCCCTTATCACCGACCTATACGGCCACCCTGACGCCACCACGTCCTTATCACCGACCTATGCGGCTACCCAGACGCCACCACGTTCCTTATCACCGACCTATACGGTCACCCAGACGCCACCACGTCCTTATCACCGACTCCATGCGGGCCACCCGACGCCACCACGTCCTCACCACCGACTCGGCGGTCACACGACACTTTGTGGCACCACCACGCCCGTATTCACGTAACACTCACCCCACACCCGAACTACGACTGTGCTTGATTCCCGCTGTGGATACGTAGGAATCCTATCACAGGTCCAGCCATTGACCTAAACGGTCACCCAAAAGGACACCACCACGTCCTCACTTTGACCCTCATCTGGCCACTTCCTCTCCCAAAGACGCGATCTCAGACAGACCCTTATCTTATCGGCGACCCCACTTCTTTCATAAGTGACGCCGCCGAGGGCTTCGTAAGTACCCCAACTGGATCACACCCTTCAAACACACGGGAAACACCGCAGACTCATCCACGCAGCCTCGTAGACCTCTCTCACTCAAAACCCTCTCAAAACCCTCTCAAACTCCCCAACCAAACCAAGTGGAGGAGCCTTTCCGGGATAAAAGGGACAAAAGGACCTTTGGGAATTTTCAGAAATCGTAGCAATTAAGGTCCGTACGGACCTCTTTGTTTCAATGATTACTAAATCCCCTTAAAGTCCACAATATTCCTCAAATCCAAGAAATGATTGACTTCCATGCAGAGTTGGTCCGTACGATCTTCACAGATGCAAGATGGTCCGTACGACCTTATTGCTGGGGGAACATCATCATTCCGTAATATTCTCCATCATTGCGCATTCCCTCAAATCGAGGAAATCCAAAATTCTCGGATAACCAAGAAGGTCCGTACGGACCTCTTGCTCCGAAATTTTTACTATAAATAGAGGGCTCCCCTCCTCATTTTCACACACCTCCCACTTCTCTCTTCCTCCCTAAGCCTTCGGCTCTTCTAAGACCTTTCGAGGCATTCCCGGCCCCTTCGATCCTTCCGAGGCCTTCCGAGCCCCCTCGAGGTGCTCCGAAGCCTCTCCGAGCGCTCCCGAGACGCTCCCGCGCCGCCCCGAGGCACTCTCGAGGTACTCGAGGCCCCTCGTGGTACTCCGAGGCCTCGTCGGTCTTTCCCACGGTGTCCCGGCTCTTTCCGAGTCAAAACCGACGATCCCAAACCTTGCGCGAACCTCCGCCCGAATCCAACCAACGATTCCAACGCACGCCGAACCTCTCGCCCGACCTGATCCCGACGATCCCCACGCACGCCGAACCTCCGCTTCCAAACGCAGCCTACAACGCTCAACTTCACGCAAATCCTCCGTCCGCGGACAACCGGCATCCCCGAAGCAATCCGGAACGCTTACTCCGAATTCTCAAACACTATTCCTCCCCAAGCGGAAGACATTGACACGAACTAACACGTAAGGCTTCCTTCCTATTTCTTATTTTCTCAATACATTTCAATACAATGTAGGACATCCGGATACAAAGATACGCATTTTTAAAAGCACACACACACACACACAACTTTTTAAAGGATATTAGGGTATCCGAAAAGACTCGTTTTACGAGGCTACTGTGGGTGAGCTCTAATATTCTAATATTCTCTTCCCGAGGTGAGTCATCTCGAATTCTCCGAACTCAAAATCTTCATCACACAAGAAAAACAGCTTTAAAATTTATCTTTAAACCGATGCCCTTTTTCAATGTTTTGGGCATTAATAAAACTGCGTGGCGACTCTACAAAAAACAAAAACTGCAAGACTAAGGACCCGTCCAACGCGAAAGATGCTGCATGCCTGGCCGCGAGGCTCGCCTTTGATCCTGCACTTTCACGGGCCACTGATGCTTTCCCGAGGACGAGGCCGAGGAGCCCGCAGTGT
>JAFEMH010000447.1:600000-773852 GCA_022495995.1 Adenophora triphylla var. japonica
CACACAACTCAGTTACACTTTGATCATTGTTTTCATCAAAGTCAACATGAATTGATTCTTCCACAACAAGTCTTCTTTTGTTGTAAACTCTATAAGCTTTGCTTGTGTTAGAGTATCCAAGAAATATTCCTTCATCACTTTTGGAGTCAAATTTTTCCAAATTGTCCTTGCCATTGTTGTGAATGAAGCATCTACTTCCAAAGCTGTGAAAGTAAGAAATGGTAGGGACTTTGTTATTCCACAATTCATATGGAGTCTTCTTGTGGAATTTGTTGATTAGAGTTTTGTTTTGAACATACACAGCAGTAGTAATAGCTTCATCCCAAAAATACTTTGGGAGATTGTGTTACGACAAAGCATTGTTCTTCTTTGCCTCACAAATTGTCCTGTTCTTCCTTTCAGCAACACCATTTTGTTGGGGAGTTCTTGGGGCTGAAAAATTGTGATCTATGCCTTTGGAATCACAATATTCTTCTACTCCTGTGTTCTCAAATTCCTTCCCATGGTCAGATCTGATCTTGATGATGGATGTCCCTTTTTAATTTTGAATTTTATTGAACAGTTTTATCAGACAGCTAAGGGTGTCACTTTTGGATTCAAGAAGAATGATCCAAGTGAATCTTGTGTAATCATCAACAACAACTAGGGAGTATCTTTTTCCTCCTAAAGATCTAGTTCTTATGGGTCCAAAAAGATCCATATGAAGCAGTTTAATAGGTCTTGAGGTGTCCAACTTGGTCTTGGGTTTGAATGAAGATTTCTTTTGCTTCCCACATTAGCATGCTTTGCAAAGTTTATCCTTCTTGAATGGGATCTTTGGTAGACCTCTGACTAGATTAGAATTTGCAAGCTTGGAGATGGTTTTGTGATTGAGGTGAGCCAATCTTTTGTGCCATAGCCATGACATATCAGATTGATTGAAAGACGTAAGGCGATGAGCATTTGAGGATTCCACAATCTCTAAGTTTAAGCAGTAGAGATTTCCTTTTCTTGATCCAGTTAGAATGACTTTATTGTTTTTATCCTTAACAGTGCATTTATCCTTAGTGCAAACAACATGATATCCCTTATCACAGATTTGACTTATGCTGATCAAATTGTGTTTGAGACCCTCTACATAAGACACATTTATAAAAATGATATCTTTTGTAATAAGATTTCCTGATCCTTTGACCTTAGCTTGGGAATTGTCACCAAAGGTTACATTTGGACCATTTTTAGGGGAATATTGTTGCAACCAGTCTTTATTGAAGGTCATATGTCTACTACAACCACTATCTAAATACCAAAGTCCTTTCCTAGGTACTGCAAAACAGAAAGTAAATTTTATGGTACCCCTTTTTATTCTTTTGGGTCCAAAGGATTAGTTTTTCTTTGGAACCCTAGCTTTGTTCATTGGTCCCTTGTTGAAGAACTGGTTTAGGGTATGATAATATGACATGATTTGCATCATGTAAGGTGTAAGGACAGTGGATTGGGATGGATTGAAGAAGTGGTTTGGATTGTTGTATTGGGGTTGAAACTGAAAGCTATTTGAAGAGGATGATCTGGGAGAGTCATTTTGACTTGCATGGCTTCTACCATTTGAGTATTGCCATTGAGGTTTTTGTTGTTTGGTGTATCTATGTTTGTTATAGAATCTTTGTTGCCTTGGGGTTCTTTGTTGTTTGGAAGATTTTGGTTGTCTGTCAGGCCTTGGCCGTCCTGTCATGCCTTGGCCGTCCGTCAACCCTCGTCGTCTGACAGGACTTGACTGACTAGCACATTCTTGCAGCTTGACTTCTTCCTGTATATTGGCTCCTTTTTGAACCCAAATATACTTGCTTCCTTGAATTTTACTTGGTCCTTCCTTTGGTTGACTAGGACCACCCAAGATTTCTTTTGATTTTCCTTTGGTTTGAACAGGGTAGGTTTGAGTTTGATAGCTGCAGAGCTTAGGTTTTCTAGAACCATTTTTTCAATGGCCCTTTCACCAGTGGGAGGAGTGTACACCTTTTTGTGTAGGATCATCAGCACCAATCCCTGTTTTGTCACTGGGACGCCTTTGGGTGTAGGTGAAAAGTGATAATGCTTTGCTTGACATGTTCCATGAATCTATTTTCTTTTTAAGAGCATCATTTTCTTTTTCAAGAATACTGAGTTTTTGACAATTTTCATAATTACTTGATGTCTCAGCTGTCAGATCCATGTTTTGTTTTTCAAGCATGACGCATTGATCTCTTAGCCCTTGGCATGCTTTCTCAAGCTCAGAAATGGTTTTTGTGAGGGTGTCAATGGTTGAGGATTGGGAAAGATTCTCATTGACCAGTGAAGCAAAGCTAGTTTTTTGTTTTTTGGTTTGAATTAAAAGAGTGCAAACTAATTGTTTAAAACCATCAATATTTAAAGAGTTAAAATCATGTACCTCTTTTAGTTCATCAGCAGCACCAAGTGCTTCCATCTCTTCCTCATTGTCTGATTCTTCCTCATCTTCAGCTATAAGGCATATCATGGCTTCTTCTCCTTCATTTTCAGAATCATCACTTGACACATACTCTTCATCACTGAATTTTGATGAGTCAGCTATCATGACTTGCTATTTATTTTTGTCATGTTTATTTTTGGAGCAATTGAAGCAGTTGCACTTGGAACTGTGAATGATCTCTTTTGAGTAGGTCATCTTCTTAGCTGTTTGATTGTCCCTAGGTTTCCTTGGTTCAGGACAATCAGATGAGTAATGTCCTTGCTTTCCACAGTTGAAGCAATCAATTGTCTTCTTGAAGCTGTCTTGTTGAGCATTAGATGTGGAGGGATTGTATTTTTTGTCAAAAGATTTCTTTTGAAATTTCATGGCATTTCTGACAGCCATAGAAATGAGACTTGGAATGTCTTCTTGGGAGATCTCATTTATCGAGTGTTTGGAGCCGATGTTTATCTTTTGAAGGGCATTGTTGACAATGGTCTCAATGTCATGGTGAGTGATTGGTTTGAGTACAGTTTCTTGAGCAGTTAAAGCTAAAGTTTGTGAAATTGTAGGGACTGGTTGAATTTTTATCATACCTTCCAATTCATAAGCTTCAAGCTTTCCAAAATACTGTTCAACTGTCATTGTGCTCCACTCGCACCCTTCTCTAATAGGTAATGCTACCTTTTCATATTCTTGAGGAAGATTTGAATATATCTTGAGGCGTAGATCTTGTTGTTCAAAGGTTTTTCCATGGTCAGATCTAACAAGGTTCTCAAACCTTGGTTGAGCAGCACTCACTTTTTCTCCAGGGTAGAACTTGAAGTTGTCTAATTGCCTAAGCAAGTTATACAAGTTTTGTGTCCTAACACTGGAGTATTTAGTGAACTTAGTTTGAATAAGAGCCCATGATGTTCTGGCATTTGGTTCCTTAGCAATTTCTTGTGCTAGTGAGTCATTTACACTCTTTTGAAGAATGTTCTTGACTTTCAAGTTTGCACTTATCAGTTGCTTTTCAGCTTCAGACCATGTTTCGGGATTTGATCTTACTAGGTCCTCCATCGCACGATTTGAGTTGGGTAGGACACTTCATTCTCTAGAACATACCAATTCCATATACTGTTTGCATCAAGGTATGTTTTTATTTTTGAAGCATAGATCTCAAAAGATCCACAGTCATCAATGTGTGGGATGTCTTTCTCATTATTTCTCCTTGGTTGAGGCATGGTGGGTTTGAAGAGGATCCTTCACAAGTTGTTAGACTTTTGAATGTGAAGACAAGCTCTGATACCAATTGAAAGGCCCTTTGTTGAAATGCAGATGATGATCGTACATATGGTTTGGCTTAGCTGTCAAATGATAGTTGAATTGTGCAAATGGAATAAGAGAGGCTTGAAATAATGATAGGACAAGGAACACAAAGAAATAATGCAAGTGTGTGAATGTGATTGCAAAAATGTAATAACACAGAGAATTTAAAGTGGTTCAGAGTTCACTCCTCCTACATCCACCCCCACTGTCAATCTTGACAAGTGAGATCAATTTTATTATAATCTTTAATCAACAAAAATTACAAATGATTGATTCAGGCAAGTTCCTTGAACTTCCTCTTCCTAATTAGTACAGTCAACTAGGGATACACTTAAAGTACAGTCTTAAGTGTTTTTACAACTTGAAGTACAATCTCAAGATTTTACAAAACAAACAATACACTCAAAGTACAGTCTTGAGTGTTTACAAACTAATTCTATACCTAAAGTACAGTCTTAGGATTTTGGAATTTGTGAATTAACACACTAAGGGGTGTTTTGTTGATGAGGCAGAGGTTTTGGGATGAGGATTTTGGTTTGGTACAGGGTTTAAAGGGTAGGGATTGGTGAGTGTGTGTGTGGATTACAGGAGGTGTGTGTGGGTGTATGGGAGAGGTTTTGGACTGTGAAAAAGAGTATTTTTCAAGTTATTTGTGTAGAGGATGAACTCCTCTATTTATACCCTTCAATGTAGCCGTTGGAATATGACTGTTGTAGCTACATTAATGAGCCTTGACTGGTCTTTGCCCCACTTGTCCACTTGCAGGTCTTCATGAGCTGGCTTGAGCTGTGGCTTGAACTGAGAGCTTCCAGAAGGTCTTCAGTGGTCTTCATTGGTCTTCAATGGTGAACTTGACAGCTGTGAATGTGACGACCCCAACCCTAGGCACTTATTTTAAATATTAAATTATATGCTTTTAATATTTATGTCATCTTTATATGTTCAATTATATCTTTATATTCTTAAGTTAGGATAAATTGGGTGAAAAGTAAATTTAAATCTCATAAGAATTTATTGGACATTAAATAAAGAAACTAGGGGAAATAATAAAAATGGAAAAAATGTTAATTGGTGTAGGGAATTTTAAATGAGTAGGATGGATTATTTAAATTAAATGGGATAGGAAGCCTTCTTGGTAGATAATTGTAGTAGGGGCCAAAACTCTTACTCCTTCCATGCCTTGCCATGTGTCACTTCTCCCTCAACTCTCTTACTACCCCTCCCTTCTCCCTCCTTCTCCTTCATTCACTACATTCTTCATCCTAGAGCAAGAAAGAAAACCTCCATTGAAGTCCCCTTGCCAAGCTTTGAAGTCAAGATATTCTCCACCAAAAACCAAGTCTAGGAGCACATTTGAAGATTGATCATCTTGGGGAACTCATCTAACTAGAAAGATTCACATTTCCTTCTAAAATCCAAGTGAGTTGTTATGACCTTTTCTTTCCTTGAATGATCATGAATATGGATGCTATTGTGTTTGTTTCTCTTGAATGTGTTGATTTAGAACCTTGTTGGGTTTGTAGAAATATTGTGAGTTATGGAAGTTGAATGGATCTAGGTTTAAGACTTGATTTCATGGAGTTAAAGGAGTAGATTAAAGTTACCCAAGTTGGAAATGCCCTTTAGGTTCATAACTTAGGATGCATTTGGTTGGAATCTTGGGATTTTGGAGGCATTGTTGTTGTTGCTGCTGTTTTTGCCTTTCTGGGCCGAGGGCACGAGTCGTGACCTCAGGCACGAGTCGTGCCATGTAAAGGTCACGAGTCGTCCCTTGGATAAAGGGAAGTCGTGACTGTGAGGGGACGCCAGGTTCAGAGAGGGGTCACTTGGGCACGAGTCGTGCCCTGGGGGACGAGTCGTGCCCTGGCCTGGTTTCAGGGTATCAACTTTAGAGCTATTCAAACCTAACCAAACTCGAACCAAAATGAAATATCTTTAACCTAGATTAAAGTAGAATACTTTGGCTTCTCAATGACGTTCTAAGTGGTCAAAATGGAATAGTGGAAGTACTTTAAATGTGGCTTGGAAAACGTTAGATAACCTAGTTTGGTAACTATACACTGATGATCCCAACTTGGTAGATTCAACTTAGACCTTTCAAGAGGCTATGTATTATTGTATAATGACCTTGTAGGATGGATTGATGCTACTTCCTTGCCTTACATTGGGTTCATATACATTGTTTATATTATGCATAGTGTGTTGATCAATTGTTGCACTATGGTATTTGTTGGACATGAGTATATTTTACCATGTTGATATATTGTTATCCCTTTTGTGGATTTTATTCAAGTATCTATTATGTGCTTGATTATGTGTGAGTCAGCTGACGTTGGGGGTATAACATAATACGGTCAATTATGGAAGTGTGACCTAATGTGATCGGATTATGTTATATCTGTGACCGTCCCCTCCTGTGGCCACAGGTTGGGGTTATAGCGTCTGTATTGAGCCAAAAGCCTTACAGAGTTGCTACTGTCTTATTTGGTTCCCTGAAAAACGGGTCTTATAAGACGTGAGTATTGCTTAAGCAGCTCACTGTAAGATTGGAGTATGATTATACCCAATGTTGTACGACTACTGTTCAGACGGGAAAAGGTAAACCAAGGTAATGGAAGGTGTTTACAGCTTTTCAAATGTGTTATGTGCGACTTGTTATATGTTGCATTTATTTGGCATATTGCTGCATTCATAATAGCTTGCTGAGATTTATTCTCACCCCTCTCCCTTTACTGTTTTAGATCCCGAGACAGGAGGACCGCCCAAGTAAGGACGGAAAGGAGTTTGGCTGTGAGCATTTTGGGATATTGTCGGGGTACGTTAGGTTGGCGTAGAAATTATTTTGTTATAATTCCTTTTGGGAGTTTGTAATTATAAACTTTATCTTTCTACGTTAAACCAATATCTTTTGTAACTAAACAGGTGAATGTTTCAAAGTTGGTCAACTCCTCCTTCCATGTGGAGAGGAGTGGAGTTATTTTGAAATGGAATGTTAATGATGTTTTTATTTGGAAGTTTAACTAAAAGTTTTAAAAGTTAGTGATATTTGGGTTAGTTTGAGGACGCTCCAACTCGGGACACGTGTAGGTTCCGGGTCGGGGTCCTCACAGTTGGTATCAGAGCTCGGTTAGAATTCTTGGGTAGAGTCTAGCTGAGTGAGAGTGTGTGGTAACTGACGTCGAGTGTTTAATGCAGGAGTTTGTTGTAATGGCGGGAAATGAAGGTGATCCGAATCTGGGTTTGGGTAATGTTGGCAATCCAAATGCCGAGATGATGGACATGTTCCGAGGGTTCCTTCAGCATATGGCAACGCAGAATCAGAATTTGAATCAGAATCAAGGCAGGCAAGGGCAACATGGGTTGGAGAAGTTCGTGAAGATGTCTCCTCCTAGCTTCAACGGAGATCCGGATCCGGTGAAGGCTGAGAGGTGGCTTGAGGCTATGAACAAGATTTTCGCAGCTATGGAGAGTACGGATGCGGAGAAAGTGAGATGCGCCGTTTTCAAATTGGAAGGACCAGCGGAGCATTGGTGGCAAGTGGTAAAGGATGGTTGGGACCGAGATTTGACACCGCAGACGTGGGAGAACTTCACGCTCAAGTTCCGAGATCACTTTGTGCCGATGGTTACTAGAGACAAGAAAGAAGGCGAGTTCCTGAAGCTGGAGCAAGGGACCATGACGATAGCGCAGTATTCAGCTAAGTACACAGAGTTGGCCCGATATTGTCCCCATTTGGTGCCAGATGAGGAGAGGCGAGTTTACCGGTTTGTGAAAGGTTTAAGAGTTGAGTTTCGGAAGCAGTTGTTGACGCATAACTTCGCCAATTTCCAAGCAGCAGTGAATATGGCGTACCGGATTGAGAACGACATAGAGGAGCATCGTGGTAAGAATGAAGGAGGAAACAGGAACAGATTTCAGGGTCAAGGATCGGGACAGAATAGAGTGCAGCCAGGGACTTTCACCCGGGAGCGAATCGAGGAGGTCATGTGGCGGCTCCGGCAAATCGTGCGACTTCCGGTCAGTTTGGGACAACATGTGGGTTTTGCAAGAGGATAGGGCATTCCGAAGACAAATGTTGGAGCAAACAAGGCAAGTGTTTGGAGTGTGGATCGCCGGGTCATTTCAGGAGGAATTGTCCCAAGTTACAGAATAAGCAAGCGACGGGTTACCGGATCGGGGGTCAAGGTAGTGGTGTGAAGAGAGATGTTGATGGGAAACCTAAGGATAAAGTCCAAGGTCGTGTGTTTGCTTTGGGTCGAGGAGAGGTCGATCCTAATGCCGTCATTAGAGGTATAGTTCTGTCTCGGGAGTTAAGGCCCGCATTCTTATAGATCCAGGGTCTTCCCATTCATTTGTGGCGTCTCATTTTGCATTCTCATTGCATATCTTGCACGAATCTATGCCTTATGTGTTAGAGGTCTCTACTCCTATGGGAGAGAGCCTTGAATCTTCTTTGATATATAGTGGATGTGATGTGACTATATGTGGGCATGTATTGCCGGTGGATTTGGTCGAGTTACCAATCCGTGATTTTGATGTGATCCTTGGTATGGATTGGTTGAGTCAGTGCCATGCTTTGGTAGACTGTCGTAGGAAGCGAGTCTCATTTGCTATGCCTGATGTGCCTACATTTATATTTGATGCCGATAAATCTATGTTCGGGTTACATGTTATTTCTGCCTTAAAAGCTAGAAAGATGCTATCTAAGGGGTGTACGGGTTACTTAGCTTATGTGGTAGATTCCAATAAGAAGTCTCCCGAGTTAGCTCATGTTCCGGTTGTGAATGAATTTAGTGATGTGTTCTCTAGTGAGTACTCTATGCCTCCGGACCGTGAGATAGAGTTTTGTATTGACTTAGTACCCGGTACCGCTCCTATCTCTAAAGCACCCTATAGAATGGCTCCGGCAGAGTTAAAAGAGTTGAAGGTCCAATTGCAAGAATTGTTAGACCGAGGTTTTATTCGTCCTAGTGTGTCTCCGTGGGGAGCACCGGTCTTGTTTGTTAGGAAGAAGGATGGTACCTTACGATTGTGTATTGACTATCGTTTGTTGAACCAAGCCACCATTAAGAATAAATATCCTCTTCCGCACATAGATGATTTGTTTGACCAACTCCAAGGTTCCGTTATCTACTCAAAGCTTGATTTGAGAAGCGGATACCATCAGTTGAAGATTAGACCGGATGATATTGCTAAGACAGCTTTCCGGACTAGATATGGTCATTATGAGTTTGTTGTGATGCCTTTCGGGTTGACTAATGCTCCAGCCGTGTTTATGGATATGATGAACCGTGTTTTCAAGCCTTATCTTGATAGTTTTGTGGTGGTCTTTATTGATGATATTCTTGTGTACTCTAAGTCCCGGGAAGAGCATGAGAATCATTTGAGGATTGTCTTGTCCGTTCTTCGTGAAAAGCAGTTGTACGCCAAGTTCAGTAAGTGCGAGTTTTGGCTTGAGCAGATTTCTTTCTTGGGGCATGTTGTGTCGAGTTCGGGGATTTCCGTGGATCCTTCAAAGATTGAAGCCGTGGTTAATTGGAAGCAACCCTCGACTGTAACTGAGGTTCGTAGTTTCCTTGGTTTGGCGGGGTATTATCGGAGGTTCATAGAGGGGTTTTCTCGGATTGCTACTCCGTTGACGAGGTTGACTCGGAAGGATGTTTCGTTTGTATGGGATTCCAAATGTGAAGAAAGTTTTAATGAATTGAAGAAGAGATTGACGACGGCTCCTGTTCTTACCCTTCCGGATGGTTGTGAGAATTTCGTGATCTATAGTGATGCCTCGAAGGCGGGTTTGGGTTGTGTCCTCATGCAGAATGGGAAAGTTATTGCGTATGCCTCTAGGAAGTTATCACCGACGGAACAGAATTACCCTACTCATGATATGGAATTGGCGGCGATTGTATTTGCGTTGCATAAGTGGAAGCACTACCTTTACGGGGCGAAGTTTGAGATTTTCACCGATCATAAGAGTTTGAAGTACTTATTCAACCAAAAGGAGTTGAACAACCGACAAAGGAGATGGCTTGAGTTTTTGAAAGATTTCGATTGTATAATTTCTTATCATCCGGGGAAGGCCAATGTGGTGGCCGATGCGATTAGCCGAAAGGCGTATTTGACAGCTTTGGGTTCCCGAGAATTGAAGAGTGAAGTAATTATTGCGAATGTTAGAGCCGTTCCGACTTTGTATGGGGATTTGAAGGAAGCTCAACAAGGTGATCCGGAGTTGAAGAAGATTTTAGATCAAGTGCAAGATGGGAAAACCGGGGAGTTTGCTTTGAATAGAGATGGGATTTTAACTTTCCAAGGGAGAATTTGCGTTCCGTCATCGCCGGAAATCAAGAAGCGTGTCTTAGAGGATGGCCATAAGTCCAAGTTTGCGATTCATCCGGGGAGTACCAAAATGTATCAAGACTTGAAGCGGGGGTATTGGTGGAATGGTATGAAGAGGGAAATAGCGGATTATGTATCTAAGTGTTTGACTTGTCAACAGATTAAGGCAGAAAATCAAAGACCGGCGGGACTACTTCAACCATTGGATATTCCGGAATGGAAATGGGAAGGAATCTCGATGGATTTTGTTTCGGGTTTACCTCTTACCGCAAAGAAGATGGATGCTATATGGGTTATTGTGGATCGGTTGACGAAGTCGGCTCATTTTCTTCCGGTATCAACCAAGTTTTCATTAGAGAAGTTAGCTCAATTGTATATGAAGGAGATTGTGAGACTTCACGGGGTTCCGGTTAGTATCGTTTCCGACAGAGATCCGAGGTTTACTTCTCGATTTTGGAGAGCGTTGCATGAAGCCTTGGGTTCTAAGTTGTGTTTTAGTACGGCGTTTCATCCTCAAACCGACGGTCAGTCCGAGAGAACTATACAGATACTTGAGGATATGTTACGGGCTTGTGTGATGGATTTCCAATTGTCATGGGAGGATCATCTACCTTTAGTGGAGTTTGCTTACAACAATAGTTATCAGTCAAGTATCGAGATGGCTCCGTATGAGGCGTTGTATGGTAGGAAGTGCCGATCTCCGATGTGTTGGGACGAGGTTGGCGAAGCGAGACTTTGGGGCCCAGATTTGGTTCGAGATTCTTCGGAGAAGATCAAAGTGATTCGGGATAGATTGAAGACAGCTCAGAGTCGACAGAAAAGCTACGCCGACAATAGAAGACGGGATTTATCTTTTGAGGTTGGTGACTTTGTGTTTTTGAAGGTCTCTCCGAGGACGGGAATTAAGAGGTTTGGTAATAAGGGTAAATTGTCTCCAAGGTTCGTTGGTCCGTTTGAGATTTTAGAGAAGATCGGGGATTTGGCTTACCGGTTAGCGTTGCCTCCGTCTCTCTCTTTGCTTCATGATGTGTTCCACGTTTCTATGCTTAGGAAGTATTGTCATGACCCCTCCCATGTTTTGAGCTCTCCTCCCGATGATGTCCAAGCGGACATGTCGTATGTTGAAGAGCCATTAAGAGTCCTAGAGTTCCAAGTTAAGGAGTTGAGAACCAAGAGTATCCCGATAGTAAAAGTCCTTTGGAAGAATCACACCGTAGAGGAAGCAACGTGGGAGCTAGAGTCGGAGATGAGAGCGAAATACCCGTGGTTGTTTGAAAATCCAAGTAAGTTTCCTTTTTAAAATTCGGGTCGAATTTTCTTTAAGGGGGAGTGAGTGTGACGACCCCAACCCTAGGCACTTATTTTAAATATTAAATTATATGCTTTTAATATTTATGTCATCTTTATATGTTCAATTATATCTTTATATTCTTAAGTTAGGATAAATTGGGTGAAAAGTAAATTTAAATCTCATAAGAATTTATTGGACATTAAATAAAGAAACTAGGGAAATAATAAAAATGGAAAAAATGTTAATTGGTGTAGGGAATTTTAAATGAGTAGGATGGATTATTTAAATTAAATGGGATAGGAAGCCTTCTTGGTAGATAATTGTAGTAGGGGCCAAAACTCTTACTCCTTCCATGCCTTGCCATGTGTCACTTCTCCCTCAACTCTCTTACTACCCCTCCCTTCTCCCTCCTTCTCCTTCATTCACTACATTCTTCATCCTAGAGCAAGAAAGAAAACCTCCATTGAAGTCCCCTTGCCAAGCTTTGAAGTCAAGATATTCTCCACCAAAAACCAAGTCTAGGAGCACATTTGAAGATTGATCATCTTGGGGAACTCATCTAACTAGAAAGATTCACATTTCCTTCTAAAATCCAAGTGAGTTGTTATGACCTTTTCTTTCCTTGAATGATCATGAATATGGATGCTATTGTGTTTGTTTCTCTTGAATGTGTTGATTTAGAACCTTGTTGGGTTTGTAGAAATATTGTGAGTTATGGAAGTTGAATGGATCTAGGTTTAAGACTTGATTTCATGGAGTTAAAGGAGTAGATTAAAGTTACCCAAGTTGGAAATGCCCTTTAGGTTCATAACTTAGGATGCATTTGGTTGGAATCTTGGGATTTTGGAGGCATTGTTGTTGTTCTTCTTTGTTTTTGCCTTTCTGGGCCGAGGGCACGAGTCGTGACCTCAGGCACGAGTCGTGCCATGTAAAGGTCACGAGTCGTCCCTTGGATAAAGGGAAGTCGTGACCGTGAGGGGACGCCAGTTCGTAGAGGGGTCACTTGGGCACGAGTCGTGCCCCGGGGACGAGTCGTGCCCCGGCCTGGTTTTTCAGTATCAACTTTAGAGCTATTCAAACCTAACCAAACTCGAACCAAAATGAAATATCTTTAACCTAGATTAAAGTAGAATACTTTGGCTTCTCAATGACGTTCTAAGTGGTCAAAATGGAATAGTGGAAGTACTTTAAATGTGGCTTGGAAAACGTTAGATAACCTAGTTTGGTAACTATACACTGATGATCCCAACTTGGTAGATTCAACTTAGACCTTTCAAGAGGCTATGTATTATTGTATAATGACCTTGTAGGATGGATTGATGCTACTTCCTTGCCTTACATTGGGTTCATATACATTGTTTATATTATGCATAGTGTGTTGATCAATTGTTGCACTATGGTATTTGTTGGACATGAGTATATTTTACCATGTTGATATATTGTTATCCCTTTTGTGGATTTTATTCAAGTATCTATTATGTGCTTGATTATGTGTGAGTCAGCTGACGTTGGGGGTATAACATAATACGGTCAATTATGGAAGTGTGACCTAATGTGATCGGATTATGTTATATCTGTGACCGTCCCCTCCTGTGGCCACAGGTTGGGGTTATAGCGTCTGTATTGAGCCAAAAGCCTTACAGAGTTGCTACTGTCTTATTTGGTTCCCTGAAAAACGGGTCTTATAAGACGTGAGTATTGCTTAAGCAGCTCACTGTAAGATTGGAGTATGATTATACCCAATGTTGTACGACTACTGTTCAGACGGGAAAAGGTAAACCAAGGTAATGGAAGGTGTTTACAGCTTTTCAAATGTGTTATGTGCGACTTGTTATATGTTGCATTTATTTGGCATATTGCTGCATTCATAATAGCTTGCTGAGATTTATTCTCACCCCTCTCCCTTTACTGTTTTAGATCCCGAGACAGGAGGACCGCCCAAGTAAGGACGGAAAGGAGTTTGGCTGTGAGCATTTTGGGATATTGTCGGGGTACGTTAGGTTGGCGTAGAAATTATTTTGTTATAATTCCTTTTGGGAGTTTGTAATTATAAACTTTATCTTTCTACGTTAAACCAATATCTTTTGTAACTAAACAGGTGAATGTTTCAAAGTTGGTCAACTCCTCCTTCCATGTGGAGAGGAGTGGAGTTATTTTGAAATGGAATGTTAATGATGTTTTTATTTGGAAGTTTAACTAAAAGTTTTAAAAGTTAGTGATATTTGGGTTAGTTTGAGGACGCTCCAACTCGGGACACGTGTAGGTTCCGGGTCGGGGTCCTCACAGTGAAGATCCAGGTTCCACTTTGGTTGAGATTGTGGTAACAGAGATTGAGACAAAGTGATGGCTATCAGAGGAATGAAGTCATAGCTGTCAGATCATACAAGGCTTAGCTATCAGAGAAGTTCTCTAATAAGGACTGAGATGCACTTTGATGATCTTGATGGCTTAGAGAGTGAATATGATTCATGTTTTTGATTGATTGTAATCATTGTATACAACAGAATCATAACTATCAAACTCATAGCTGTCAGATACACTGAGGAATGAATATGAAGTTTGATTTGGTCATTCATGGACTTAGCTGTCAGAGTAAAGGATCATGACTGACAGTCTTCCTCTTTTGATATAAACCCTGTTCTATATATATATATTCCTTTATCAAAACCAACTAACTAAGACATTGATCAAAGTTAGGTCCTAACAGTAGTGTTGTTCATGTTAATTCTCTGTCAACTCTTAGGTGTAGTAAGTTGTTCCTTAGTAACTTTTCTTTTGCACCCAAGCTCATTTGTCATGTTGGGCAATTATAAAATATAATTACTGAACTATTTGTTTGGTTGGGGAGGCAATAAGGGAGCTGAAGACACTTCCTTTTAATTTATTGTTCTGATAGCATGTATAATTTCTTTGACCTTTCTGAGAATGTAGTTTTTGGTTATATATACGTACTTCTATTCTTCTTTAAATTTCTTCTTTTCTCTGAATTAAGAGGTAATAGGTGTCTGTTGATGCTATGCGCCAAACAGTGGCAAACATGATTGGGACATTGCCCCACGCTTTTTGCGTAACGGA
Source organism: Adenophora triphylla var. japonica (assembly GCA_022495995.1). Classification (NCBI taxonomy): domain Eukaryota; kingdom Viridiplantae; phylum Streptophyta; class Magnoliopsida; order Asterales; family Campanulaceae; genus Adenophora; species Adenophora triphylla. The sequence continues at coordinate 614,454 of JAFEMH010000447.1, forward strand.
ATAACAGCGTAAGTCGATTCACCCTCAGTGGTTGAACTATTGGTCCTAGCCTTCTAGGTAATAATTTTTCAGTCTTCTTAATGTTCTCATTTTTTTTTTGTTCAAACAGCTTGCTGAAAATCTTGCACAACTCATGTACAGTGTTTTGTTGACTGGGTGTATGTTTAGTAATGCACAGTATCGACTTGAGCTGCAACAGTTGTCGCATTATATTTGCCAAGTGTATTTTATGGTACTTCTATTGCAGTTCAATTGAAATATGGGTAGTTTTTGGCATTATGTTAGTGTCTTGGTCCTGCAGAGTTTATTCGCTTAACTTGCTGTCACTGTGGCGTAAATATACTAAAAGTAAATTGATGATTCCTTTCCATGTGATATGAACTATCATGAATGCAGTTTATGCTGAAATAGTATGGGAAGTAATGACCTCTCTTACCAAATGAGCACTAAAAGTACAATAAGTTACTCCCTCCGTCCCTAAATATGAATGTCCAGATATAAAAAGTAGGGAACAACAACAGTAAAAGTTCAATCTAAAAGACCGTTGATCCAAACTCACAGAGTACTTTAGATAACCTAATCTTTTTGTATGGAAAAGATCACAAATTGTTTTTTGTCAGTGAAAGATATTCGCTTGGCTACCTGCAGATAAACCACACCAACTGAAGAGCTCCATCAGTTTTTGGAATTTCAACTGCCAAGACAAGACAGTGGGCACCAGTGTTCAACGATCTTCCAAGATCTTCCTTTTGGACCACAGCATAGGCAGCAAAGCACATCATCTTTACATGACTTTGTATGAGTATTTTTAAGATAGTTAAATGCAAGTGTTTTTGAAGGGGACACATGTAAATATATGTTTATGGTTTGAGTTACTTGATATGAGTTATATGATTTTATATAAGTATTTTTAAGATAGTTAAATGCAAGTGTTTTTATTTTAATAATTGTGTATATGGTGATCCCTAGATTAATTATGACATAGTATTTCCAGTTGTATTCTTGTATGTGTTTGTGTCAATGGTATTTGGGAGGGACAAAACCGTCCCCAATAGTTTTTGGAAGGGCAATCATAGCCTTGTCAAATGTATTTCGAGAGGCAATCAAACCGTGCCAAATGTATTTGGGACGGCAAACAAAAGCGTGACAAATATATTTGGAAGGGCAGGAAAAACAGTGCCTAATATATTTGGAAGGGCAAACAAAATCGTCCCAAATACGTATTTGGGACGGGCCACTAAAAACCGTCTCAAATACTCGTAAATAGGACAGACCTGCTCAACCGTCACCATTTCCGTGCTAAATACTTTTTTGGACGGTTTTGGGCTGTCACAAATGTATTTGGCACTCTTGTATTTGGGAGGGGGTCAAAACCGTCCCAAAAAGTATTTGGGACGGTTTTGACGATATTTGGGACGATTTTTGGCCTTCACAAATACCCCTTTTTCTTGTAGTGCGTACTCCGGTTGATTGTTAAAAGCAGGGAACTTAAATCTGATTATGTCTTGGATGGTGCTCCCCATCAGGACTTGCTATCACAATTCTAGCTTTGCTTCTCTCCTTAGTGGCTGAGCCATCTGTATATAAGACCCAACAGTTGGATGGGAGCTCGAAGGTCGATTCTTCTCCCTCAGATCTTTTGCGTTTACGGGAGGTGGGGTCGTGCTCGCCTATGAAGGCGGTTTCAACCATGAAATCGACCAGAGGCTGTACTCGGAGCGTCTTCCTAGGTTGGTATGTAATGTCAAACTCAGTGAGTTCAATGGACCAATTAAGGAGACGTCCTGAGCAATCCAACTAATGCAAGATTTTCCTTAAGGGCACATTAGTATAAACAGTGATGGGGTGTGCAGAAAAGTATGCTCGTGGCTTTCGTGTCACTATGACTAGGGCATATGCTATCTTTTATGCATTGAAGTATCTGCTCTCCAAGTCGGATAGTGCCTTGGAGACATAGTAGATAGGTCTCTGTGTGGTTCCTTCATTTCGGACTAGTACTGCAGCTATTGTGTTGTCTGTGGCTGCTAGGAAGACATATAGCATTTCTCCAGTAATCGGGCTGCTCAACAAAGGAGGGGATCCCAAGTATTCCTTCAACTGTTTGAATGATTTCGAGCATTCAGGTGTCCAGGAGAAGTTCTTGGCCCCCTTCAAGACTTTGAAGAATGACAGCGATCTTTCAGCGGATTTAGCGATGAATCTTCCAAGTGCAGCTATCCTTCCATCCAGTCTCTGAAACTCCTTGATGTTGGTAGGTTCCTTCATTTCTATTAAGACTTTGATTTTTTTCTGGATTTGCCTCGATGCCTCTCTGTGATACCATAAAATCGAGGAATTTTCCAGCAGTCACCCCGAACACTCATTTACTTAGGTTTAATTTCATGATGTTGGCTCGTAGGTTGTTGAAAGTTTCCTCCAAGTCTGGTGCGTGACTTCCATCCTTAGTTTTGATGACCATGTCATCTATGTAGGTCTCCATGTTGCGGCCTATCTGCTCCCCAAAGACTGTTGACCATGCGCTGGCAGGTTGCGCTTGCATTCTTGAGCCCGAAAGGCATCATAGTGTAACAATAAATTCCTCCAACTGCCTAGAAAGCTATTTTTTCGATGTCTTCCTCAGCCATTTTTATTTGGTGTAACCAAAATAGGCATCTAGGAAGCTGAGCGTTTTATGTCCAACGATGGAGTCTACCTGCTTGTCAATTTTTAGGAGAGGGTAAATGTCTTTTGGGTAGGCTTTGTTGAGATCTGTGAAGTCTATGCACATTCGCCACTTCCCGTTATGTTTCTTGACCATCACCAGGTTGGCCAACCAAACAGGGTATGTTGCTTCCCTGATAATCCCAACACTTATTAATTTTTGCACCTCTTCTTTGATAGCGTCTTCCTTATCATTTGCAAAAATTCTCCTTGTCTGCTTGATAGGTCTAGCAGACGGATCAACTTCCAACCTGTGGAGAGCTATATCTTCCTTAATTCCCCTCATATCCTCGATTTTCCAGGAGAAGACATCAAGATTATTTCTTAGGAGTGTGATGATTTTCTCCCTTTCTTCTGGGGAGAGCTGACCCCCTATTTTTATTTTTTGATCCAGATAGTCGGGGTTGAGTATAATTTCTTCTAGTTCATCTACGGGTTCCATTTCTGGACTGTCTCGGAACTGTAGAGTCTCAATGATTATTTCTCTAAGTCTTCTGCCATCCTCGCCATCAAGGTCTAGCTCTTCCATGTCCACTAGTTCGTCTACGTTTGGGAGCTCTCCTTGTCTCAAGTCAGGGTTGGCCCCCGAGTTATGGCCGCTGACGAGATGAGGGGCTACATCCGGGACGGACATAACTGTGTCATTGTTTTCATCTACTTCTAGGATCATGTGATCCTCATCTTCTGCTTCAAAAATCAGATTGAGTCTGGAACTAGTGCTGGTAGTCTTCACAGACTTAGAGATTTTCATGTTTTCTTCCGGAGTGCCCACCTCCATTTTCCTGGATGTTTTTCTACTCCTTATGACATGCTCCAAGAAGTCTTTGGGGGTCGCCCTCATGCATCCAACTCCAGCACGAGTAGGGAATTTAACTAGTTGGTGAGGGAGGGAGGCGACCAACCCAAGTTTTCCTTGACTTGGAATGCCTAGGATGGCGTGGTAGTCGGTTGCCAAGTCCATGACCACGAACGTAACTGTGGCCTCTGCTCGGAAGGGATGATCTCCCAATTCCAGTAATAAATCGACAGTCCCCATGGCGCTGACTTTGTGGTTTGTAAAACCTTCTAGTCTTCCAGAGTATGGTTCCAACATGCTATCTTTCAGACCCATCTTTTGGAAGGTGGAATATTACAGAATATCTCGGGAGGCCCCCGAGTCAATGAGGAGTCTTTCGGACTCACATTTGTCAATCCTTCCCTTGATCACCAAGGGTTGCTCGCGAGCCGCGCGACTTCCGGCTAGTTCATTAGGAGAGAAGCTTATGACTTCCTATTCCTTGTGAATCCAGGCGGGGATATGATAGACTTTGCTTAGCTCATGGATCTGGTCCTTCAATTTTTTATTGGAGACAATCTCATCTCTGATTACATGAAGCTTAGCCCTAGGAGGCCTGTCCTCCCTTTCATCTTCCTTATCATCATCGTCGTCATCCTTTCTCTTCCTCTTGTTATCCTTTCTCATAACGTAGCGGTCAAACTTTCCCTCGTCCACCCATCTCCGGATCATTCTTTTGAGGGAGACACAGTTTGATGTGTCATGTCCACGGTTCTTGTGAAAGGCACATTATTTGGAGTTGTCACAGGTGTACTTTAATTTATCACTGAGTTGGCGGGGATCTGGTAAGTTCACCAACTGCATGATCTCCGTGATTTGTTTTGTGATGGGGGTAAAAACCTCGGCTCTTTCATTTCCCCGAGTTCTATTTTACCCTTTATACCCGTTTCCATTGGAGGCCTGGTGGGTTCCAGTTGCCTCTGCCTCCGGCTTATCAGATCTCTTCTTACTTTTTTCCTCCGCCATAGTTATGGCATACGCGACATTGTACAAATCGAATTTGGACTTGGGCTCTCTGGCAGAAAGCTCATAGATTAATTGTCCGGATCTCAATCCGGATTTGAAGCAAACGATCACCTCCCTGTCTGTCAGGCTCTCTTCAACTTGGTCTGCCATAGCTCTGAATTTGTTATAATAACTCAGCGTGGTTTCTTTCTTCCCTTGCTCTATGTTAGCAAGATCAGTCAACCCCTTCTTCCTCTTCCCTGTTGCGGCGAAGTGGTCTAGGAACCTCCTCCTCATGATTTTTCAGTTGTCAATGCTTCCCTTCTTTTGCTCACGGAACCATGACAAAGTTGTTTTGGAAAAGGTACTAGCAAAAGCTTTGCAGAGAATGTCATTTGCCTTAGTAAGGAGGGCCATGGTGGATTCAAAACTTTGCACATGGTCCCGTGCATCGGTGGTTCCTGCGTATTTGTCAAAACTCGAGATTTTGAGAGCAGGATTGGGAGGAAGATCATTAATACGCTGGGAGAAAGGACGAGTGGCACTGGTATCATCTTCGTCCACTTCCTTTTTCCCCATTTTCATCTCATCTAATCTCTTTTTCAAGAGTAGCAATTCTCTGGCATCGACCCTCGAGCTAAAATGAGAGCTCCGATGGGATCTTTCTCTCCTTCTGTGCCCTCCGGCGTGAGAGTAAGTATTTGTATTTAGAGAGAGAAATCAATTGACAAGAGTTTACAAAAGATGTGTTACCAAAATAATGTGAATTATGGCTTGTATATACTCCCTCCGTCCCGCTACAAAGTTCACAGTTACTGTTTGCACGCAAATTAAGAAAAAAGTTAGTAGAGTAAGTGTTGTGAGTATGAAAAGTGAGGTTGAAGAGAGAAAGTGGGGTAGGAAATAGTGATTTGATTGGTGTTGTGAGTATAAAAGTAAAATAGGAGAGATAATTAGTGGGTGGAATAGTAAAGATGCTTTGCCATTTTAGGAAGTGTGAAGTTTGTAATGGGACGCCCAATGAGAAAAGTGTGCAGGTTGTAGCGGGACGGAGGGAGTATAGGCATAACATTGTATAATCCTTGTTGGATAGGAATGCATGGAGATAAGATTTTATTCCAAGGAGGATTATAACTGTTCTGTCCTTGTTGGATGAGAATTCGTGTGAGATAAGGTTATATTTCTAAGAGGATTATAACTGTTCACGGTCCTTATTTGAGTAGGATTGGATAAATAATATTCTGCTCGTGCGCCTGTGAGGAATCTTCCTCGGCTTGTATTATATTATTTGGGTAGGCATGATGGCTTGCTAGAGTCCGCTCATGTCTTATGAGGATCGATGTGATCGAACTCATTGCCAACATAAAATAGTCATATGGGGTCACACGCATCAAACGAATTGTCAAAAATGAAGAATATGGAATTTTTGTACACAGGGGACGACTCGTCCCCAGGCCAGAACTAACTATTCCCTTGGCCTGGGATGAGTGAATCTGAGGGAATGTCCTGAGGGACGACTCGTCCCATAGGGGACGACTCGTGCCCATAGGGATGACTCGTGCCCTCGGTTTGTACCAACTATTCCCCGTAAAGGGGACGAACGTATCTGAGCATTGTGGAATGGGGACGACTCGTGCCCTGGGGGACGAGTCGTCCCGTCGGCGCTGGCAGGTACGTAATTGACTTAAAATTAGGTTTTTCTTAATGGGAAAATATTTATAACGTATAAATACAAACCCTTGGTTGCCCTAGCAGTCATACTCACGGTTTTGGGTTTAGAGAAACACAAAAGGAGTGATTTTCAATTGTGAATTGAGAGATCAAAACCACCAATTCCATAATTCTTCATTGATTGAAAGGAGTTTCAATCAAAGTATCTAGCAATCCACCTAGAATTGTTCTAGGGTTCGTTCAACGCGTGGATACACATAGAGGATCTTCGCCAATCAAGATCTAACATTCGTGATTCAAGGATCGTTCATCGAGGATTCACAAGATCATCAATCTGGAGTTGGAACGCGTTTATCAACGACAAAAGGCATCAAGGTTGGTATTTCTATTTCATACTTCTTAATTAATCATCTAGAACGGATCCTAGGCTCCGGGTTTTTCGAGTTAATTTGCTTTCTTCCGCTGCGCATGGACCCTCGAAACCCAACAGTGGTATCAGAGCCCCGTTCATGATGTTTATTTTAGATAATCATGATAATTATATAATGTGATTATGTTAATTTTCATGATGAATATGATTTTGAATATGAATTTATATGGGATTTGCTTATGGAAGTAATTGTATATTTTGATATGCCATGATTATGAATTGAATTATATGATTAATGTGATTAATCTAAGAATTACTCTTGAAATATTACCAAGCATATAGGCTGGAAATCAAGACCTTCCCCACAGACACTTCTTGGAAGTGTGTGATAACTTTGGATTACAATGCCACGTACTAGTAATTACACATCAAATGTGATTTGTGATGCATCATCCTATGTTCATAATTATGCTCATATAATTTTCATGAATCAATCTTGCCATGTTAATTGATAAACATGAAAATTGAACCTTCATTGAAATTTGAGTTTGTTTATGCCACCCATTTTAAACACTTGTGAGTACACGGATAGTTTTATGTAGGCTACGCCATAGCGAGGTACATTAATTCTATCTTTGTATGATCAAGATGAGCAAACGGTGATTGCTATACGTTTAAAATAGTTGAACTCAATTAGGCTATCAAAACAGTTTTGGGCCTAAGCCATAAGATGAGATTGAAACATGTGACATATGATGTCTATAATCTCATAAAGGATCTAAGAGTCATATGTAGATATGATTGATAAATGTTATCTACCTTTTTGGTTTAATTTTGAGCAGTCGTGCCATAGCCGACTTGAAATTAAATTAAAGTTGGGTCTTAGCCTATTAAATTATATTATACATGTTTGTATAAGAAGGTTATATAATTTAGTGGGAGTATTTATGAAATACATTATTTAAATCTCTTAAATGAAATAGGTACTTATATGTGTTCATATTTGTTGCATATCTTTGTAGATCAATGACTGTAAACACTAATCAAACTCTGTCACTGCGATCAGTCCTTGAGAAGGACAAGTTGGAAGAGAATGGCAACAACTATGTGGATTGGATCCGCAGTTTGAGAATTGTTCTCAAACAAGAAAGGAAGTTGTACATTCTCGATGGACCCGTTCCACCCGAGCCTGCTGCTAATGCAACTCGAGCTGAAAAGGATCAACACAAGAAACATATGGATGATTCTATTGATGTTGGTTGCTTGATGCTCGCTACCATGTGTAAGGCCCTTCAGAAGGACCTTGAACACATGGATGCTTATGATTTGGGAAATCATTTGAAGGAAATGTTCCAGTTGCAAGCACGTCAGGAAAGGTTTGACACCATGAAGGCTCTTCATTCATGCAAGATGATTGAAGGACAACCTGTTGGGCCTCATGTGTTGAAAATGAAGGGTCACCTCGAACATCTTGAGAGGCTTGGATATCCTATCCAGTTGGAACTGGCTACGGATATGATATTGCATTCACTCCCTGAAAGTTATAATCAGTTTGTTATGAATTATAACATGAATGAGATGAATAAATCTCTGTCTGAACTGCATGGGATGCTTAAGAATGCAGAGAACAATATCGCCAAGAAAACCAATCAAGTGTTGATGGTGAATAAAGGAAAGGGGTTCAAGAAAACCAAGGTTAAAGCAAAAGTTGCTAAACCGGAGGCAAAGGTTGCCGTTGTTGAGAAGCCTCAACCCAAATCCCAAAAGGATGCGGTGTGCTACCATTGCAAGGAAACTAGGCATTGGAGGCGTAACTGCAAGGTTTATCAGGAAGGACTGAAGAAGAAGGGCAATGAGATTGCCATGACTTCAGGTAACTATGTGATAGATATTCTACTTTCCACTTCTAGTTCTTGGGAATTAGATACCGGATGTGGATCTCACATTTGTTTAAATGTGCAGGGACTAAAGAATAGAAGGTCGCTCAAAGAGGATGAAGTAGACCTACGTGTTGGAAATGGAGCAAGAGTTGCTGCATTAGCCGTAGGGACTTACGAAGTCGCTTTACCTAGCGGACTAATATTAGTTTTAAATAATTGCTATTATGTTCCGGATTTGAGCAGAAACATTATTTCAATTTCTTGTTTAGACAATGAAGGTTACAGTTTTCTTATTAAGAATAAGAAATTTTCCATTTATTTGAATGATATGCTTTATTGTATTGCACATTCTTTTAATGGCCCTTATGTCCTAGATGTTGAAAATAATGTTGAAAATGTCTATCATGTTAATAAGAAATCTAAACCAAATGATGTGAACAACACATATAAATGGCATTGCCGTCTTGGTCATATAAATGAGAAACGCGTTTCTAAACTCCATAAAGATGGATATTTAGACTCATATGATTATGAATCATATGATGTTTGCGAATCTTGTTTATTGGGCAAGATGACTAAAGCACCTTTTACTAAGAGTAGTGAAAGGGCTAGTGATTTGTTGGCTCTTATACATACTGATGTATGTGGACCAATGAATAGCATTGCTAGGGGAGGATTTCGGTACTTCATAACGTTCACTGATGACTTATCCAGATGTGGCTACGTCTATCTATCTGATGAAGTACAAAAGTGAAGCATTTGAGATATTTAGAATATTTCAAAATGAAGTACAAAATCAACTTGGCAAAACTATTAAAACACTTCGATCCGATCGAGGTGGTGAATATTTAAGCCAAGAATTTGATGATCATCTTAAAAGTAGTGGAATTGTTTCAGAACTTACTCCACCCGGAACACCACAATGGAATGGTGTGTCCGAGAGGAGAAATCGAACTCTATTAGATATGGTTCGATCGATGATGAGTCAAGTTAACCTTCCTATTTCTTTTTGGGGACATGCACTGGAAACAGCTGCTTTCACACTTAATAAGGTCCCTACTAAATCGGCTCCTAAGACCCCACATGAGATGTGGCATGGAAGAAAACCTAGTTTATCTTTCATGAAGATTTGGGGATGTGAAGCTTAAGTCAAGAAATTAGTTTTTGAAAATAAGATTGCACCCAGATCCGATAAATGTATTTTCGTTGGTTATCCTAAGGAAACGAAAGGATATCAATTTTACAACCGATCCGAGAACAAAGTGTTTGTTGCTCGATATGGTGTCTTTCTAGAGAAAGAGTTTCTCTCTAAAGAAACTAGTGGGAGTAAAATTGATCTTGAAGAAATTCAAGAACCCGAAAATGACAAGGAACCAATAGTAGAGACGGAACCAAATTCACAAGTAGTTGTGGAACCGGTTCAAGATACACAAGTTCTTCGCATATCGGATAGGATACGATCTGAACCTGAGAGATATGGATTTCTCATGTCAGAAAGTAACGAAGTAGAAATCATTGAGAATGATGAACCTACTTCCTATCAAGAGGCGATGTCCACTCCTGATTCGGACAAGTGGCTAGGAGCCATGGAATCCGAGATCAAATCCATGTACGATAATCAAGTTTGGAGCTTGATTGATCCACCTGAAGGTGTAAAAACCATAGGGTGCAAGTGGGTTTTCAAAAAGAAAACCGACATGGATGGGAAGGTACATACTTACAAGGCTAGGCTTGTTGATAAGGGGTATAAGCAGATTCATGGCATTGGCTATGATGAAACCTTTTCGCCCGTAGCAATCCTTAAGTCTATTAGAATCTTAATTGACATAGCCGCATATTATGACTATGAGATATGGCAAATGGATGTCAAAACAGCGTTTCTAAACGAAAACCTACTTGAGGATGTATACATGATACAACCTGAAGGGTTTGTCGATCCAAAAAATTCTAATAAAGTATGTAAGTTGCAGAAGTCCATTTATGGATTGAAGCAAGCTTTCAGGAGCTGGAATCTACGTTTTGATGAATCAGTCAAAGAGTTTGGCTTCATCAAAAACGAAGATGAGCCTTGTGTATACAAGAAAATAAGTGGGAGCATAGTACTATTTCTGGTGTTATATGTCGATGACATCTTGCTCATTGGAAACAATGTTCCTGCACTTGAGACTGTCAAGTCCTGGTTAGGAAAATGTTTTTCAATGAAAGATATGGGTGAAGCGGCTTATATCCTTGGTATCAAGATCTATAGAGATAGATCAAGAAGGATGATTGGTTTATGTCAAAGTACATATATTGACAAGGTCCTTAGAAGATTCCGCATGGAAAATTCTAAGAGAGGGAACTTGCTAATGGGACATGGCATTACTCTTAGCAAGACTCATTGTCCTAAGACAAATGATTAGCGAAAGAGGATGAGTGATATTCCATATGCTTCGGCAATTGGGTCTATCATGTATGCCATGTTATGTACTAGACCTGATGTCTCGTATGCTCTGAGCATGAAAAGTAGATACCAGTCTGATCCTGATGAGAACCATTGGATAGCAGTCAAGAATATCCTTAAGTACTTGAGAAGAACTAAGGATGTATTCTTGGTATTTGGAGGAATGGGAGATGATCTGGTTGTAAAGGGTTACACAGATGCAAGCTTTCAAACCGACAAAGATGACTTTAGATCGCAGTCTGGGTTCGTGTTTATGCTAAATGGAGGTGCTGTTTGTTGGAAGAGTTCCAAGCAAAGCACTGTTGCTGATTCTACAATCGAAGCCGAATACATAGCAGCATCAGATGCGGCTAAGGAGGCGGTTTGGATCAAGAAGTTCGTTAGTGACTTAGAAGTCGTTCTGAGTATCACTAACCTGATAGAGCTTTATTGTGACAATAATGGTGCTATTGCCCAAGCAAAAGAACCAAGGTCACATCAACGATCCAAACACATTCTGAGGCGTTTCCACCTCATTCGAGAAATCTGTGAAAGGGAAGACGTCAAGATATGCAAGGTACCTACGGATGACAACATTGCGGACCCTCTCACCAAGCCTTTGCCACAAGATAAACATGATGGTCATGTTAGGTCCATGGGTATAAGATACATGAATTATTGGGCCTAGTGCAAGTGGGCGACTGTAGGTGTTAGTGCCCTAGGCCTATATAGATAGACTTATATGTAATGTCATTATTTATTTATATAAGAGATTGTTATTTTGATTATTATATATGTTTGCATGTTTACTTTAATAATCGTGTCCCTAGTACTTATGAAGCACTAGTATGAAGTTTAATGGATAATCATGTGATGATTACATGTATAAGGATGCACATTAAATTCATGGGTACTTGTTGGAGAACAAGGTACTGGACTTGACCCATTATTATGAGATTTATGTCATGGTCAAATGTCATAATTAAATCTCATATATTTATATCATTGATATCCTTTGACCTGAGATTATCATCGTCTTCCACTCGATGAATATTATGTTTGATGTAGTTTAACGTTATCTTTAACCGGATAACAATAAGGGCTATTATTGGCATGATAGGATTCTTGTTGGAAAGAATGATAAGTCAAGATGGAAATTTGTCCCTCGTAAAGAGAGATGTTTGCTAGGCCACTCGTAAGTAAGATTGATGATGTACATGGCCATGTCCGAATGAATTAATGTGATTAATATCATTCGATTGATCAATTTACTTGGTAACGAGAAAGCATTGAACAATATGAGTTGACGTGGACCATGACTCATGTTCAATATAACATCGTGTGACAATGGGATTGTGATATGTTCTATGTAGGAAATCGAACTTGATATTATATTATTTGGGTAGGCATGATGGCTTGCTAGAGTCCGCTCATGTCTTATGAGGATCGATGTGATCGAACTCATTGCCAACATAATATAGTCATATGGGGTCACACGCATCGAACGAATTGTCAAAAATGAAGAATATGCAATTTTTGTACACAGGGGACGACTCGTCCCCAGGCCAGAACCAACTATTCCCTTGGCTTGGGACGAGTGAATATGAGGGAATGTCCTGAGGGACGACTCGTCCCATAGGGGACGACTCGTGCCCTGGGTTTGTACCAACTATTCCCCGTAAAGGGGACGAACGTATCTGAGCATTGTGGAATGGGGACGACTCGTGCCCTGGGGGACGAGTCATCCCGTCGGCGCTGGCAGGTATGCAATTGACTTAAAATTAGGGTTTTATTAATGGGAAAATATTTATAACGTATAAATACAAACCCTTGGTTGCCCTAGCAGTCATACTCACGGTTTTGGGTTTAGAGAAAAAGGAGTGATTTTCAATTGTGAATTGAGAGATCAAAACCACCAATTCCATAATTCTTCATTGATTGAAAGGAGTTTCAATCAAAGGATCTAGCAATCCACCTAGAATTGTTCTAGGGTTCGTTCAACGCGTGGATACACATAGAGGATCTTCGCCAATCAAGATCTAACGTTCGTGATTCAAGGATCGTTCATCGAGGATTCACAAGATCATCAATCTGGAGTTGGAACGCGTTTATCAACGACAAAAGGCATCAAGGTTGGTATTTCTATTTCATACTTCTTAATTAATCATCTAGAACGGATCCTAGGCTCCGGGTTTTTCGAGTTAATTTGCTTTCTTCCGCTACGCATGGACCCTCGAAACCCAACAACGAGGAGGCCGGACGAGAAAAGGTATGAAAGACCCACTTTATTTGTCGTAATTGAGACTTATATGGATTACATTTTGGGCCCAATCCATTGGGTATTGCCCAATCACGGATCCACGTTTGTACCTCGATTTATACCGTTCAATATAGAGTTTTTTTTTTATTGACTAGTTATAACAACCACATTTTATGCGTCAAATGAAATATCAAGAATTCATCTTTACGGTATCTTCATTTTATATGACTATAATTATCGCAAGGAGACTCTTACTCATTTGCGGTATCTTCATTTTATATTACTTTTCTTCATAACCATTAGTTGTGTCTTAAACTCTAAAAAATAAACAAAATATATTGTGTGATTAATTTTCCCCATGCTTGGCTTGATTTATCTACAATGTCTATAGTTCCAATCTTTTTTTTTATTTTATTTTATATCCAAGTGAAAATAAAATCTATAATAAGAGGGAAAAATGCAATTAAACCAAATGAAAAAGTGATACTCCCTCTCTCCTAAAATAATTGATAAAAAAAATTAATTTACTTTTAATAAAGAGCATATTTTAAAAAAAAAATTGGTCGTTCACTTTGAACTGAATGGTGTATTAACATTTTCAGAAAGTAGTTTAAGACTTGTATGATTAGGTAGGTTTTGATTTTATATTTATTTGTTTTTTTATTAAATATTATAAAATTGTTTACTCAACATCTAATTACAACACAGAGAAAATAATATTTCAAAGAAAGGCTAATCATTACTTCTTATGTTTCAAAATGAATGAGATTTTTTTAAAAATTTTAATTATAAGCATTTTTTTTTTAAAATTGATCATTTATTTTGAAACATAATTTACTATGAGATTCATTTAAACACACACACACACACACACACAAACACACACACACACACACACACACACACACACATATATATATATATATATATATATATATATATATATATATATATATATATATATATATATATATATATATATATATATGAATTTTTTATCATTTAATTCTTTTTAAAAATTTTATTTTCAAATATGATTTACTGTTCAAAGTTTTGCCTGGAATGTCCTACTTTCTGGAAATCGCTAGACCGTGAAGCGATTTTGACATTTTTAATTTTAAACTCGCCAAACCATTTAGCGAGTTTATTTATTTTTTATTTCCATTAATTATTTTCTGTAATATTAAAAAAACAAATACCAAATATTAAAAAACAAATTTCATGGAAATTAAACTCGCCATTTCATTTGGCGAGTTTACACGTAATTTAAAATCGTCAATTCAATTAGCGAGTTTAAAGGAAAGGTGAACTCGCCAATTGAATTGGCGAGTTTGTAAAAAACCAGATTCACACACCAGCAGTTCAGTTTACTGTACACCTGCAAAACATATGTATACACAAACAACAAAATCAACAAAACAAAACTCATGTATACAACAACAAATATAGAAACAAACTAAAACTTTCAAAAAACAAATAAATAGATTACAAAAATATTATAATATACTACAAATATCCATTACAAAAACTAGTAAACTAATCAAATCTCACTTCTTCCTTCTTTCATATGTTTTATCATATTTAGATGGAGTGAATTTATTTATCGGATGTCGCGACCTAGACCCCTTTCTTATGTCAGACTGTCTCTGAAATTCCTCCCTCTGAGGTTGTGTAATGCCCTCAAAGTAAGTCCCACCAGAAGAAGTCGAATTCGTTTACCGGATGTCGCGACCTAGGCTAATTAATCAACTTAAATCCATAACAGAATACAAAAACCACAGAAAATTCAATCAAAAACACATCAAAACATCCAAAATTCGTTCAATTTAAACCTAAAATGACCAAATTTAAACTCAAACCTAAATTCTAAATTCACAAACACAACTCATTCTAACCTTCAAAAAATGAAAATATGGGAAAGAGAATAAAAACTTACTTAACAATTTTGAAGAATTACTGAATAGAGGGGCTTTGAATTTGGATGTCTTGAAATCGTTCTTCATTCTCTCTTCTTCTTCCTTGTTTTTTTTTTCTTTCTTCTGTCTGTCTCGTAAACTCGCTAATTGGGGATCTGAAAATTACTTATAAACTCGCCAATTCAATTGGCGAGTTTACATTTCCTTTAAACTCGCTAATTGAATTGACGATTTTAAATTACGTGTAAACTCGCCAAATGAAATGGCGAGTTTAATTTCCAAGAAATTTGTTTTTAATATTTGGTATTTTTTTTTAATATTACAGAAAATAATTAATGGAAATAAAAAATAAATAAACTCGCTAAATGGTTTGGCGAGTTTAAAATTAAAAATGTCAAAATCGCTTCACGGTCTAGCGATTTACAAAAATTGAGACATTCCGGGCAAAACTTTGAACATTAAGTCATATTTGAAAATAAAAAATTTAAAAGAATTAAATGAGAAAAAATTCATATATACATATACTCCCTCCGACCCAGTTTAGTGTGGACTTATTTTCCTTTTGATCCGTCCCAGATTAGTGTGGACTGCCAAAATCATTCATATATATATATATTTTCACTAACCTGTAATCCAAGATCGAGAACCCAAAAATCAATGAATGATGGGAGTTACAGGGTACTATTTCAAGTGTTAAAAAAAAAAAAATGAAGCCAAAAATCAAAGGGAAATGGCGGACACAATGGGTAAAATAGGAAATGTTGAATGCCCACACACAAAAAAAAAATCATTCTTTTTTATTTTTCATTAATTCTGAAATAAAAACTTACATACTTCATCTCCTCCTACTTATCTTATACCTATCCCATCCCAATTTTGTTTGACTCTTGTAAAATTCTGGTCCTTCTCCACCAGTTCCGTCTTCCCCTCTGCAAATCAACCTCCTCTTGAATTCTTCTGGCATATCCCCGATCAATAAATCCTCGAGGGTTGAAATGAATTTCAGTTCCTCAGGAAGCATCTCTAACTTTGAGCATCCCCAAATACATACACAGCGGAGATTGGGCATGGCACCTTCTTTAACACACCACTTCTCCAA
Source organism: Adenophora triphylla var. japonica (assembly GCA_022495995.1). NCBI lineage: Eukaryota > Viridiplantae > Streptophyta > Magnoliopsida > Asterales > Campanulaceae > Adenophora > Adenophora triphylla. The sequence continues at coordinate 630,552 of JAFEMH010000447.1, forward strand.
GTTTTCCAGTCTATATAAACCCAATTTCTTAAGTTTGAGAAAACCAGTTGAAGAACAAGTCATTTCCTTTCCCTTCCATTTCCCATCTCCTAAGCTGAGGTCCTCTAGGTTTGAGAGTTTCTCCAGTGTCGGCATAGGGTCTTCTTCTACCTCAAATTCACTCAATTCTAATTTAGTGAGGCGACTAAATTTGGAAAATTCAGGTAATAACTTACCTGTCACCCCTTTTATCGTCAACTCATGCAAAATTTCTTCACAACATTCAGGAATTTGTCCTCTTAAAACATCCGAGTACATCTCTACCTTTGGATTGTCCAGTTCAATTGCAAGTGATGACTGCCACAACCGATCCAAATTCACTTTATTCATGAATTCCTTCATCTTCTTACCATCATCCTCACTTGAGATACAAATCGTACATTCTAATCTTCTAAGATTGGTGATATGAATGACATCTTCCATCTCGCACATCATTGAATCAAGGTTTACTAGCGTCTCCAACTTTGTCAATCCATCAAGTCTCAGTCTGGAAAAATTTGGGGTCACCTTATAGTAACATTTCTTAGGAAGAAATAGATGCTTCAATCCTTTCAATTTTCTTAGAGCAAGATTTGGTATCCTAAATTCATCATCACTTAAATTATTATATGCTCGCATATCTAGAGTTTGCAAGTATATAAAGTCATATATGGATGATGGAAGGCATACTATATAACACCCTTCAAGGCTCAAGTATCTAAGGTGGATGAGCTCATTGGTAATATCTTCCTCCCCAATTGAGGTATCATTAAAGCTTATTACTCTCAGCAAATTCAACTTCTTCAACTTGGATAATTTCTTCACACGTCCATCTTTGAACATAAGCGACCTCACATGCCCAGTTGCATTGTGTTTATCATCCTGAACAATGAAATCATGTTCCTCGGGAAGATACAAGACTTGCCTAGGAGATAACTTAGTATCATTCCTTGAAAAAGAGGAATGAAATCCCAAGACTTCATCTTTACGACCACGATAGTCATGGACCTCGAGATAATCTTCCTTTTTAACTATTGACAAACATAATTTTCTCATTAGATCATGAAGCCCACAAAACTTGTACCTCCTCTTAGTGTTAGGATGCGCCTCATCAGCTAATTCAGCTTCAATCATGCATCTTCCCACTAATTCACCCAAATATCTCTCTGCTACATCCATATTTGTTTCTCCTTCTTGTCTGTCCTTTGACAATATCATGCCTTCAGCATCCCATAACATGTACAACGTCTCCACCTCTATCTTCTCGTCCTCAACAAGACTTGCCATGTAAAGAAAGCATGGCCTTAGCTTGTATGGTAACTCCTTGTAACTAAATAATAACTCTTCCTCCACTTCGCTATTGAATTGTTGATACACCTCTCCACCTCTACCTCCACCCCATGTTCTGCTATCATAAAATCTTTCCCACTCACGTAGGCTGTATTTTGTAACTAAAACCCCCCGGAGAACACACACAGCTAGGGGATTACCTCTACACCAAGCAATCATTTTCCTTCCCAGCTCTTCCTTCCTTTTCTCTATTTCAGGATCTATAAGGAAAAAAATGAAAAAAAAACATACATTAACAGAGATATAATTATGATTACATAATTTTATAAATAATAATGAATACATACTTTATTAATGTAGGGAAAGTCATTATTTTCTTCCCATGTCAATTACCAGGTTCTATTTCTCACGCACAAGCAAGATGTCATATGGACCATGGTAAGATCAGTAAGGGCACTTAAAACACTAAATTTTTTAAAGCTAACATTCTTAAATGTCTCTCAAACTAAAGACAATCCAAAGTTAACGAATTTGAAAAAAAAAAAAAAAACTGGTGAAGCAACGTAACATTTATACTTGATTCTTATAATCATAATTAACTAACCTCTGTCTGTGCCTATTCTCTTCTGACATATCTCCCAGCTCTCATCTTCGCTTAAGCAGTCCAAAGAGTAGCAAAATCCCTTATCTGCAACATCCTTGATCCGAGTGGTAAGCAGTACTTTGCTGCCCGTGCTTTCATCAACTAAGCCGCAATTCAGGCTTTCCCAATCAACTACGGACCAAATGTCGTCAATAATGATCAAACACCTTTTCTCTACTTGTACTCTTTGAAGTGATTCAATTACATCCCCCTGAGTCATGCTCTTCATCTCTTCCTCCTTCGCATGAGAAAGTTGTTGTAGTATATGTTTCAAAATTTCTTCCGCTCGACATTGTTCGCTCACACAAACAAAAGCGAAACTTTGAAAATGGCTCAACACTTTCTTGTCTTTATACACTTTCCGAGCAAGTGTGGTCTTCCCTAAACCACCCATTCCATAAATGGAAATGACCCGAAACTCATTTTCTTCGTGATCAACCAGATATGACACCAATTTATTGATGTCTTCCTCCCTCCCAACAAAATCTTCTTCATGGAATAGACAAGAAAGATCTTGTACTTTGTACGGTCTTCTTGAATCCGAGGAGCTGGCGTCCGCATCTCCACTTTGGCTGTTGATAAAGTCACTGATTTTGATTGTGATCTTCTCAATAGCCTTGCAAACTTTTGGACGCAACAAACGTTCTCTGATGCCAGTGTGCTTGTTTACAACTCGGATGACATACATTTCAATGGAATCGATCAGCTGATCAGCCAATTCTATGATTTCTTTGGTACGTTTATCCTTCCTAACATGTGCGTATTCTAGCAAATCTTCCATCTCTTTTAGCACTTTTACAAGCTCATCGACTACACCTTCCAGAGCCTGCAGATACTCCATTTCTTGGACCAACAAATCATGAAGCCTTCCAATCACAAAGGAGTAAAGGGTTTCTCCTTCCATTTCAAAAATACTTGAGATCTAGCAGATAGATGTGAAGAAAAAGAACTGACGGGTGAAAGAAGAAGAAGGGTGAGATTTTTTGATTCAAAGAAGAAGAAGGGTGAGATCTAGCAGATAGATGGGAATGAATCAAGTTGACTACATATACAAAGTCTTTTTTTACTTTTCCTCTAGCCAGCCTACTTTGTTGAATTCTACAACATGTGCTCATGCCAGCCTACTTTGTTGAATTCTACAACTGGCACTCAGATGAGATAATCAATAAATAAATAAAAAAAGACTTGGTATGAAGTCAACTTGATTCATTTAAAGTTTTTTATTTCTTTTATCTGTATTTTTATCTTTATTTTTCTTATGTACCATTTTTGTTTGTATTTTTATTTTTATTTTTCGTTTGCTTTTGCTTCTTTTTCTTTTACTTAAAAATTAAAGAGACTCGTTGGCTTTAAGTTAACTCCACTAACGAACCCATTATTTTTAACGGGTGTTAGTTATGTGCCATCTTTTGAAAGAAATCCTTTAGAATTTTGACAGCTCCGTTAGTCTTTAATAAAGAGACTCGTTGGTTTTAATAATTGATACAGATCAATAGTAATTGAACAATATTATTGTACCCTATTTGTATTTTTGGTTAAATCATGTGGACCACATGGTGGATGGATACAACAACAAAGTCCAATAATAATAGAGTAGCAAGTTGTTGAAGGATTATTTGTCTTTCCGTTTGGTTTCTCTTCTTCTTCTTATTAATTTTTGGCCAATCCCATTATGAGGATTGGTTGGGGCAGGTGACTTCTATACCATTAATGACATCAAAGTTTGTAAATAAAATTAACAAAATCTAACGAAAGTTAACTTTAACACCCCCACCTAAAATTTGTTGTTTCCGTTTTCTCATAATTATACCGCTATTGGACATCTCGGAGATGAGTATGCAGTAATAATTTATTCTTTTGGCATGTCCATCCGTAATGGAGCTTCAAATGGGGCGGAGAGAGTAAATCTTTAAATAGGACTTTGTTGAATTCTACAACATGTGCTCGTGCCCATCTATTTGCAATATTCTCAGATAATCAATAAATAATAATAAAAAAAAAGACTTGGTATGAAGTCAACTTGATTCATCCCCATCTATTTGCAATGTTCTCATTTAAAATATTTTATTTATTTTATCTGTATTTTTATTTTTATTTTTCTTATGTACCATTTTTGTTTGTATTTTTATTTTTATTTTTCGTTTGCTTTTGCTTCTTTTTCGTTTACTTAAAAATTAAAGAGACTCGTTGGTTTTAAGTTAACTCCACTAACGAACCGATTATTTTTACTTTTCCTGTGTATTGTGTGCCACTTTGGAGTACTCTTGCATGGACCCAGATAAGGGACTGCGGCAGCAGATGAGTATCTGCTCTGCTGCAGTTTAGGCACGAGATTTTGCCACTTCCTCTCTTGATGGATCAATGATCGATCTGATTTTTATTTTCTTGAGATGGATTCCACAGGAATCTAAATTTATCCCGACCGTTGATCCACCGATAGAAGGTGTGGCAAAATGTTGTGCATAAATAAATTGCTGCTAACTTATAGAGGAGTTCCGGATAAATCATGTGGACCACATGGTGGACGGAGACAACAACAAAGTCCAATAATAGAGTAGAAGTTGTTGAAGGATTATTGGTTCAACTCAATAATAATTTAACAAGTTTATGCAATAATAGAGTAGCTTAATCTGTGTGCTAGTTGGAATAGGTTGTCATGGACCACGTCTATATCATTGAATATTAGCAACAAGACATTGTTATTATTAAGGGAAACTACTGGGAAAGTCAGTGAGATTTGTGGCAAGTAGTTGAATACTATTTTTTAATTGGCTCAATATTCAAGAAGTTGACAAACTCTGCAATTGAATCCACAAAAATCTCATCCAAGTGAGAATGGCATCTATTGGTTCAGCTCAATGTTAAAGAAGTTGACAAACTCTGCAATTGAGTCTACAAAAATCTCATCCAGAAAGTTGCCACTTCCTCTCTTGATGGATCAATGATCGATCGGGTTTTTATTTTCTTGAGATGGATTCCACGGGAATTTAAATTTATCCCGACCATTGATCCACCAATAGAAGGTGTGGCAAAATGTTGTGCATTAATAAATTGCTGCTAACTTGTAGAGGAGTTCCGGTTAAATCATGTGGACCACATGGTGAATGAAGACAACAAAGTCCAATAATAGAGTAGCAAGTTGTTGAAGGATTATTGCTTCAACTCAATAATAATTGAACAAGTTTATTGCAATTGTGTCCACGAAAATATCATCCAAGTGAGAATGACTTTTATTGGTACAGCTCAATAGCAATTGAACAATATTTTTGCAATTGAGTCCACAAAAATCTCATCCAAGTAACTAGTGCATGTTGCATTTATTATTTATTTATTTTATTTTATATGTGTTTTTATTTTTATTTTCCCTAATGTACCCAAAAAAATTGTCTTAAATTTACTTTTTACTTTTTTAATTTTTTTTATCTATTTTATTTGTATTTTATTTTCTTAACGTACTAAAAAAATTGTTTGATTTTTTTTAAAAGTTTTTTATTTCTTTTATCTGTACTTTTATTTTTATTTTTCTTATGTACCAAAAAAATATTTTATTTTTTATTTTTATTTTCCACAAAAATCTCGTCAAAGTTGAAGAAGCGGAATATACTGAGAGTGCTAAGCAACAGCAATTGGGAAGGAAGGAGGTCTCTTCTAATGTCAGTCGTGAACTTAAGAAACCAAATTTCTCAAAGTTAGAGATGCTTCCTAATGAACTCAAATTTGAAAAATACTATAATTATTCGAAATATGCCAGAAGAATTCGAGAAGAGGTTGGTTGTTAGAATGGGAGACAGAACTGAAAGACCACACTTGTACACGATTCCAGGTGCCTCCGGTAATTGGTCTGGAGAAGAGATATAAACAATACGTAGGAGGAGAAGAAACTCCATGACACCATGCAATCATTTTCTTTCCCGGTGCCGATATTCTTGAGAATCCATGAAAACAAAAACATTCTCATGTAAATACTATTTGGATTTGGTCATTTTGGGCAATACATTTCCCAAAAGTGACAGTTCGAAGAAAATAAGCAATAATCTCAGATTCTAGTAATACAAATTTGATCATGGAACCATGTATAACACTTGTCAAACAACAATGTCTCCTGTCAACTTATAAAGCCTATTCCTCAGCTACTCTAAAGGGTTTATGAATGTAAGTTCCAAATCGGATATAGGTATGTTCAGGACTTGTGTTTGTTCTTCAATCAGCTACCATCTGCAGCCGCTTCTACCTATAAACAAAAAATGATTTCTTCCGACATATACTGACATCCTCCACGCTATGTAGTACAAAGAAGATAGATAAGGCCCTTGAGATACTCCACTATCTCAGATCCTCCAAGCTTGGAAGTTCCGTACACCCTATTAACGAAAGTTATTGGAACCTATCAACAACCATATAACACATTAATTCATAGCCACAATAAAAAAAAAAAAAAAAAAAAAAAAGCTGGGATTTTATAGTACCTCTTCTATGTGATATCCTTTTCTTGAAGCACGGACAATCATCTCCATCTGAAAAATATATCCTTTACTAACACAAAAGCTTATGATGTCTTCTAGCACCGATTTTCTGTAAAGCCTTTTGAAACCAAAGCATTGAGTATCAGCTTCACGAAATTTAAGGCGATTGAAAGAACTTAATACCCTAAATGATGTACCGGAAAGATCCTGTTAAATCTGACACACCAGGCCAAAGAAGTGTGTGAGCGAGTACATTGGCCCCTCGACTAGTTAATTTCCGCATAAGATTCCAACCATGAACACCACCGCCTTTAACATAACGAGTTCCGGTGACAATGCTTGCACCTGTCTCCATCTGTTTCCTGGAACCACGAGACTTCAGTTAATAGGTGACATGTGTAGACTGAAAAATAAGCCCAACGGGAACATCTCTTACTTGATAAAACCTGGCAGGTACTTCGGCTGCGTGAGCAGAATAACAGAAACAAAGCACAAAGACACTTAATTAGATGGAAAACAAGCAGAGAAGTGCAATGAATAGAGCTATGCAACTGTATACTCCCTCCGTCAAATAAATGTCGCACCTTGAATTTTTGGTCAAATTGATTGATCTTTGACCAAGAAGGTATGCAAATCTAATTATCTTCATGTTATTCTAAAAGTGGTTATGGATGCACCAACAGAAATAATATCAGTAACTATTTTATAGAATTTCACAAAGATTAGCAATTTTTCATAAAATATTGGTCAAAGTTCAATAAAATTGACCAAAAAAGTCAAGGTGCGACTTTTGAGACGGAGGGAGTATAATCTAGTCTCTAGAAAGCCCAAGCATGACTTAGTTTTTAGGGCCTGAAACAGCCATCCTCACTTTCAACCCACAATTTTTACGTTATCATTACATGTCTCTGGCCTAGACATTGAGTTGATACTTCCTAAATGTTGTCCCTAGGTTTCGACATTCACTTTTGAGACGGAGGGAGTATAATCTAGTCTCTAGAAAGCCCAAGCATGACTTAGTTTTTAGGGCCTGAAACAGCCATCCTCACTTTCAACCCACAATTTTTACGTTATCATTACATGTCTCTGGCCTAGACATTGAGTTGATACTTCCTAAATGTTGTCCCTAGGTTTCGACATTCACTTGAAACTTCATGGGTGTTGCCTCTAGGTATATAAATTTACTTCATATTTCCTGGATATTATATATCAGCACGCACCACATCACATTATAATACTTGCATTGGCTTAGGAAATACTCCCTCCGTCCCGTATAAGATTTCACTTTTGCTATTTTGGGTGTCCCATATAAGATTTCACTTTCCTAATATGGCAAAGAATATTTACTATTCCTCTCATTCATTCTCTCTCCTACTTTACTTCTATACTCACAACACCAATCAACTTACTATTCCTTACCCCACCTTCTCTCTCCTACCTCACTTTTCATACTCACAACACTTGCACCACTTACACATTTTCTTAATTCCCGTGCAAAACCCATTTGTGAAATCTTATATGGGACGGAGGGAGTATACAATATCGGAGAGCGGGGATACTTTAATCTTATGGCTCAGACATGTGTGATACACATATCCATATTCCAATCAGTTTCTTTTAAGGACTATAATATGATTGATAATATACCTTCAAAGTTTACCATTTGATTACTTCAACTAATGTTCAAGAAAAGATTCCCCTAAATCAGGTTTCCCAGAAATATAATTAAAGTTGGATGATATATTCCAAATTAAACCACTTACATGGTGAGATAGATCAGCATCCATGATAACAACAAAGTTGCCCGAAGCATGCTTCAAGCCATGAACATATGCAGTCCCTGCAGAATATAACATCAACACCAAGTTGTAGCTCTAAACTAAAAGGTAACAATAATGGAAAAGAAAATGCCTAGTCCAAGCTTCTTAGGTCTAGCCCTTAATAGCTGTCATAAGGAAAGAACAACAGATAGTGTACAAGGAAAAGAAAGAAAAAAATACATGATTCCAATACATGTTGTCACATCAATTATTATACTCACAATGCGGTCTACACCATAAACCTGTTGCAACTGCTTGACAATATCTTGAGTTCCATCAGGACTACCATCATCCACAACTATTATTTCAAAATCAACATCCCTGATTAGAGAGTAGAAACATTAGGCTTACATATGCCTGCATACCGACAAAAAGTTTATAACCCCAGAAATTCGGGATAGTGTTCTAAAGGGGGTCCATAAGTACTCATAAGAGAGTTGATACAATAAAATAAAGACTTGACAAACTGCTGTTAATAGGAGTAGGCTGATAGTGATAACCCACTTATAATTTATATCTTAATCTATAAATATACAAAATAGAAGAGTTGCACCCAAAATCTACTATAGCTTAGAAGTAGTTCTAGTGCTTGTTTCCACCATGACTCGATTATATAGAGCTTTACAAAATAGAAGGGGTACACCCAAAAGCTGAAGTCTAACTATTGCTTGTTTCCACCATATACTTGAATACAATGAGCATCTGAATCTGTTACATAGTGTTTATATTGCAATAAGAAGGCATACGTCCAGGCTTCACACTTAGTATATGGGCATAGTCAGCCCAGTGCCTTGTTACTTGGGATGAAAGCAGAAGAAGGCCCCTGCAAGCTCAAGCATGAGGTGCACGACTACAAGGCGACACACAGGCAGTAATGAAGTAATATGTCCATCTGAAGTTGGGTAGCATTTGGAGGTCAGCAGAGATTGATTAATAGGGGTGCATAGACTAATTGATAAGAACTGAAAAGCTGAGGACCTCAAGTTGTCATTGAGATGGCACCAAACAACTGGATCAATACTTTATCATGAAGCTTGATCCATAATACCCCAAAGAGAGAGACGGAGATAAACAGAGAAGGCCAACCTCTAAATGAATCTACTGGGTTCACTACTAAAAAAAATAAGCGTTAGAGACCCCAAAATATGTGACACGCTTTGAAGTGGTCTCTGATTGCCAAATTAAAGGACAGCTCAATTTTGAGACAACCCAGTACAAAAGTACTGAACTCCAAGGACAGTAAATCTTTACCCATCTCACTATTTCTTCAATGTAGGACCAAAACCACGTTTTAGTCACAAAATAAATCTCAATGGGAAAAAACGGGCCATAAAATCCCATGACTCAATTCTGCTTTTGCCTCAATCTTCACTATTTCCTGCTTAATACTACCCATCTCACCTTTTTCAATCCACAAAAAGTCCCCATCTTGCTTAATACTCCTTCCACCCTAGTCAAGAAGACGTACGGGTTTCGGGCTCATCCCGGCCCATGTAGAGACATGTCTTTGGGCTTTGACCAAGCCCGTTTTGCTTTTCTTTTAATTTAATTTTTTTCAAAAAAATAAAAAAATCTGTGCAAGCTGACGAAAATAGTGCTGAAAAATCTTTGATTCAGTATTTTGTTATTTTGCACTGAAACTCACAAAAAATATAAAATGTCGGGGCTAGTGAGATACGGGCCGGGCCTGAATAGGAAAATTAGGCCTAGCCCAACATGTAGCCCACGGCCTTAAGTGTCGGCTTGCATGATTGGTTAATGGATCAGACTTTGCGGGTTGACCTGAACAGTTTGAAACTCGATTCGACTTAAGTTCGAATCATCAAACCTGATTATCTCAAAAGAAAAACTTTTTAAACAAGCTCGATAAGAACAAATTTGAAAAGTTTCGAACATTTATTTTGGGTTGGGGGAGAACAAAACTTGATCTACAGCCCTACAAAAAATACTGTCAGAAGTTAATATAGAAAGCATTTGTATGTTTCTGCTCAAAAACTTGGGTACAAGTAAGCATTACTTTTTTATGAAGACCCAAGGTAATACAGGTTCTACTCAACTCAATCAATAACAACCCATATAATGTACTCAAACTGTGTTTTCTTCTACAGGTTTTTCAAAAGTTCTTGTTTCATTTCTGACAACAAGTGTCAGTTCATTGAAGTTTGTGAGTGAGGAAAGATATCGGATGATGTGTTTTCTTCAATGGGTTCCGCTAAAATTTTTGAATTACTCTGAATAACATGAGTTTGTTCTTCAAATTCATTGTTATCGTCCCCAAAACTCTCATCTACACTAGCGGAGGTGACTTCAATATCGCTTTCTTCCGATATTGAAGTCACCTGTAGCTCCGAACTAGAGACACTGTAGCTCCGAACATACCCACATGTTCGAGGTGGTAAGAGTATTTTGAAGGAGTTTGGTTGGTTGTTGAAGTACGGTTCTGGAAATCCAGGAATTCCTTCAGGAGTCGTAAAATGATCCATACGTTGGTCTACCTGTCACAGTAGTTATATGACCGACACATCATAAAAAAATGGCATTGGTAAGTGATTAATAAACTTCATATAACTAATTTTCGTTAAGTTTTTACCAAGTTGAAGGCGTGCATGGCTGTTAGGTGGGACATGAGGGGCTCACGTGCCTGGTTAAAGGCGGAAGTTTTACCGCCTAAGTCCAATCAGCATGCACGTCATCAACTTGGTTAAAAACTAAACAAAATTAGTCATATAAAGTAACATGACTAACTTTCGTTAAGATTTTAGCAAGGTTATGGATGATGTGAGCACATTTGAAAAACTGAAAAAGTTCAATAAGAACATTTGCAAAAAAAAGTTTGGTGATCACATTGAAAATTGGCCTAAAATTCAATGACCAAAATATGGTTCAACCCATAGTTATTAGGAGTAGAATTTCCTTACTCTTCCCTGCCCACCGAATTCCAAAGCATCACTGTCCAGTGCAACTCTGTATTTCCCGGGTAAGTGACCCTACTTTATACCCATCATATGTATTCGCCTGATGGGAGTTGAAAACAAAAACTAATTCTCCGCGTTCAAACACCCTACTTTATACCCTTTAATTTGACCAAAATACCCGTGTCCAAAGGATAGGACATGGGTGTGGGTGTGACTATTTTACACTAAATTTGGTGTAAAATCTTAAAAAATTGGAGGATCTGACACTTGGATCCATAACCGTGTCAGACACTCGTACCCGAGTTTGAGCATCATAGAAGAAAACAACCAATATATAAGTAAAGAATATTATAGGATCAATATGATGATGTTCTTTGAGTACCCTTTTCAATATCTGAAGAACATCTTTACCTTGTCATGTTCATTTTTGCTTCTCACTATCTGCTTTGTTGAAGCAAGGAATGAAAACTTTTCATCAAGTATATTCATAGCTCTATCAAATTTGTTCATGAACTGAATTTTGGATCAGAGGACAACATCATATTAAAAATCAGTTGTTTGTAACCGGTATGAAAAATCAACTACTCCCTCTGTCCCAAATTGAATGACCATTTTAGTCCCAAATGAATGACCTTTTGAAAATTTTCCATCAAAAAACTTTGTCCCTAAATGATTTTTTTTTCAAAAATAAAAATAAAAAATCATATTCATTATATTTTTGCAATTTGGGTATAATGGTTGGATTCTAGTTAGGTAATGGCAAATTAGAAAATTAGCCTTCAAAGTAGAAAATTATGTTATTTTCTCAAATTCAATTTAATGTGCATCAAAAGATTGTAGCATTAGTGAGCCATTACTTCAGGAGTTCTGATGTTTACCTCATTTCCCATGAAGTTGAGGTAGCCTTCTCCACCCAATGCCATGGATATAAAATGAAACATCTGCATAACGTAACATATATGTTATGCATTAGATTCGTCAAACACCAAACGAGGAAGTCCGAGTAAAGTACTGCACTATACATCTGAACTAGAAAGCAATCAATCCCTTAAGAAAAAAACATGTTTGCCCATTCAAATAGCATTGTTGCCATCTAGAGTAGACGGAACCCGTTAAGGGGAGAGAGAGAGAGAGACTGATGCAGGATTTTTGATGTTTTAGTGGAGTTTTTTTTTTGGGGATTTATTGTGCAAAAGGAGGATAGTTCAAAGAAAGCAGACATAAAAACAGCAAAGTGAACCTTGTGTAGTGCAATCCCGCGCTCAATAGTTGGAGAAGCATCTGTCGAGCAAGACATGCCAGAATACATTTCATCGTCCATGAGGGAAAAAGCAAGTGACTTGCCTCCCACAATAGCCTGTTTATGGCACAAACAACAAGATTCAAATCATTAAGGAAGAAGGAAGAAATCCAAAAGAATATTGTGAAAGAAGATACGCAATGATACCATAGTGAAAGATTATAATAAGGAAGTAGCTGTAAACCCCCAAGTCAGTAGACCTGGAAACTCGACAAGACTCAGAAATATGCAAAAGGCTAAATCACATTGTTGTTTACCCTGTAAATCATACTCTCTCCATCCCGAAATGATCATCCCATTTTTTTTTGTTAAAACGCAAGTACTTTGAGCAATAAATTTAGGTTAATTCAATTATCCTAATGAAATTTTAGACCTTATTATTGATACACCATTATAGATACTATTAGTAACAGTTTTTAGATGTTCATTAGGATAACTAAATTAACCTAAATTTACTGCTTAAAGTACTTTTCCATAATTTCCGATGGAGACAAAGATTCACTATTATTTGGCTTGGGAATACGATGGAATAAAGCAAAATGGCTCACTAAACTGTTTGCGCTTCTTTGTTATGAAGCAGCAGTTGGTTCATGCAATTTTCGACGCAATTTTCGTCATAGGTCATCCGTAAACATCCTCTTTGTGCTTTAATACAAGGGCAAGGTTGCATACATCCGACCCCCCCTTACCTTAACGTAGATGGGAGCCTTTGCGGCGATAGGGTAATGTTGTTGTTACTGCTTAAAGTGCCTTCATGTTGACACCAAAAAAAAACAGGAAGATCATTTCAGGACGGAGGGAGTATTACTTTACTCTACACAATACTCTCTTTTTCTCTCTCCCTATCTCTCTTTCCCTCTCTCATAGAAACAGAGATGTTAATCTATAAATAAGTGTTCACAAGTTTTTGAGTTTCAAGAAATTAATATATCTAAATACACTCACTTTATATTATTGCAAGTGCACATCAGAACATTCGTTATTAAGGCCAAATTACATTTATCCCTCCAAAGTATCCACCAAATCTCACTTTGCACCCCAATTTGAAAAATGGGTTTGTTTGGTACTTATATTTCCAAATCGTCTCACTTTACCCCTGGCACCTTCCAAATTGTCCCAAATTTACACTTGGTCAAGTCATGTCAGGGGGCAAAGTGGGACGATTTCAAAATTAAAGTACCAAACATACCCATTTTTCAAACTGGGGTGCAAAATGGATTTGGTGGATACTTTGGGAGGCTAAACATAATTTAGCTGGTTATTAACATTGGTGAAAGTAGGGAGGTCATTAGAAAATGGATATTCAATTTGAAAAAGAGGGAGTATATGGAAACAAGATCCTTCAATTCCTTTACCTGGTCATGACTCTCAGCATAAGCAATACACTTCTCGGTATATCTCCTATTTGTTAGACTCCACCATATTTCACCCACAGACCACTCTTCATCTCTCTTAAACTTCATATGGTACCACATGTCAGGAATATACATTGCCAGACGGAAGTCAAACCCAATTCCTCCATCAGAGACGGGCCTACCAAGTCCAGGCATACCAGAAACATCTTCAGCTATCACAGTTGCTTCAGGCAAGATAGAATGAATCAGACGGTTAGCAAGCATCATATAAACTACAGCATCCACATCTGCTGACTCACTGAAGTAATCATCATAACCTGCAACAACAACAATAACAAATTCTTAGTCCCAGAATGATTTGGGGTTGGCTAACATGAATCATCATATGTAATAGTCAATGGAAAAAAAAAAAAAAAAGCTAAGAAGAAATAGGCGGGAAGAAAATTTTGGAGAAGGAAAAAACAATAGAAAAAAAAATAGTATAAAAGGAAAGAAAAAATAAAAAATAAAAGTAAAATAGATAATTTTTTTAAAAATGTGAGAGTTGAGAAGAAATTTAAAAGAAGAAAAAAGTGGCAAGAAATTTTCATAGGAAAAAATAAAAATCAAACCCCATCACCCACATGAATAAAACCTGCAAATGTCTTGTTTATTCCATGGTGATGATACAACATTGAAGTTACTCCATCAAACCGAAACCCATCAAATCTAAACTCTTCCAGCCAGCACCTTAAGTTGGAAAGAAGGAATCTTTGGACTTCCCAGTTAGAATAACTGAAAAGTCTGCTATCCCACAGCTTATGGTATCCTCGATCTCCAGTATGGAAATAAGAATCTTGAGTACCCTGGCCCACATCAAAGCCATTAAGTCCGTCTGTGACATTATTATTAGCATGGCTGTGAACAACATCCATTAAGACACGTAAACCTAAGTTGTGGGCTTTGTCAATCAAATACTTAAGGTCCTCAGGAGTTCCAGATCTGCTGCTGACAGCAAAGTAATTTGTAACGCGATACCCAAATGAACCGTAGTAAGAATGCTCCATCACAGCCATTAGCTGGATCGTGTTGTAATTGTTTGCCACATTACGAGGCAAAATATTATCTGCAAACTCCTTGTATGAATTTATACGGGGTTCTGAACTACTCATCCCAACGTGAGCCTCATATATCCGTGGTGCTGCAGCCTGCAGGCTGTGGTGGACGGGGGTGTTTGAACTGATACCTGCATCAATAAAAGAATTGACCTAGTTCAAAAAAAAGTAAAGGAATTGACCTCAAACACCAGTCGGCCCTGTTTATATTTAGACTCAATGCTTGAATGAAGAAGAGTATACTTTATCCCTTCTTTTTATGGAATCACATCAAACAAGAAACACAATTCTTGTTATCTTTTTTCTTTATTTTTTGGTTCATATAAATCGACAATTGCCTTGACTTTTGAACTGCTCAATTCTCCTTTGGCAACTATCATGTGCCAATGAGGAGTTGCATTTATACATTGTACATTAAGAGCATTCATGTTGTGCCACCAAAATGACAAAAAAGTCGACTTCTTTTGATGTTGCAAAAACTAAAAAGGAACACTCATTTTGTGATGCATTATGTATTGAGTATTAGAATTTCTCAAATCTTCATTAGGGTACATATATTTCAACTGACATATTAGAAAACAAAAACATCTTCGAGTATCCAACTGAAAAAAAGATAAAACCAATTGTGCCTCATTTGGCCATAAAATGGCATTTTCTACTCTTAATTCTTGTCATTGCTGCACAACCATGATTTTTAGCATATTCAGATTGAAATCAGTAAAAAAGGACAGTGTACCTTTCTGAAACTGGTGGGTCCCAGTACACACCGTCATAAGGTGCGGCAAATATAGTGGTGTCAACAGTAGCATACTTGATCCAAGCCGGGATTCGGTCAACCCAAACACCATTGCCATGCTTGAATCGGAACTTAACTCTTGAATTATGAGAAATGGCTGGATTCCCACCAGCATCTGGAATCTTGATGCTCCATACCCCAAATTGATTCTTTTCCATCTTGTGGTTGGAACCATCCCATCCGTTAAAGTCCCCAACTAGTTGTGCTTCCCTGCTCACAGACATTCCGAAGTAGAACTTAGCAAAAAGCTATTAACAACTAGAATGAATTTGTAAGTGCCATTGCTAGTTAGGAAGATAAAAGTAAAATGAGTACTGCTTGAAGAACTTAATGAGCAGCAGGAGCCCACTCACGATACATAATACCACCATCTTCTCTGTTAAAACCAAATTCTAGATAACCTATATATGACGTGAAAAAAAATTATTTGTCAGAAATAAATTAGAAGTATGTTTAAATGGAAAGCGAGTTCAACCGAGGGAAAAACAAATTAGCATTTTAAAGAAACTCACGTTAAATCCTCGAAGCATTTGAACTGATGGATTATTATAATAAAAATTATACAAGTCGGATTGTAATAGTGGGTCTATCAACATAAACTGATCAAGGTTTCTTTTAATATGCCATAACTCAAATGCATAAAAGATCACATTCCAGGTTATATGGTCATTCATGAAGTAATATGGAACAGACAAACAATACCCTCCCACTTCTACTTTTGAAGGATATGGTAGCATACGTGCAGTACGTGCTGGGGGGTCCCACAGATAACTCAACTCAGCATTTTCTCTAACAGCTTAGGAGTTCACTCCGAAGATATCTGGATATCTGGAGTAATCACGGAACTTTTCTTTTCACTTTTGATAAAGATTTTAATTTTTCACATGTTACATCTGAAGGGACTTGTCAGCCACAAGTATTATTAATCTCTTATATTGTCTTTCACTGATGTGGGGCTTTATGTCTCAACATTTCCGATTCTCTTTCACAATAAAAGTAAAACGGAAACGCGAATAATCTTTTTTGTTGTTTTTATAAGATTACCTTGCGCAAAATCCTCAATGCTTCCTTCATATTCTTCAATAAGCAGTTTCTGTTCCGCATATCTTTTCATTCTACCTTGGATGTGGTCTTTATACGGTTCCAAACCAGGATCCACAGCCAAGATACCAATATTTTCTGGATCATTTTTGATAGCTTTCATGGCTGGATTCTTATCGATCTGAACAGCTGAGATCATAAAACTGTTCCCTGCCTGGTGGAATATCACAAATTTACATTAGTTTATAGATTGCACCACAGACATGTGCTTCCCCACACAGTAATTTTTATCAAATGGTTACACGTTAAATTATTAAAGTTCACCGAACTCCTTTATTCCCTTCCAACAACCCCCTGTTATAAATATTCATCACAGAAACATACCCTCACATGCGTTGAGAATCTTGATCGCGGAAAAATCCGGAGAACTTTGAGGAACTTTTCTGGTTGAACTATAAGTCTAGCCTGTCGCTTTGAAGGACCAAACAAGTTACACTCAGGGGCCTGTAATGAAATTAGTTGAGAGGTTATTTTCATATAGTTTAATAACTTATTTGAGAACGCAAGCAAGCACTAACATAACCAAGAAAAAAAGAGGACAAACTAGGCGCAAATGCCATATTTCGTTATGTGTGTATTGATTGGCATCAACAATAGAGCTAACACATTCCCATGCCCGCATAAAGAAATGTCGTCTTATCTCTCTCTCTCTACCCCAATCTTAGATGCACAGGTACAATATAATTTCAAATAGCACATTAAAAAGGATCTCAATCATAAAAATGGATGGTTTAACAAAGGCGTCAAGTGTGAGTTTGACACCTCTGTGAATTTGATAAAAGACTAATTGCTCATAGATTCTGAGATTCAGGTGTAATAATTGATGGGCAAAGCGTAAAAACCTACACCAAAAAACAAATTGTAGTATCTATACCATTATCTCTTAGTTGGGGAAAACTGCAGTAGCATATGATGCAAGGCATGGTGGCTTCTCACTTTGAATGAGCAAAAAGGAAAGAAGCTTCTTAAATCAGTAAATAGCTAATAAGAGTATGTGCTTACTGCCTAACACATACTCCCTCCCGTTCCGAGAATAAATGCCGCAGTTTCCATTTTGGTTAGTCCCAAAATTAACGTCGCGTTAAAAATAAGGAAAGTGACTAAGTGCAATTTTATCATTGTACAAGTAATGTACAAACTAGTAAAGCACCTTCCTTAAAAAAAATGTTGACAAGTCAATTGCGACATTTATTCTTGGACGGAGGGATTACATTCAGTTAAAAATGCTAAAGCTACAACAGAGAGCATGGAACCCCCGATCCTACAGGAAATAGTGAGAACCACAGATTTGTAGCAATTTATTAAGTACCCTAGTCACCTGAATGGAGATAGTAACTTGTTTATCAAAAAGAATAATGATAAGCAAAAAAGAAAAAAGAGTAATTCTTTAAGCCTAAGCCTAAGCCTAATCCTAAAAGTATATGTACATTTATGTGTGTGTATCCTTCTGAACAATTTACAAATAACAAACAAACACACAAACTTGTATCAATTCCTTCTGAAAGTTCATATTTTCTCTTAAACAATACCAATTCACTAGAACTTACAATAGATAATTAACAAAGTCAAATCCAAATCCAAAATGATAAAATAAAAGGCTGCAAGTGCTCATTTACTACACAATAATCATGATTACATTCCATGTTATTTTGAAATGTCATGAAACTTGTTTGAAACTAAAATAAAACAAAATTATCTTGTCTTGTACCAAACAAGCACTAAATAGAACTGGAAAAGACAGATTATCTACTTACCAGTATAAAATCTTGATTTGGGAAATATTTAAACAATCCATTTGTAAGATTTCCCAAAGAAGCATACATTTTCCCCTAATTTTCTGTCTCTTTCTCTCTTATTCTTGAGGTGATCAAGAAAATCACTCGCCTTTAACAACATAATCAAGAATAAACCCAGATGAGATTTCAAGAAAAGCATCTCCTTTCGTTGAGGTGATTTTGAAGCAGAGTGAAGTAAAGGATATGCTTCTGTAATCGCCATGTGAATTTGAACTCTGGGGGCCTGTTCAGTGACTTTCTTTTTCTGACTTATTGGTTTTAATTTTGGATTTACTCCCCTAAGCCCACCAAAACTATCCAATTCTTAAAGAGGATAGGCTATTCTCATTATTTCTTTCGCGTCCATGCGTATGAATATATATTTTCCCAAGGCCCCATTAATTCAAGGAAAACTTATATTCTCCAAACTACCCTTCCCCACTCAATCCCTAAAATACGCTCACCATCCCCTTCTACCATCTTCCCCCCCCCCCTCCCTCTATCCCTACGAGACCAATATATTCTTCGACAGCCTCCAATAACTGCCTCATTCCCCGTCCGCCTTCATGCCAGTTGTCCCTTTTTCTCCCTGTTGGTCATCCTTCGAGCCCATCTCAACTTTAAACCCTATTGACGTCGGTCAAACTTCGTTCATGAAAAACCCTCCCTTGCGAATGAACGACGTAACACCCCTTCCTTCTTCGAGTGAGTTGTAGTCTCCAACCTCCACGGTTGGTCTAGTGGAATTTGGGGCCTAAGGCAAGGCATATTATTTGGTCGAGGACCTTAAGTTACCTTCACGAGCAACAATGCTAAAGGCGTTCTCGAATATCGACTTCTCTCTAATTTTTTCGTCTTTCGTCGTTCTTTTTATTCAATGTCTTTATTTCCTACTTTTCTTAAGTTTTAGTATTATTGAAAGTTGTTGAATCATAGAATAATAACGAGACTTAGAGAATTTTATTATTAAAAATATTGAGTTTTGGGCTTAGACAATTGGGTTTTGTATTTAGATTGTTTGAGATAATTGTAAAAAAATGCAACAAATCTATTACTAAATAAAGGGTGAAGTGATTTTAGCACTTTCCCGCTCAAGCTCACCTGGACAGTCTCTTGACTACATTCATTTGTTCCAGCTTTATTTATCAAGAGCACTTTATAACTGTTCAAATATCAAAAATGACCCTGACAATAATTGACACTTAATTGATGAACCATTTATGTAACATTTGAAAAAAAAAAAAAACTCTTTCTTATCTTATCTGGATAAAGCAATGAATATTGTGTGATAATAAATGGTTCCACATTTAAACTTTCATCAATATATATGATTATTACAACTAACTAGTGCTACACCCGTGCGTTAAACGCACAGATAAAAAACTATTTCAAAGAAAATTGAAATTTTAAGAAATTACCTATGTATAAAAGTAAACATAAAGATAAAAATAATAATTGTTAAGACAATGATTTTCCATAAATTGATGATAATGTTAATGAATATTTTTGCATGATATATGGGTAGAAAGATACCTCCCAATCTGCACAAATTGGAAGAATGCGCTTCAAGTTACAACATTGAGCTGCATATATAGCTATTTCATATTGCATATCCATTGGTGTATCGGCTTTTGAAGTTTGCTTTGATTTTGCTGGTATCAACAGCAAGTGTGGAAAGATGCTTCTCAGTGATGAACATTATCAAGACACATTTACGTAATCAATTGGTGATCAACTTTTAAATGATTGTCTAGTGTCTTTTGTTTAGAAAGAATTGTTTTGGAGCGTTACAAATGATGATGTAATTAAACGTTTTCATAGTATGAAAACGCGAAAGGGAAAAAATTAGTATGTTCTTTGTTTGTTGTAATCGATGTAGGTAGTCATGTAAAAAATAATTATTTTTTTGAAGTTTTTGGATAATGTAATTAGTGAACCCCCTCCATTTTGACCATGGGTCCGCCCTGATCTCCTTTTATCAATTTTTTGTCAAATGTCAACTCTTTAAGGATGACCTACATACTAAGCAATATAGTACAGATAGCAGAAGGATAAATGTCTTAGGTCAATAGGCAATCATGACAACAGGGATTTCTCATATCATCCAAGAACATTTAAAGCTCACAGAATTAGAAGCAAATGCCCAAAAACAATGCCGGTAAAGCTTAAATCTATGAACAACCTTTGGTCCAGTAATTGGATAAAAATTATGAACTACTCTTAGAACTCGTCATATCCCTGTAAAAAACTCGTGGCACTGAAAACAAGGCCAGAAGGAATAGAAATTTCCCAATCTGAAGGCACCTTACCAAGCATCTTCCATGATGAGTTGTGGCCTAACCGGTTAAAAGATGTATTCCAGACTTCCTGTTTATTTGTTGTTAAAACTTATTTGAACTTATCTTTCTTTTTCTGAACAATGTTTTATTTTTGGTGAAATCTAGAATTACTATTTCCTTTCTAAATCAGGGTTTATTTGTGGTTCATTCAAGAATATATTTTTCTTTTCTAAATTAAGGTTTATTTGTGGTTATTTCAAGAATTGCTTAAAGTCTGATAAAGTTCAAACCATTAAGAGTGTTGTAGTAGAATTCATTTAGAATTGGTTTATTGTTTAAGTACTACATATTTGAGTATATTTGACAACTCAATTCCAAACCTTGGATTTGGAATTGGAAGATCAATTTGAATTCTGCAAATTAATGTTTGTTCACCCAGTTCCAAATATAAGGGTAGGTCTTGAGTTGTCAAACACACCCTTAGATTTTCATTTATTAAGTCAAATTCCTCCAAGAGTTAGTTGTCTCAAAGCCAATACATGATACATTCAACTTTGAAATGAACTGTATCGATGGCTGTCTATGGACGTATACTGAGCACTAATTCTTCTATTCCTTTAAGGGTGTAAAATTTACCCTGTATATATGGAAATTGCAAATGGTTCAATTTCCCTTCTACCATAAGTTTATAGCTAAGAAGATAATTAAAAGGTGAAGGGAGAATACACTAAAGATGGTAAATCCATGTTACCCAAAGTGAATCAGCTACAAAGCAGGTTAAGAAAACTCCTAGCCTAGGTTGATCGATGTAAGGTCACTGCTAATATATGAAAAGATTATACCCAGAGAAACTCCACATTGGATAGTCAAAAGTATTCATCTCTGACCGGGGGGAGGGGGGATTACTCATCTCTGACCGAATTGGTTGATAACTGCTCCTATACATAGAAAAGCTTGCACAACTTTGGCGGATAAGGATTCCCAAAAAAGAAAAATGACTCTCAACAAAGGGAAGTGAAGACCGAGATCTCAAGGGATCTAGAATTCTCCTCCATTAGAACACCCATAGACCATTATACAATAGCACCCTGACAAAACCTTGCCGTATCACTTACAACCAGATCTCTGAATAGAGTAAGAGCATGCTCTCAACATGAAGGGGAAACCCTGCTCCTCATAAATCCCAAACAAAGACACGCCCAAAGTTATTGAACCATTTTTGACCCACCAAAATTCAACATTTAGTTAGCTTGTCATATGATAAGTACAAGTAAATGTAGCCTTCACCAATCCATTGCCAAATCTAACCCGATCTGCCCTCTATGCCCAACCAACTTAAAGATGTTAATCATTTCTAAATCAAAAATTGATATGCTGCTGTATTTTTATAGACGGTGACAAATTGCTAAAAGTATCATAAAAGATGCTCTATTTGTCAAGGTGGTGACTTTATTGAGAAAATTCAGAAAAGAAAAAGAAAAATACTTTCAAGGAATAGAGGGAGTATTCAATAAAACAAGTGAAACTCCTAAGCCGAATTTACCAAAGAGCCAGAATTAATGGTCAAACAAATAAGAGAGATAGTGATAGAGAGAGATAGTGATAGAGAGAGACAGCGACAGAAGATCCCTGGTTCAGACTCGGAACAAACCGATTATTTTGAACTACTCTCCCGTACAAAAGAGTAAGGGGTACAATTGTATTCATGTATAATTCGTGGAGTAAAGTTTTATTTTTTCTAATCTCTTTCCATGTTTTAGTGATAACCATCTGCACCTAAAGCAATTATGAAGTACTTTACTTCATATTTGCAGGATTGCCACTGTCTTGCTTCAAGAATTCAGAATGTACACTTTGACTCAGCTAAACACATTTCCAGCACATTAATTGCATGTCGTTGCAGTAACCTGTCATATCCGAAATGCAGAATTGCTGTTGTACAACAATCCAGGCAATGCTTAAGACATTACACCAACCAAGAACCAACACTGCCACCACTCACTGCCAATCAAAATAACCTCAATTTATGCTCAGGCAGATGTGTAATAGCATTCTCAATAGTTTACAAACACAAGATGAACTGGAAAAATCAACTCACTAAAACATGTAACGGAAGATGAAATGATGAATACCTGGATCAGCTTGATTTCCTATGGACTTCAAACATGTCATCTTCTTCCATGCCAAGGCTGCATGGAGTTGCTGAGGGGCCGATCTTATCCCCATCAAAAATAAAAACTAAGGTCTGTACGTCTTGCTTGACTTTATCAGCGTAAAGCTTGAACAGCCTTTCAAACTTATCATCCTACAAAAGTATAGCAAAACCAAATTACAGGGTTGCATGTTGAAACATGTAAGCATAAAACAGAATTGTAGAATTGAAATTCACCAAAAAATCAAAAGAGAAGCCTTCATTTCTATAAACTTATAGATCAAGAAGATGAGGCAAACTATTCTAAAGGAATCAAGTCCAAGCTCAAACATAAATGAGTATGTACTCCATCTGAAAATATGATAGCAACCTTTCAATAAAATAGCGAGATTTTCAAAGGACTTTTAATCAATTTGCATCAGGCAACTAACAGCTTTCTCTAAACTTAGCTGTTGTTTGGGGTACTTCCCTAGTTTCTAGCGCTATACCTCAACCATACTAAAGAAAAAAGTTTTCTATTTTAAGGAATATGACCAGATTCATTAAAAACATATTTTATAGGCTACCATTATCCCTAAATTTCCCTAAGCAGTTGAATGTATACTATATGCCACAAATTCCAAGATCAACACAAACTACATCCAACGTAGGAGAACAAAAAATCACCAACCACCAAGAGCGCCTAATTTTACGACCAACCAAAGGTAGTCCTTATCAGAAAGCCGCAAGCCATAAAGACACCAAGAAAAGAAAAGGACACCATCAAGCTCCCATACTGGAACTACAAACAACATCTGTTAGGAGCCCCATTAAAGCTCCTCTAAGCATCATTTAAAACAAACCCTTCAGGCTCCCGAATACACCCACCGGCCACTACATCAAAAACCTCCACAGAACCCTACCAGAGTATCTGCACAGATGTCAAGCCCAAATTTCTGCAAAATTGTACAAAATATGAAATAATTTAGTTCACTTTGAATTCTTCCAATTTTAATAACCTGAGAAAATGTTTTGTTAATAATATAATACCTTCAGGGTGTAATCTGCAACCACCCTTGTTTCTTGCCTTGCTGTTGCCGCAGCCTAAATCATTGGAAGCAAAATGAGAATTTTGTCAGTTAAGTGAACATGTTCTATGTGCAAGGAAAATTTATGGAACTAAATGTTGGTCCTTAATGATAATCGATGTGATGCTGCAGGAAATGTGCTTATCAATCTTCCTCCACGTGGCAGGACTGATCACCTGGCTTCTTGACCTGAAAACAGAACCCACGACTAGCCGGATGTGTCTCCGGCGAAGACGCTCGGGCGTGAGAGTAAGATCACAGTTGTATATAGCTCAAAATGTATAGAATAATGAATTCTGATAACAAAATGGCAGTTACCTTTCACCGTTTGGTAGTGATGAAGTATTTATAGACAAGAGTGGTGTATTTTTGGGGAGGCGACATGTGCTCCGAGATTGTAGCGGCAGTTACTTGATTGTGGGAACGTGTCTATAACGGCCCCTGATTTGTAGGGATGTGGTTATGAGAATTGTTCAACCAAATACGCCGGCAAGTGTCAGGTCGTCACTTGTTGATTTAGGTCGAGGTCGCCACTCGTGGAATGGTCAACCCGACCGTCTGCAGAGCATGGTTCGTACCCGAATTGTGATTTGAATCATGAGGTCGGACTAAGTTAGGTCGGGACCTGGTAGGTCGGACCATGGGCTTAGTCGACTGATACAAGAGATGGGCTTTGGGCCTTGTTCTGATTGGGTCAGCCTCATTGAGAATGTGATGGCCAAGGCTGCTTGTGATTGGGCTTTACTTGCTTGGCCCAATTCGACACTTTTGGTATGTTCAGTGGCCCCCAACTTTCGAGTTGACTTCGTCGACTTGGAAGTTAAGAAGATTTCTTTGCCAAAAATTGCTTTACTCGAAGCTCGATACTAGTCTTTGAAGTAGGTCGACCGTGATGACGTGGCAACATCCTGATCGTTGGTGACGGACGGTTGGAGATGAAGGAGCGCCGGTTTTAGTAATGATTGCAATTCTGACTCTTGGAACTCCTTCTCGGAAACCGCTTCAGCTTTTAATTTTGGAAAATTAATTTTGATTTTCTTTTCCCCTTCCAAATTTAGGAAAATATAAATAGAGAAATCCCTCTTTGTTTAGAACTTTTACTGCTCTAGAACTTCTTCTTCTCCGGCGATAATCAAGGGATCCCAGCAAGATTTAAATTCAGCTCTCTACTCCAGCAACGAAACCACGTTCTGCAATTAATTAAGGTATTTCTTTCATACCTTTGCTTTAGAGTTTTAATTTATGTACTGTTCTCCTTTTCCGCCATGGCTAGGACCTTTAGTTGCGAACCAGGAGCGTGGTATGGTTATTGCACTGTTAACCGTAGGGCATGTAAGAATGTGAACGGTGAGTGGAGAGTGATGTCCCTGGATGAGTGCGCTTCCATTTTGACTGGTTGGGGATTGAATTACACTGAGATAGGGCTGCCAATTGTAGGAGAAATTGAAAATGTGGTGATTGACGACTCAAATGTTGTCACTTTTCATCTGTTCCATGAATTACTTGACCATATCACCCTGTTTTACGTTAGGGACGTCCATAAGCCCTCCTTCCTTAGAAATAGGATAGGTTTCCCAGGGGAGTCTAGGTCGTCCTTAGGTAGGTCGACTGAACATGATCATAGGACTGACTCCCCTGCTTCCTCTTTTGCTTGTACAGATATGACGACTCAAGAAGGGAACGCTGCCTCAACGTCTTCTGGTCCTCGAATTGTCAACGCATTTGGGCCCAATGTGGTGTCAGGCAAGAATGAGAGGGGCTATGTTCCCCCAGGGCCATCGCGTGGCAATCAGAATTTGCCCTCTAGGTACAGTATGATCAAGGATTTCTGCGAAGTCGACCCGTTGGATTACCAAGTAACCATATATACCCAGAAGGAGTTCATGAAAAAGTACAGGTCGACCTTCACTAAGGATGCTACCAAAGTTGCTTTCTTTTATGGTCAGTTTGTTGCTGGCCTCAGGTTGCCTCTTGACCCTTTTATCAATGAATTTCTGGAATGTGCAAATGCCCTTCCCCTTCAACTTGGAGCTAATACTTGTAGGGTCCTCGTGTGTTTTGCCATGGTGTGTAGATTTTTAGGATACGAGCCCTGTATGAGAGTGTTCAAAGAGTTTTTCAGCATAAAGTATAGTGGAGAGGACTTGAGCATCAGTACCCCCTCTAAACCTAAATCTCCCAAGCTCTTCACCAACCTCCCAAGTAAGCATAGTGGCTGGAACTCGTATGTTGTAGTGGTAGAGAGTAGATTAGGATGGGAATTCCCCTTGCCCAATGATGAAACAGAAACCATAGATGAGGGGAGCTATTGGGAGCCGACCTGGCATCTTAACTTGTATAGGGCTTTGTGTCGCTTAGTCAAGAGAAGACCCATTAGCTGGGAGAGCCTGATCACCACCAAATATAACTTCGTCCAGGCTGGGATGATGCCTGGAGATGGGGTGGTAGAGCCCCTTGTCCCTGTGTTGAGAGGACAAATATATCCCGACTGGGTTACTCATTCTCTGGGGAGGTTTGGGAATTCGTGCCAGCGCTGCAAGAAGACAGAAAATTACTGCAAGGATAACGGGGAGCATGCCGGTGGTAAGATCTTGTTCTGCAATCCTTTACTCGTCTATTGTTATCTTGTATTTGTATGCAACTCTTAGGTCGTCCGTTGCTTGCTCGTATGTAGAACTTAGTTAGCTCGTACATAGAACTATTACGAATTGCAACTTTATTAAATTACTTGCTCGTATGTAGAACTTAGTTAGCTCGTACATAGAACTGCCTTGAGTTGTATCAATTATCTCGTCAATGGTTTACTCGTAAAACTGTTTTGAATTGCCGAGCTAACACTTGATTTCTTCTATGTCGTGTAGTTTTAACTCCCGAGCAAGAAGCAAATATGGTGCGTATTGTTGGGGTTTCTGATAAGAAAAAAGCGAGGAAGGACCATGGGAAGGCCAATGCTCGTGCTCATAGGCAAAGAGAGGCCGCTTTGAGGACCAGCCTGCTGTCGAAGGAGAACATCGGGCTGGTGCCAATGGAAGGGGTAGAAGAGGAAGACCCTTTGCAAAGTGGTACCCAGTCTGTGAGTGCTACTGATGGAGGTGAAGCATCTTCCAAGTCGACTAGAGTAAGTCCGAGCTCCGACCCAATTCAAGATGTTAACATGGAGACTTCTGGAGCCGAGGTAGCAGGATCTAGCCCTGTGAAGGTGGTAGAGATTGATGATGACGATGCTGCCGAGGAGGTCGATGACCAAGCTCTGAATACCAGGAAAAGGCTGAGGTCTGGAAAGGGCAAGGCCGTTTCTTCTAATCAAACACCTCCACCTCCTCCCTCTTCCTCTCATCTTGATCAAGAATCTGTGGTAGAGATGATGCAGAGGTTGAGCGACGTCCCTTCTCTCGAGGGAGTTAACTGCCTGAGCCGCTCTTATCCCACTATGAACTTGGGTCAAGTCATTGTGAGGAGATCGTTGGATGCGAGCCTGTTAGCTCAATTTGCTGAAAAGGGTATGGCGCCTGAGGAGTTCTCGGCTCGAGCTGGACTTGCTCATTGCGAGGTAACTCTTTACTTTCATTTTCATTTTAGTCGTTTATTCTTTTACTCGACCAACTGAAGTCTCGAGCTAACACTTCTTTGCTCTCTTTGGAATGCAGAATCTGACCATGATCGAGCAGGCCAAAAGCTCTTGGAGGGCTTCAATTGAAAGGGAGAGACAAGCCCTTCAGGACTATTCCAAAAAGGCTAAAGAGCTTGCGGATCTGAAGGAGCTGTACAATGACTTGGACAACTCTTATGAAGCCAATGAGGCGGTGAAGACCAAAGCTCTAGCCGACCTTGAAGCATCTGAGTCCAAGCTTAAAGAGGTTAAGGCGGAGAAAGAGGCTGAGAGGAAGGAGCTGGTGAAGACCCAAACGGAGTTGGCCACAGTTTCCCAACTCTTGAAGGACAAGGACGATCTCATGGTCAAACTGCAAGAAGATCGTCGGCTTGAACGTGGGAAATGGCAAGAAGATCTCAAGGCTGCTGAGAAGGCTGCTGCTGACATTGCTGCTAAGAACGCCACTGAAGTCGCCGTTGAAAAATTCAAAGCAGGGGATGAGTACTACGATGCCATAGTGTCTAAGGCCCAGGATTTTCTCGAGGTTGGGAAGAGGCATATGGCTCGTCGAGCACTGGTGGATCCAACAGCGACAGTTACCATCGAGCAGTTAGCTCGTTGGTTTTCTGAATCCCAGTATGATATGACGGCTAGAGGTGGCCACTCGCTCGTTCCCTACCTCGAAAATGATCTGGCCTTCATCGCTCAAGAAGATGAAGAAGACCACTGTGAGAAGTGGGAAGCTCCCCCTGTAATTGATAGAAATTTCGATGTGGTCTTGGCGGAGCTTGACGATGCTGAAGCCATGGAGACAGTAGATGAGCAAATCTATTCGGAGTCTCTGTAAACCCTTGAGCCCTCAGCAACAAGATCCTATGATTGAAGATCAAGTTACCACCGACAATCAGACCAATGCCGACCCGGCCTCTTAAATTATTTCAAGCAGCATTGTAATGAACAAGTTCCAAACAATTTTTGCCTTTTTTGATCTAACATTATTCGAATGCCTTGGCCCAGTTTTTTGGGAGGCAAAATATTTTTGTAAATTAATTTTGTTTAAGTCTTAGCCCGTTTTGGGAGACTTATTTCTATCGTAGCTGACTTTTGTTTCCAGAATGTTGTATGCTTTTCATTCCATATTGTATGTCGAGCTAGATGTAGATAATATAAATGAGTTAATTTGAGCCTAGAGGCGACTTGATCTTGTTGGTGTAGTCGACCTCAGACTTGATTAACTTTTTTGTGAACGAGATTGACCATAAGTCGAACCTGTTCACCCTTTGAACTGATTAAGAATCGAGTTAGTTGGAACGAAGTCGACTAAGAGTCGGACTTGTTAAATGAACAAAGCTGATTTAGAATCGAGCTAAGATGAACTGACTAGGAGTCGAGTTAAGATGAACTGACTAAGAGTCGAGCTCATTAGAACAAAGTCGACTAAGAGTCGGACTTGTTAAGTAATCAAAGCTGATTAAGAATCGAGCTTTGTTGGAACGAAGCTGACTAAGAGTCGAGCTTGTTGATATTAATGTAACCCTATGTTTGATCGAATAAACTGCTCTTTTCATTGAAGTGGGAATCATGCTTTACATCAATTCGAAACTAGTTTTAACATAAACTTGAACTTTGAAATTGATGCTAGAAGTAGTATTTGATGAGGTGAGTAGCATGCCAAGGATGTTTCAACTCGTCACCTCCGGGATGAGCTATCATGTAGGTTCCTTCTTTGACGACTCGAGTGATCACATAGGGACCTTCCCAGCCAGGAGATAGCTTGTTCTGCCGGGTCCTTCTACCCGTTGCTTCAATCTTTCTTAACACATAATCTCCAACCTGGAATGACCTTGTTTTAACCCTCTTGTCGTGGTAACTCTTAGTTCGCTGCTTGTAGTTGACCATTCGGAGGTAGGCTGTCTCTCGCTTCTCGTCGATTAGATCCAGGTCGATCAATCTGTTGTTATCATTTTGCTCCTGATTGAAGAAAGTCACTCTAGCAAAGGGGGAATCTCGAGCTCGGCAGTGCCATGGCCTCTCGATCCATATGTGAGAGCGAAAGGGGTTTCCCCCGTAGGCCCCCGAGTGGTTGGGCGAACTGCCCAAAGAGCAAGTGGGAGTTCGTCCAACCAGTTGTTGCGTCGACCTACGAGTCCTGTCTTGAGTGATGATAGGACAAGTTTATTCGCCGCTCACCTTGCCCATTTCCTTGAAGGTAGGCGACGTAAGATTGCCAATGCTTGATTCCCACTGCTCATCTCTCGCTTCGAAAGCTCGAGAATTGCAGTCCGTTGTCTGATACTATGGCTCGAGGAAAACCAAATCGACACCAAATAAAATCATGAATGAAATTGATAGCATTTTCCTCTGTGATACGAGCTAATGGTTTGGCCTCAAACCATTTGGTGAAGTAGTCTATGGCCACTATCACGTACTTGCAGTTTCCTCGGGCGGGAGGGAAGGGTCCAATCAGGTCGACGCCCCACATATCAAATGGCCAAGCTGCGATCACAGGAGTCTGCTCTGTTGTAGGCACATGGGGAAGGTTGGCAAACCTTTGGCATTGATCACATTGCTGAACAAAGTTGTGAGTGTCAGCTCTCATGTGTGGCCAGTAGTATCCCAACGTGATTAATTTGTCAGCAAGAGTCCTGGCCCCCGGGTGTCCACCACAAATTCCACTATGCACTTCGTGTATCAATAGGGCGACCTCTTGGGGATGGATGCACTTTAGCAATGGCCGAGTATAAGATCTTCTGAACAGGTCGCCTCCTTGAATGACATATCTCGGAGCTTTCTTTTTGATAGCTCGAGCCTTCTTCTCGTCCTCTGGCAGCTCGCCACTTTGTAAGTATGCTTTCATTTCCTCGATCCAACACTTCTCCTGAGTCCAATTTCTTGAGGGATCATCTATGCACTGAATTTTTACCCTCTCATAAGCTGGATTTTCGAGGAAGGAGATAGGCTCGCCATGTGGCTCATCTGAAGTAGCAAGTTTCGAAAGGAGATCAGCCAGCTCGTTATCCTCTCTTCCAATCCTTTGAATCTCCCAGAATTCTAAGTCCTTTATTAGTTCCTTCACCAGGTCGCAGTATTTGATGAGAGTAGAACTAATCACTTCGTACTCGCCTCTGACCTGGTTGACTATCAATTGTGAGTCACAGTAGGCCATGATCTTAGTTGCTCCGAAGCATTTGGCGTACTCAATAGCTGCAACCAAGGCCTCATATTCAGCTTGGTTGTTGGAAGCGTCAAATTTGAACCTTAGCGATTCCTCGTAAACAGTCCCGGCACTGCTCGACCAAGACAATTCCAGCTCCACTGACATTTTTGGTTGCTGACCCGTCTGAATAGACCTTCCAACAATCGACGGGTAGAGTGATGGCGACTTGTGACTCTGGCTCTTTCCCTTTGCCCTTTTCTTTTGGAGCTCGCTGCTCGTCATCTTCCTTGGTGAACGTAAGCTCGACCAAGAAGTCAGCCAGAGCTTGAGCTTTCAACGCCTTTCGAGGTCGATACTCAATGTCAAATTCAGTGAGGGCAATTGACCAATTGAGTAGTCGACCTGAACTCTCCGGCTTGTGCAGTATTTTTCTTAAGGGAGCATTGGTAAGAACCACGATCGGATGAGCCAGAAAATAAGCTCGTAACTTTCTTGAAGCTACGACTAGAGCATAAGCAACTTTCTCGCCGTTGTAATACCCGCTTCCACATCTCGATAATGCTTTGCTGATATAGTACATGTGCTTCAAGCCCTTCATCCTCTCTAATCAATACCGCAAAGAATCGACTTGTCTCCTACTGTATAGATACACAAATAAAGTCTCACCCGCCATCGGGCTACCGAGAGCGTAGGTGGAGTAGCAAGATAATCCTTCAATTGTTGGAACGACGAATGACATTCGGTCGTCCATTCAAAACTTTTCGTCCCCCTCAATGCTTTGAAGAAGGGGAGAGACCTTTCTGCTGACTTTGATATGAAGCGACCAAGAGCTGCTACCCTTCCATTAAGTCGCTGCATCTCCTTGATAGTGGTGGGAGCCTTCATGTCGACTAAAGCCTTTATCTTCTCTGGATTAGCTTCTATGCCCCTCTGAGATACCATGAATCCCAAGAACTTGCCAGCTGCCACTCCAAACACACATTTACTGGGGTTGAGCTTCATGTCGTTTGCTCTCAAGTTGGCGAATGTTTCTTTTAAGTCGACCACGTGATGTCCAGTCTTAGTTTTTATGACCATATCATCAACGTAGGCCTCCATGTTTCGGCCAATTTGAGAAGCAAAGACCTTGTTCACCATGCGTTGATAGGTTGCTCCTGCATTCTTCAATCCAAAAGGCATCATATTATAGCAGTAGATGCCTCCAGCTGTCTGAAATGCTGTCTTCACTATGTCATCCTCGTGCATCTTTATCTGGTGGTATCCCGAGTAAGCATCCAGGAAACTGAGAGTGGAATGACCAGCAATGGAATCAACAAGCTTGTCAATTCTAGGAAGAGGATAGCTATCCTTTGGGCAAGCTAGATTGAGAGTAGTGAAGTCGACACACATCCGCCACTTGCCATTTGATTTCTTCACCATGACCACGTTGGCCAACCACGTTGTATGAGTGGCCTCTTTGATTATACCTGCACTCAAAAGTTTTTGTACCTCTGCTTTGATAGCCTCTTCCTTGTCGCGAGCAAAACTTCTCAACTTTTGGGGTCTCGGCTTTATGGTCGGGTTGACTTCCGCCCGTGAACAAATGACCTCCTCCTTGATTCCCCTCATGTCTTCTACTCTCCATGCAAAGACATCATTACTTTCCTTGAGTAGCTCGATGATTTTTGCTCGCTCCTCGACTGATAGCTGCTTCCCAATCTGAATTTTTTGATCGGGGTAAGAAGGGTTGGTGATTACTGACTCTAGCTCCTCCACAGCTTCTAGCTCTGGTCCATCTCTGAATTGTAGAGTCTCCACTATGATCTCCCTGACCTTTTGTCTTTCCTCAGCTCCCAAGTGTGGAGCCTCCTCAGCTATCATATCATCAAGCTTGTCTGCAACCTTGTTGGTAGGGGCCCCCGAGTTATTGTCTATCTGGAGGCATAGGTCACCTATGACGACTTGATCAACCATAACTACATCTGAATCGACCTCAATGGTGTTAGAGTGACGTGTCGACTCAAGCATGACTTCGTCATTTGAGCGATAGGTCGACTCTACCACGTCGGTGATTGTTGACAGTCGGGTAGTTTTGGTGACTGACTGAGACAGCTTCAAGTAACCATCAGCAGTCTCAATCTCCAGCTCCCTTTTCTTTCTTTCTCTCAGAACATGATCCAGATAAGCACGAGCTGTGCCTTGTACGCAACCCACTCCAGCAGGTGTGGGGAACTTTACTCGCTGGTGAGGAATTGATGCTATCATTCCAAGAGCGACCTGTCCAGGAATTCCAAGTATGGCGGCATAGTCACTATTTACATCAATTACGATAAATTGTACCTTCGAGACAATCCTGAGGGGGTGCTGGCCTAGGTCGACGTCGAGCACTATCTGGCCTTTAGCATCAACTCGGTGGTTGGTGAAGCCCTCCAACCTGCCATCATATCTCTCCAGCTGTTCATCATTAAGGCCCATTTCCTTGAAAGTTTTGTAAAACAGAATATCCTTGCATGCCCCCGTGTCGACTAAGAGTCTGCTCGTCGTACATCCATCAATGAGACCTGGGATGACGAGAACTTGCTCCCTAGCCGCCATATTTGTTGCCAATTCGTGGGGGTAGAAGCTGATTGCCTCATCTCTTATTTCTCTCCTTGGAGGCACATGTGGGGCCTTATTAAGCTGGAATATCTTGTGCTTGATGGCCGTGTTGCTTGCTTGTTCAGTGATGACCCCTGTGTTCGGCCTAGGCCGCCTAGGTCCTTGTTGCCCACCCGCTGGCTGCTCACCTCCCCAGCCTTGAGGTCTCTTCACATAAGCTTCGAGTCTCCCCGGTCGACCATTCTCCGGATGATACGCTTTAATCCTAAGCAATCCTCTCGTGAGATGACCAAGTGTCCTTGTGGTAGTCGCAGCACTTGCCGTTGTCCCGCCTAAACTTGTTGCCTGGATTCATTGGGACTCGGAGGAGCCAGCTCG
Organism: Adenophora triphylla var. japonica; assembly: GCA_022495995.1. Taxonomy (NCBI): domain Eukaryota; kingdom Viridiplantae; phylum Streptophyta; class Magnoliopsida; order Asterales; family Campanulaceae; genus Adenophora; species Adenophora triphylla. The sequence goes on from JAFEMH010000447.1 coordinate 664,324, forward strand.
ACAAAGATTCAAAATCTCGGCTCGACTCACCGTGAGGAGTGAAAGCTTCGGGCACCTTCTCTCGTCGCCCTAGTTCTGTTCTTTCCATTTTTATTGTTCCCCCATTCTTGTTGGAGTCCTTTTTATCGTCGCCGACTTCAACCTTGGGGCTCTTACCATTCTTCTTTTCTTTCCTTTCTTCAGCCAGAGCGACGTTGTATACCTTCTCAAACAACTCCTGTCGAGTTGTGACCGTTCGGACCGTGAGCTCGTAGTCCATGTCTTCTGAGGAAATACCACTTCGGAAGCAATTTATTACCTCTCTGTCTGTGAGGTCTTCCTCTATCTTATCAACCATCTCTTTGAACTTGGTGAAGTAGCTCATCGAGCTTTCATTCTTACCCCGCACCAAGTTATTCAGATCGTTGACGGTTATCTTTCGAGCTCCTGCAATGAGAAGCGATCTAAGAATTTTGTTCAAGCATGCCCAAGTGGTGATACTACCAGCCAAACCATTGAACCAAGTTAAGGCTGCCCAAGAAGTGTGCTTAGGAGGGCTTTGCACATGTTGTCATCCTTATTGGCGACAAAACACATAGTGGCTTCCAGATGGGATATGTGGCTCTTGGCATTTGTCGACCCAGAGTACTTCTCCAGAAGAGGCAACCTGAAAGTAGGAGGAGGTCGACTATCTCTGATTTCTTTGGAAAAAGGTCGAAGAGCAAAGTCAATTCGTTCAACCTTTCCCGTCTCTTTTTTCTTCTCCTCCTCCCATTGCTCAAATTTCTTTTCATCATCAACCATTCTCTAGCATCGGGTCTCTCATCTCCTGGAGGGGGAGCAAGATTGGACCTCTCGGCCTTCACTTCGGGGGAGTCACCGCCTACTCCTTCGTCCCCGCGAGAATTGGTCCTTTCTCGATCTTATTGGAGATCTATGTCTCATTACTTCTTTGAGGCGACCCGCGCCTCTCGGCCAAGAGACGGCGACCTGCGCCCGTGATCTCCATGTGGCGACCGCGCCTTTCCCCTCTCACAGCGACCTATGCCCATTTCTGTCTCTTTGAGATCCCGATCTCGTGTTCTGGGCCGGGGAAACATGTCTGCTTTCTATTGGCCGTTAACCGAGTCCTCAAATCAGATTGAGCCTCCCGCTCTCTGTTTCGTTGAGGCTAGCTCTTAAATCATTACTCGGCACATGAACTATAGTGGGAGCTCGACGTACCATTCTCGTCCTCGCCGTTCGTCCCACACCTTCATTTGGCCTAGCACTCCCGGCCCGTTGCCCATTAGAAACCCGAGCGGGTGCCACTCTCTCGAGCGTATGTCGGCACTGTTCCGCCTCCTCCATGGCTATTAAGTCGCCCGTAATCCGGCTCGCTCCAAAGATCATTTCTTTCTTGCTCATGGGATTAGTGGAGGGACCCGCCCGCTTCCCACATTAGCCTGCCCGCTTATACGTTTTGGGTGAGGTGGAGCTCCGTGTCCTTCCATAGGACGCTTTTCTCTCCTTGCATCCGGCAATCCTTCCATCGCCCACGCCGTTAGAGCGTGTCGCCCTAGCATGATGTCGTTGAGGAGGGGGAGGAGGAGGCAAATCTGCATTTCCAACGTTGGTATTGTTGTTGTTGTTCACTTCATCGTGTCCAAGTGAAGCCTCGGACACATGTCCTTCCGAAGTTACCATTGTTGCAGTTGATGAAGTTTTCGAAGTCAAGTCTAAAGCACGTTTCCGGCAATGGAACCAAACCGATGCCGCAGAAATGTGCTTATCAATCTTCCTCCACGTGGCGGGACTGATCACCTGGCTTCTTGACCTGAAAACAGAACCCACGACTAGCCGGATGTGTCTCCGGCGAAGACGCTCGGGCGTGAGAGTAAGATCACAGTTGTATATAGCTCAAAATGTATAGAATAATGAATTCTGATAACAAAATGGCAGTTACCTTTCACCGTTTGGTAGTGATGAAGTATTTATAGACAAGAGTGGTGTATTTTTGGGGAGGCGACATGTGCTCCGAGATTGTAGCGGCAGTTACTTGATTGTGGGAACGTGTCTATAACGGCCCCTGATTTGTAGGGATGTGGTTATGAGAATTGTTCAACCAAATACGCCGGCAAGTGTCAGGTCGTCACTTGTTGATTTAGGTCGAGGTCGCCACTCGTGGAATGGTCGACCTGACTGTCGGGTAGAGCATGGTTCGTACCCGAATTGTGATTTGAATCATGAGGTCGGACTAAGTTAGGTCGGGACCTGGTAGGTCGGACCATGGGCTTAGTCGACTGATACAAGAGATGGGCTTTGGGCCTTGTTCTGATTGGGTCAGCCTCATTGAGAATGTGATGGCCAAGGCTGCTTGTGATTGGGCTTTACTTGCTTGGCCCAATTCGACACTTTTGGTATGTTCACGATGTAAAAAAAAATTGTAATTACAAATGTGGTTCACTTCTAATAAGTCTTATGTAGCTTGTTTCTTACCTTCATGTAAACATCAACATCAGGCTCTCTTTCTCTCTTCTTGATAACTCAGCAAGCATAATTGACATCATATATTTTGTTAAAAATTAATGCACAAATGGTAATGTACTGACTAAATTGAAAATGTAAAAAAAAAAAAAAACGACAAACATCAACATCAGGCTCTCTTTCTCTCTTCTTGATAACTCAGCAAGCATAATTTACATCTATCTAGCATTGACTAAATTGAAAATGTAAAAAAAAAAAAAACGACAAATGTCTTTACTAACCATAACGTGATCCAACCCCCTGGCATCGGGCAGAGAAAGCCAAGGTTACTCACAGCCATTTCCCCTATATGGAGGTCGTGTACTGACTGATATAAGCAGCAGTTCTTTGAGGCACAAACTCTTTCATTCCATGTCCATTGTATGTCACTTCTCCAGAGCACTATTTTACAAGAAAGGAATGTCTCAGTTTACAAATATGAGATTGAAAACGAATAACTCATAATATAGGAAAAACATTCAAGCAAATTTCAGAAGCAAAAGGTGGGGTGAAAAGGGGTATCTAGATAGGAGATGTAATTTGGATTACCTTGAGAAAAATGAAGTCAAATACTTGACCGAGCTAAAAAACAACACACTTATTGTTTTCTCTGAAAAATAAACAAACTTGAAAATACAAATGTGAGTAAAATATATTAATGATTTTCAATTGCAACAGTCAAATGATACATAAAGACATCATATGTACCAGATTAGAGCAGAAATATCTACAAACCTGAGAGCATAGCCATTCCACCAAGCCTTTCGGAACGTCATCAATGATGGTATTCTTAGACTTTGAGGCTTCTCCGTTTTCAGCAACACTTACACTACCATGCTTTGACCAAGAGCTGACATTAAAAGGAGGACTAACCAAAGTAAGTCAAACAAATCACACTATCAAGCTTTCTCATAGAACTATGAGTTTATATCGCTTTAGTAGAATAGTTGTGATCCATTTACTAAGAAAGGAATGTCTCAGTTTACAAATATGAGATTGAAAACGAATAACTCATAATATAGGAAAAACATTCAAGCAGATTTCAGAAGCAAAAGGCGGGGTGAAAAGGGGTATCTAGATAGGAGATGTAATTTGGATTACCTTGAGAAAAATGAAGTCAAATATTTGACCGAGCTAAAAAACAATACACTTATTGTTTTCTCTGAAAAATAAACAAACTTGAAAATACAAGTGTATGAGTAAAATATATTAATGATTTTCAATTGCAACAGTCAAATGATACATAAAGACATCATATGTACCAGATTAGAGCAGAAATATCTACAAACCTGAGAGCATAGCCATTCCACAAAGCCTTTCGGAATGTCATCAATGATGGTATTCTTAGACTTTGAGGCTTCTCCGTTTTCAGAAACACCACCATGCTTTGACCTAGAGCTGACATTACAAGGAGGACTAACCAAAGTAAGTCAAACAAATCACACTATCAAGCTTTCTCAAATAACTATGAGTTTATATCGCTTTAGTAGAATAGTTGTGATCCATTTACTAAGAAAGACCCAATTCATGAGCTGAAGAAAGAAAAACTACACAAAAACCCAAACCTAGAAGAAATTGAAACCCTAAATCTTAAATTGAAATTGTAGCCCTCAATTGATAAAAATCATCCAAAAATTGAAAGAGTTTCAATTCCAAAGCCCTAAATTTGTTAAGAATTTAGAAATTTAGGGACATGAGATTGGATTAAGAGGGAGAAAAGGTGAATGGAAAGAAGAGATACCTATGTCAAAACCGTCTGCAACATCTTACTGCTGCAATTGCGTGGTGATCCGAGTGCGGCGTCTAAGACTTTGATTATTCCACTTTGATTCTCTCTTTATCGCTGCACAAATAATAGTGCAAAAAAGAAAGCCAACCCACAAACTCCACATACCCATGGCAAAAGAGAGAAGAGAGAAGAGAGAAGAGAGAAGAGAGAGAGAGAAGCGAGAGAGAGAGAGAGAGAGAGAGAGAGAGAGAGAGAGAGCGGCTCTATGTAAGAAGAGAGAGGAGGCGGCGACCATGGCAGAAGAGATGAAGAGGCGACGGCGGGCGTTGGTTGCAGCAGGGCGAGGATGTTTTTGTGAGGAGGGAGTGACGGTGGAGAGGGAGTAGAGAGAGAGAAGAAAGCGTATTTGATGGAATATCAACGGACTCCACTTATTATTTTGTTATCAGGGGGTAATTTCGGGTAATAAAGGGGTTGTATGAAGTAGTAACTGGTTTTGAAATGAATCTAGCCTTTATTCAGTTCAGAGACTTGTTTGAACTAGAAAAAGTAGGTATATCGAAGTGCTTTGCACTTCAGTTTTTATTTAGTTATAAATTAAAAATAAAATAATTCATAATTAATTTGATTTGTTAACAGAATTTGTAAGCCTAACTAAATTCAAATAATAAAACATAATAGAGTCCAGTTTTATTACAAATTTTGCATAAAAAATAATAAATATCAGCTCCAAAATTCAAAAATCAGTAGTAGAGTAGTAGTATGTGAAAGGTTACTCTGCAACTATTTAAAAGGTCCGCTTCCTTTAATTTGAAAGTTTACTCCATTTCAAAATATGTACTACCATTGGGCATTGAAGTAACAGAGCACAATGACAATTCCTCTCTTTTCCGTGACCTCAAGAAAGGAAGATCGGATTAGTTCTTGAAGGTCATGACGTAAGTGGTCATACCATCATAAAATCGCATGAGTTTGCTTGCAACTTTTGAGCTAATAGATAAAGAGGTAAAAAAGCAATCAATTTTTTTTTTATTTTTTCTTAATTACCTTATTCTGTAGTTTTTTTCTGAAACTAATGTATTTTTTTTCCTTTTTAGGGTGGTCGAATACAAGCAACAATACTGATGCTACCATAAAAAATAGGTTGCACAGGAAACTGACCGGGGTAGCAACGGAGACCGATCCGGATAAACACGCTCCTCGAGGCTCTAAATAACGTGGGACCTACAAGATAAAACACCGTTAGGGCGGGGGGATTTTCCCCCCGAAAACCCTCCGGCGTGAGAATCATTAATCCGATTCATAACATATATTGACATAATATCTAATATTTTAGAGAGAGAGAGAGAGAGAGAGAGTGGGCATACCATAAAAATGAAAGGAGGGAGTATTTATCTAAATTCCAAGCCCAATATGACATCATCCTTATCCTTGTCAATTGCCACGTGTCACGCCGTCATTGGAGGGAAATCTCTCCTGAGATTACATTTGGATAAGGTCAAGAGTCCAAAACTTGTCAAGGCACAGATCTCTCCTGGAGACATCAACATGCTGCCGAGAGAACCAAGATGCGACATGCGACATCCGACATGCGGGAACCAATGTCCGACATGCGGGAACCAACAGGAGACATGCGACATGCGACAAACCACAGGAGGCATGCGACATGCGACAAACCACAGGAGACATGCGACATGCGACAAGCCACAGGAGACATGCGACAAGCGACCTGAGACATTCAATACTTAACAATCATAACATTGGCAATATGCAACATATAGCTTATAACATATAATATGCGGCATATAGAAATAACACGTAATATGCGACATATATCAAATAATACATCATACGCAGCATATAACACATAACATATAATATGCGGCATATAGAATATAACACGGGGGAACCAAACCATAATTATAACTTTGACAATATTCTCATAAAATGTGGACCCCCTATAGACCATAAAATAGGGCCCCCTATCCTCATAAAATAGGGCCCCCCCAAAGACCATATACTCGGGCCGGGCAAACATTTAATAGAAATAATATTTTGCCATGGCGCATCAGAAGCCCCCGACTCCTTAGCTCGATTATTCATGATCGAGCTGAGGAGTAAAATAACTTACATAACAAAATATAACTTATCACATCGAGTCAACTTTCACGGTACATAACCCAGGTCCGCTCCGTGATCATTCCAACACTTTCATTACTAACTTCTCATTTTACTTCAACTTTTTGCATTTTCTCTTTCCCATTTCAATCATTTCTGTAAATTTTTGGCTTGTAAAATATGCGGAAACCAATCATACGGGAGCCAACATTATACGGCTCAGATTCATAAATGCCAGCGACATGAACCTTGGTCGCTGGACTTTCGAATAACTCTCCTTCGCTACAGTTTGTTTCGACAATTCTGCCAAAAACCTTTCAACCCCTCTGACTTTTGGCCCCATTTCAAGAATTCAATCTGATCTGGGTCTATAATAAAACAATTTACTTTTTCTATCTTTTAACTTCGCTTTTCATACTTTGGTTGTCGCAATCTGCGACTTATCCTTATCTTTAACTTGAATGATATTGCCTACTTTCTTTAACTTGCTTTGAATTTTCATTTTTTGCGTTCATAATTCTACCTTGATCTCTCACTTTATATGTCGCCTACTGCATTTTGCTTTAATAATTATCCTTTTGCTTCGATAGTTCATTGAAGATTCACTTTACGACCTTTATCTCTATATACATACTACTCCCTTCAAAAGAGTGAGGCTCGTCTTTAGGCAGCCTCACTCCCTAATTATGCCTTTCGCCCTTCAGCTTTACTCATCGTCAGGGCGACTTACTATTCCTTGTCCCTCTGCGCCTGGCACCTTTAAGCCAGGTCTTTTTCGAACCATCTCTAAAACCAAAATACATCCAGGTCACAGCCTCACTTTGGGCTAAACCTCGCGGCCAAGCTCACTTGGCCCAAACCTCGCGGCCAAACCTCACTTGGCCCAAACCAAAACTCGCGGCCAAACCGCACTGATCAAAGCATAAAAGCACGTTAATCACAACAAACGCGCTAACTAAAGCGCGACAATCCCAAATGCGCAACAATCAACAAACGCGCTAACTAAAGCGCGACAATCACAAACGCGCAACAATCAACAAACGCGCTAACTAAAGCGCGACAATCCCAAATGCGCAACAATCAACAAACGCGCTAACTAAAGCGCGACAATCACAAACGCGCAACAATCAACAAACGCGCTAACTAAAGCGCGACAATCCCAAATGCGATAATCGAAACCGCCCTAATCAAAACCGCGCTACTCAAAACCTTACTAATCAAACCGCGCTGATCAGAACCGCTCTGATCAAAACCGCGCGAACCAAAACCTTTCTTTATCAAAGCTTTACTTGATTAGAACCTTACTGAGGCCATACTTGGCCCAAACTGCACTGGTCAAAGAACGCGATAATCACAAACCGCGTATTCGAAAAACGCCTCAGATACAAACCTTGCTTGATGCTATACCGCATCACTAACAAACCGCATTCAATCATACCGAACAAAACTCAACCCGCCTTAAATCAAATCTCGCGCTTTAGACCACCTGGTCAAATCAACTAGTTCCATCGTTGCTCAACTTTTGCCTGACACCTTTAAGCCAGGTCTTTTCTACGCATGTTAAAAAATCGGGACTTTCTGGACGCCTGGAACCACTATCTCCAGGTCGCCGCGCCTGGAACCAATATCTCCAGGTCACAAGAGCTTTGCCACTCAGGCTAGGCTAGGAGCTTCGCCTCTCAGGCTAGGCTAGATCACACAAACTTCGCCACTCAGGCTAGGCTAGGAGCTGAGTCAGGCCTCTGCCAGGACTCCCGAGTCCGCAAGCGCAGATCCCGTTGTGCCTGAAACCAATATCTCCAGGACTTTTCTGAGCCTTGGCCTTTTTGCCAAGACTTCCGAGTCTGCCAACGCAGATCCCGTTGTGCCTGGCTTTTAAACCAGGACTTTTCTGAGCCTGGGCCTTTTTGCCAAGACTCCCGAGTCTGCCAACGCAGATCCCGTTGTGCCTGGCTTTTAAACCAGGACTTTTCTGAGCCTTGGCCTTTTTGCCAAGACTCCCGAGTCTGCCAACGCAGATCCCGTTGTGCCTGGCTTTTAAACCAGGACTTTTCTGAGCCTTGGCCTTTTTGCCAAGACTCCCGAGTCTGCCAACGCAGATCCCGTTGTGCCTGGCTTTTAAACCAGGACTTTTCTGAGAACTTCATCAATTTTGTCGCAGCTTTATCAACTTTGGGGCCGCTTTATCAACTTTGTCGCAGCTTTATCAACTTTGTCGCATGAGCAGTTCGGGATGTCAGCCCAACAGCATGGGATGTCAGCCCAACAGCATGGGATGTCAGCCCAACAGTTCGGGATGTCAGCCCATCTTATACTTTATTATGCTATTTTCTCAAAACTTTTCAAAACATTTTCCTCGCCAAAAAATTCAAACATGGCGTCCCACCAAACTTTAACTTTTCAAAACTTTTGAAACATTTCAAGCTGCGGCATCCCGCTAACTTTATTTTTCAAAACCGTGGCATCTCGCCAACCTTCATTTTTCAAAAACTTTTTCAAACCGTGGCATCTCGCCAACCTTCATTTTTCAAAAACGTTTTCAAAACCGTGGCATCTCGCCAAACTTTTCACTTTTTCAAAAACGTTTTCAAAACCGTGGCATCTCGCCACACTTTAACTTTTCAGAATCTTTTAAAATGTGCGGCATCCCGCCAAACTTTTAACTTTTCAAAAACTTTTTCAAAACTTTTCAAAACCTTTAAAACATTTCAAGCTGCGGCATCCCGCTAACTTTATTTTTCAAAACCGTGGCATCTCGCCAACCTTCATTTTTCAAAAACTTTTTCAAACCGTGGCATCTCGCCAACCTTCATTTTTCAAAAACGTTTTCGAAACGTGGCCTCTCGCCAATCTTCATTTTTCAAAAACGTTTTCGAAACCGTGGCATCTCGCCAAACTTTAAACTTTCAAAACTTTCTGTGCCCGTAAAAAACCGGGACTTTCTAGGTGCCTGAAACCGTTATCTCCAGGACACCGCGACTTGAAACCGTTATCTCCAAGCCGCAAGGTTTGGCGACTTGAAACCGTTATCTCCTAGCCGCCTCCCCTTTCTCGCCCATAAAAAAGCTGGGACTTTTCTAGGTGCCTGAAACCGTTATCTCCATGACACCGCGACTTGAAACCGTTATCTCCAAGCCGCAAGGTTTGGCGACTTGAAATCGTTATCTCCAAAGAAGGCATTGTTGTGGGCAATTGTGGTTGGAAGTTAGGTCGCCGGCGAATGGTTTGGTGAGGGAGACTGTGTTTGCGTATAGAGAGAGAAAGCTCTTTTAAGTATATAAATGGATATTTTGGTAATTTACATAGTTCCCTGTATTTTTGATTCCCTGTATTTAACCATATCCATCAAGAACCCAAAAATCAATGAATGATGGGAGTTACGGGGTACTATTTCAAGTGTTAAAAAAAAATAAAAATAAAAAAAAATCAAACGGAAATGGCGGACACAGGGGGTACAATAGGATCATATTTTCACTAACCGGTATAGGACATTTTGAATGCCCACACACAAAAAAGAAAAAAAAAATCATTCTTTTTTATTTTTCATTAATTCTGAAACAAAAACATACATACTTCATCTCCTCCTACTTATCTTATACGTATCCCATCCAAATCTTGGTTGACTCTTGTAAAATTCTGGTCCTTCTCCACCAGTTCCGTCTTCCCCTCTGCAAATCAACCTCCTCTTGAATTCTTCTGGCATATCCCCGATCCATAACTCCTGGAGGGTTGAAATGAATTTCAGTTCCTCAGGAAGCATCTCTAACTTTGAGCATCCCGAAATCCATACACGGAAGAGATTGGGCATGGCACCTTCTTTAACACACCACTTCTCCAAGTTTTCCAGGCTATATAAAGTCAAAATCTTAAGCTTGGGAAAACCCGTTGAAGAACAAGTCATTTCCTTTCCCTTCAATTTCCCATCTTCTAATACGAGCTCCTCTAGGTTTGAGAGTTTCTCCAGTGTCGGCATAGGGTCTTCTTCTACCTCAAATTCATCCAAAATTAATGTAGCGAGGTGACTAAATTTGGAAAATTCAGGTAATAACTTACCTGTCACCCCTTTTATCGTCAACTCATGCAAAATTTCTGCACAACATTCAGGAATTTGTCCTCTTAAAACATCCGAGTACATCTCTACCTTTGGATTGACCAGTTTAATTGCAAGTGATGAGTGCCACAACTGATCCAAATTCACTTTATTCATGAATTCCTTCATCTTCTTATCATCATCCTCACTTGAGATACAAATCGTCCATTCTAATCTTCTAAGATTGGTGATATGAATGACATCTTCCATCTCGCACATCATTGAATCAAGGTTTACTAGCGTCTCCAACTTGGTCAATCCATCAAGTCTCAGTCTGGAAAATTTTGGGGTCACCTCATATCTCCCAGGAAGAAATAGATGCTTCAATCCTTTCAATTTTCTTAGAGCAAGATTTGGTATCCTAAATTCATCACCTAAATTATATGCTCGCATATCTAGAGTTTGCAAGTATATAAAGTCAGATATGGATGATGGAAGGCATACTATATAACAATCGTTAACGCTCAAGTATCTAAGGTGGATGAGCTCATTGGTAATATCTTCCTCCCCAATCCAGGTACCATAAAAGCTTAGTACTCTCAGCAAATTCAACTTCTTCAACTTGGATAATTTCTTCGCACGTCCATCTTTGAACATAAGCGACCTCACATGCCCAGTTGCATTATGTTTATCATCCTGAACAATGAAATCATGTTCCTCAGGAAAATACAAGACTTGCCTAGGAGCTGGTAACTTCATATCATTCCTTGAAAAAGAGGAATGAAATACCAAGACTTCATCTTTACGACCACGATAGTCATGGACCTCGAGATAATCTTCCTTTTTAACTATTGACAAACATAATTTTCTCATTAGATCATGAAGCCCACAAAACTTGTACCTCCTCTTAGTATTAGGATGCACCTCATCTAATTTTGCTTCAATCATGCATCTTCCCATTAATTCACCCAAATATCTCTCTGCTACATCCATATTTGTTTCTCCTACTTGTCTGTCATTTGACAATATCATGCCTTCAGCATCCCATAACATGTACAACGTCTCCACCTCTATTTCCTCGTCCTCAACAAGACTTGCCATGTAAAGAAAGCATGGCCTTAGCGGGTATGGTAACTCCTTGTAACTAAATAATAACTCTTCCACCACTAAGTCATTGAATTGCTGATACACCTCTCCACCTCTACCTCCACCCCATGTTCTGCTTTCATAAAATCTTTCCCACTCACGTAGGCTGTATTTTGTAACTAAAACCCCCCGGAGAACACACACAGCTAGGGGATTACCTCTACACCAAGCAATCATTTTCCTTCCCAGCTCTTCCTTCCTTTTCTCTATTTCAGAATCTATAAGGAAAAAAGGAAAAAAAAAACATACATTAACAGAGATATAATTATGATTACATAATTTTATAAATAATAATGAGTACATACTTTATTAATGTAGGGAAAGTCATTATTTTCCTCCCATGTCAATTACCAGGTTCTATTTCTCACGCACAAGCAAGATGTCATATGGACCATGGTATGATCAGTAAGGGCAATTAAGTATTTAAGACACTAATAATTCTTAAAAGCTTTCTTAAATGTCTCTCAAACTAAAGGCAATCCAAATTTACCGAATTGAAAATAAAAAAAAAACTGGTGAAGCAACGTAATATTTATACTTGATTCTTATAATCATAATTAACTAACCTCTGTCTGTGCCTATTTTCTTCTGACAAAGCTCCCAGCACTCATCTTCGCTTAAGCACTTCAAAGAGTAGCAAAATCCCTTATCTGCGACATCCTTGATCCGAGTGGTAAGCAGTACTTTGTTGCCCGTGCTTTCATCAACTAAGCCGTAATTCAGGCTTTCCCAATCAACTACGGACCAAATGTCGTCAATATTCAATAATGATCAAACACCTTTTCTCTACTTGTGCTCTTTGAAGCGATTCAATTACATCCCCCTGAGTCATGCTCTTCATCTCTTCCTCCTTCGCAAGAGAAAGTTGTTGTAGGATATGTTTCAAAATTTCTTCCGCTCGACATTGTTCGCTCACACAAACAAAAGCGAAACTTTGAAAATGGCTCAACACTTTCTCGTCTTTATACACTTTCCGAGCAAGTGTGGTCTTCCCTAAACCACCCATTCCATAAATGGAAATGACCCGATACTCATTTTCTTCGTGATCAACCAGATATGACACCAATTTATTGATGTCTTCCACCCTCCCAACAAAATCTTCTTCATGGAATAGACTAGAAAGATCTTGTACTTTGTACGGTCTTCTTGAATCCGAGGAGCTGGCGTCCGCATCTCCATTTTGGCTGTTGATAAAGTCACTGATTTTGATTGTGATCTTCTCAATAGCCTTGCAAACTTTTGGACGAAACAAACGTTCTCTGATACATTCTCTGATGCCAGTTTGCTTGTTTACAACTCGGATGACATACATTTCAATGGAATCGATCAGCTGATCAGCCAAATCTATGATTTCTTTGGTACGTTTATCCTTCCTAACGTACGCGTATTCTAGCAAATCTTCCATCTCTTTTAGCACTTTTACAAGCTCATCGACTATACCTTCCAGAGCCTGCAGATACTCCATTTCTTCGACCAACAAATCATGAAGCCTTCCAATCACAAAGGAGTAAAGGGTTTCTCCTTCCATTTCAAAAATCCTTGAGATCTAGCAGATAGATGTGGAGAGAGGGATTTAAAGTAATAAAAGGACTGACGGGTGAAAGAAGAAGAAGGGTGAGATTTTTTGATTCAAAGATCAAATGGATACTAAGTAGATGGGAATGAATCAAGTTGACTGCATATACAAATCATGAAGCCTTCCAATCACAAAGGAGTAAAGGGTTTCTCCTTCCATTTCAAAAATACTTGAGATCTAGCAGATAGATGTGGAGAGAGGGATTTAAAGTAATTATAAAAGGACTGACGGTGAAAGAAGAAAAAGGGTGAGATTTTTTGATTCAAAGATCAAATGGATACTAAGTAGATTGGAGTACTCTAGCATGGACCCAGATGAGATTTCAAGAAAATCACTCACCTTTAACAACATAATCAAGAATAAACCCAGATGAGATTTCAAGAAAAGCATCTGCTTTCATTGAGGTGATTTTGAAGCAGAGTGAAGCAAAGGATATGGTTTCGTTGAGGTGATTTTGAAGCATACATTTTCCCCTAATTTTCTGTCTCTTTCTCTCATATTCTTGAGGTGATCAAGAATATCACTCGCCTTTAACAACATAATCAAGAATAAACCCAGATGAGATTTCAAGAAAAGCATCTGCTTTCGTTGAGGTGATTTTGAAGCAGAGTGAAGCAAAGGATATGATTTCGTTGAGGTGATTTTGAAGCGTACATTTTCCCCTAATTTTCTGTCTCTTTCTCTCATATTCTTGAGGTGATCAAGAATATCACTCGCCTTTAACAACATAATCAAGAATAAACCCAGATGAGATTTCAAGAAAAGCATCTGTTTTCGTTGAGGTGATTTTGAAGCAGAGTGAAGCAAAGGATATGGTTTCGTTGAGGTGATTTTGAAGCATACATTTTCCCCTAATTTTCTGTCTCTTTCTCTCACATTCTTGAGGTGATCAAGAAAATCACTCGCCTTTAACAACATAATCAAGAATAAACCCAGATGAGATTTCAAGAAAAGCATCTGTTTTCGTTGAGGTGATTTTGAAGCAGAGTGAAGCAAAGGATATGCTTCTGTAATCGCCATGTGAATTTGAACTCTGGGGCCTATTCAGTGACTTTGGGGGCCTGTTCAGTGACTTTCTTTTTTTGATTTATTGGTTTTAATTTTGGATTTATTCCCCTAAGCCCACCAAAACTATCCAATTCTTAAAGAGGATAGGCTATTCTCATTATTTCTTTCCTGTCCATGCGTATGAATATATATTTTCCCAAGGCCCCGTTAATTCAAGGAATACTTATATTCTCCAAACTACCCTTCCCCACTCAATCCCTAAAATACGCTCACCATCCCCTTATAACATCTTCCCCCCTCCCTCTATCCCTACGAGACCAATATATTCTTTCGACAGCCTCCAATAACTGCCTCATTCCCCACCCGCCTCCATGCCAGTTGTCACTTTTTCTCCCTATTGGTCATCCTTCAAGCCATCTCAACTTTAAACCCTATTGATGTCGGTCAAACTTCATTCTGTTGGGATTGGAGCCAAAACCAAGGAGAGGATCAAAACCATGGAGGAGCAGAAAATCGGAGCGGACTGTTGAAGTGGGCGACCTCCCATAGAGGAGGTGGGCGACCGCCCAAAGGAACAGACTGTCGGGGACGGATTTCTGGAAAGGAGTCCACATATGGAATTAATATCAGTATTCCTAATTAAAGTTATACTCCTTCCGTCTCAAGGACTCGTAAATTAGGTTTTGATCAGAGTAGGTTTTGTATCTCTATAAATACATTGTGACTACCACCATAATATTTGTACCCAAGAGGAGAAAGTTAGGATATCAAAGGGAGCTACAAATTAGTGTCTAGGAAGGGGAGTCGGGGGCCTAGGAGAGCCATGGGGGCGATCCTAAACCCAGCCATGACCGTGTTATTTGTGCGTTCTAGGAGGTGAGATAATATATATGAGAGATTGCTCATGGAGAGTTACTATGCTAGATCTGTGTGAGTGCATATGTAAAGTTGTAACCCTTCATGTATTATTATAGTGATATCCTGGCTTGGTGCCTCCGGATGTAGCCACGGGTGGTGGTGAACCGGGTTAACAAATTATCGGTGTTCTTGTTTTTTCATATTATCATGTGTTGATTTATTTTTCTCCATGTTGATGACTGCTAGTATGGGCTAGTGGGTGTGGTGATCCCCCCCAATTTCACAACAACCGGTATCGTAGCCCTCGGTTCGAGATCTAGGAGAGATCCAAGGTGAAGAAAAGAGACAAGTATTTTTCGTGCATTCTTCGTGTGGAAGACGTGCAGGATTTGAGAGCTTCTAGGGTTTATGGTTGAAGCAAGACACGTGCCAAATAGGTCCACGATCGTGCGGAAGATCAGCAAGTCGAAGAGTTCGTTTGTTTCTTATTGAGATCCGCGTAAATTCGAGGTGGAATTTTGGAGATGCAGAGATCAAGATAGATCCGGAGATGTTCAAGGGTTTATGGGGCGCCAAGGTGGTTGGAGAAAAATATGAAAGAAAAGGAGTTTAAGTCGGAGGAGCTTCTGGAGTACTGGGCGACCGCCCATGGTGGTGGTGGGCGACCGCCCACATGGACAGAATGCATGGCTCGGGGAAATTCCAACTTGGGCGACCGCCCATGGCGTGTTGGGCGACCGCCCATGGCGTGTTGGGCGACCGCCCATGTCTCGGGGAGGAATTTTCTGCAGCAGATTTTGTTTCCTATTTTGATACAATCTTTTCTTGCAAAGGTGAGTGGTATAAGCCGATTAGACCACGTGGGAAGAGGAGGACTTCTCGCAAACGACGGATGAGGGGTAAGGAGGATATTGTACTCTACCGACAACATCAATTTCGTTCCGGGTGGGAGTAAGAGGCTTGGAGACCGGCCTGTTGGTGTAAAAAGGGGAGAGACATCAATAAACGGTGTGTTGCGGTGGAGAGGTGACAATGTGTAGCTGGCCAGCAAGGAGACAGTCACAAGTACCTAACAGAGAGCGTATTCAGACCACAAGAAGACATTGCAAGAAGCAAGGTGTGTCCGAGTTTCATGGGGAGCATTGCAAGGGGAGTGGATCTAGGAGGGAGAAGGCGAAGTTAGTCTTGCAAATAAATCAAGGTAGAAGTTGATTTGGGGAGGCAAGAAGGATCTAACACGGAGAGGTTGAAGCGTCGCTTGGTTTCAACTCGCCTTATTACTTGGGCGTGGAGGCTCATGGTGGAGGAGCGTGGAGGCTCAACATGGTGGTGTAAAATATTTGGTGGATCATTCTCAGGTGGGAGTATGATAGGAGCATGTCACAATGGTGGTTTATGTCTCCAGGTGGGAGATTGTTGGGATTGGAGCCAAAACCAAGGAGAGGATCAAAACCATGGAGGAGCAGAAAATCGGAGCGGACTGTTGAAGTGGGCGACCGCCCATAGAGGAGGTGGGCGACCGCCCAAAGGAACAGACTGTCGGGGACGGATTTCTGGAAAGGAGTCCACATATGGAATTAATATCAGTATTCCTAATTAAAGTTATACTCCTTCCGTCTCAAGGACTCCGGGTAAATTAGGTTTTGATCAGGAGTAGGTTTTGTATCTCTATAAATACATTGTGACTACCACCATAATATTTGTACCCAAGAGGAGAAAGTTAGAATATCAAAGGGAGCCACAAAATAGTGTCTAGGAAGGGGGGTCGGGGGCCTAGGAGAGCCATGGGGGCGATCCTACAACCCGGCCATGACCGTGTTATTTGTGCGTTCTAGGGGAGGTGAGATAATATATATGAGAGATTGCTCATGGAGAGTTACTATGCTAGATCTGTGTGAGTGCATATGTAAAGTTGTAACCCTTCATGTATTATTATAGTGATATCCTGGCTTGGTGCCTCCGGATGTAGCCACGGGTGGTGGTGAACCGGGTTAACAAATTATCGGTGTTCTTGTTTTTTCATATTATCATGTGTTGATTTATTTTTCTCCATGTTGATGACTGCTAGTATGGGCTAGTGGGTGTGGTGATCCCCCCCCCCCCAATTTCACAACACATTCATGAAAACCCCTCCCTTACGAATGAACGACGTAACACCCCTTCCTTCTGTAAGAATTTGAAAGGATTTGTAAGAATTTGAAAGCCCTTAGCTTGTTTATTCACATTGAACAAATATTTATAGTTATAAGGAGAGAATCCTAATTGTACAAGGATTTGTAAATCCCAACTATACATGGAGAATAATATGGTTTCCTAATCTATGTGTTTGATAATATATTCCAAATACAAGAAGGAAAAGTAGATTAGGAAACTTCAACTTGTTTCCAAAACTGAACAGGGACTGAAGAGAGCCGAGGCGGGCGCCTGGGCTTAGGCCAGGCGGGCGCCTGGAGTGCCGAGACATGGGCCGAGGAAGTATCGCCTTGAGGCGGCCGCCCGAGATGGAGCGAGGCGTGCGCCTCAACAATGTAAGGTGCGGAAATGTTGTTCTTTGCCGAGGCGGGCGCATGGAGATTGACCGGGCGGGCGCCTCACTACCAGTCTTCAACCTTGGATTTGTGTTCTTCCTTGACATCTAAAGCTTCATCCTTAACACGCCCCGCAAGATGGACGATCCCAGAGAAGACCAATCTTGGAGATAAGATGTTGGAAGCGTATGCGAGGCAAAGGGTTTAGTGAGAACATCTCGCGAGTTGATCCGAACCGGCAATGTGTTGAACTCGAAGGGAACCGGACTGTATTTGCTCACGAACAAAGTGAAATGAGAGGGCCACGTGTTTCATACGAGAGTGAAAAATCGGATGTCCAGAGTAGGTGGTGGCACCAAGGTTGTCACAGTAAATCACAGGCGTAGAAGGGGATGGAAACCCAAGCTCGGTGAGTAAGTTCCCAACCCAAGTAAGTTCAGCTGCGGTGTCGGCGATGGCCCGGAATTCAGCTTCAGTGGTGGATCTAGCAAGGGCACGTTGTTTCCAGGAGGACCAAGTGACCGGATTTTTGCCCAAATAGACAAGCAAGCCAGTAGTGGATACAAAATCATCTTTGTCTCCGGCCCAATCTACATCACAGAATGCATGAAGAGAGGGAGGAGACGTCGCAAAAATCTGAAGACCAAGGTGCATAGTGCCATGAAGGTAGCGTAGAAGACGCTTCAAGGCAACCCAATGAGAAGATTGAGGGTTTTGCATGAATTACGCAAGCTTGTTGACCGAGAAGGTAACGTCGGGACGAGTAAATGATAAGTACTGAAGTCCACCAATAATAGCACGATAGAAAGTAGGGTCAACAGCTGGAGTGGCAGTGGATCGTGTGAGGGGAGGTAAAGATACCATGGGAGTGGGGAGTGGCTTGCAGTCAATCATTTTGTGACGGGTGAGAAGGTCATGGATGTATTTGGTTTGAGAGAGGAGGAGCCCGTTATGGTTAGGAACGACTTCAACACCCAAGAAGTAGGACAAGGGGCCAAGGTCCTTGAGGGAGAACCGGTTGGATAGAGTGGAGATGAAGGACTGAATGTGAGAGGGGGAAGGGCCGGTGATAATGATATCATCAACATAGACAAGTAGGTAAATTGGAGATGGGGATTTGTTGAAAATAAATAGTGAGGGATCAGCTAGGGAGGGATGGAAGCCATATGTGGTAAGGTAGGTTTTGAGTTCTTGAAACCATGCACGGGGAGCTTGTTTGAGACCATATATTGCTTTAGACAAGCGACAGACAAAGGATGGGTTGGTAGAATCCTCAAATCCAGGGGGTTGTGTCATAAAGACAGTTTCAGAGAGAGTGCCTTGAAGGAAGGCGTTGTTGATATCAAGTTGGCGAAGGGACCAATGGTTGGTTGTGGCAAGGGAAAGAAGTAGTCTAACAGTGGCTGGTTTGACAACGGGACTGAAGGTTTCGGTGTAGTCGACATTGGGTTGTTGGTGAAAACCTTTGGCTACAAGTCGGGCCTTGTTTTTCTGAATGGTGTTGTCGGGGTTGTATTTGACGCGAAAGAACCACTTGCAACCAACAATGTTATGGGCTGATGTGGATGGTACCAAGGACCAAGTGTTGTTGCGGGTTAGGGCTTGAAACTCTTCAATCATGGCATTGCGCCAATGAGGAATGGATAGGGCTTGTTTGGTGGTGGTGGGAAGGCTAGTGGGAGATGTGAGGAGGGATAGGTTGGCATACTTAGGATTGGGTTTGGTGATGCCATGGGAAAGTCTAGTGGTGATAGTACGGGTAGGAGGTGGAGGGGATGGAGGGTTGGGAGTGGGTGGTGTAGTGTCAAGTTGAGTTGGGGTAGGGGGTTCATTAGTGGTGGGATTGGGAGTAGGATGAGTTGGGGAGGGGGAGTGGGGGGTGGCGGAGGGGGTTGGGTTGGGGGGGGTTGGGATAGAGGGGGTAGTGTTTAAGATGGGGAGAAAAAGTGTGTGCCATTCAGAGGGAGGAGGAGAGGAAGGAATGGGGGATGAGGTGGTGAGGGAGTTGTAGGGAAAAGTGTTTTCAACAAAGCGGACATGGCGGGAGGTGTAGACACGATGGGAGGTAGGGTCAAGGCAGTGATACGCGCTTTGCGTGGGTGAGTAACCGACGAAGATACAAGGGGTGGATTTTGGGTCAAGTTTGTGGGTGGTGTATGGGCGAAGCCATGGATAGCAAAGGCAACCAAAACTACGTAGCTTGGTGTAGTTTGGAGGGGAGCGGAAAAGGCGGAAGTAGGGGGAATCATTGTTTAGGGTGGGGGTGGGTAATCTGTTTATGAGGTATGTGGCAGTGGTGAGAGCATAGGGCCAAAGGGTGAGGGGTAGGTTGGCATGGGAGAGGAGAGTGAGGCCGGTTTCAATAATGTGGCGGTGACGACGTTCGGTGTACCCGTTGTGTTCAGGAGTGTGAGGAGGTGTAGTGAGATGGGTGATACCTTTTTGACCAAGAGTGGGGGTGAGTTTTAGAGTGGGGGTAAATTTGCTACGTAATAAACTAAGAACGGGGGAAGAGGGATGTCCTAGTCTATGATGCCACAGCTGCGATGAGAGAGAGCTTGAATGAACTTGAATGGGCGGAGGGTGCCAAAGGTAGATGCCATCCTCAAGGTTTCCATGGATGAGTGTTTGACTCGTGGCTTTGTCCTTGATAAGAAAAGAAGAATGTGAGAATTCAATGATGGCATTATTGTCACGACAAAATTGAGACACGGAAAGAATATTAAGAGTAATGAGAGGGACATGTAATACACTATTGAATTTAAGAAGAGAGGAGGATGTGGGGAGAGAGAATGAACCTTTGTGAGAGATCGGAAGAGTAGAACCATCGCCGATGATAACGTCGTCATTGCCATTGTAGGGTGTGCGTAGGGCTAGGTTGGAGAGGTCATTGGTAATATGATTGGTGGCACCGCTATCTATGAGCCAAGAGGGAGGGGGAGGGGTTGTTGTGGGTAGCAGTGTGGGCTTGGGGATGTTGTTGATTAGGGAATTGGTTTTGGTTTGGGCGAGGGGGAATGTTTACGGTGGGGTGTTCACGTTTGAATTTGCGACATTGGGAGATGACATGGCCAATGTTGTGACAATATTGGCACTTACCTTTGAATGGAAGGCGAGAGGGTGTATGGGGGGAAGGGGATGGCAAGGAGTGGGAGGGGCGGTAGGTGTTGGTGTGGCTTGATGATGGGTGGGCTTGGGTCTGTAAAGGCAAAGTGGTGGGAGGGGGTTTTTGGGGGTGGATTGTTTAATGGTGAGTTCATGTTGGATGAGCGTTTCATGGAGGGCATCAAAGGAGATGGAATTATCACGGGCTCTGTAGAGTCTATTATAACGGGTTTGAATGTTTCATAGTCAAGACCTTTGAGGATGGTGTAGGTTATGTCTTCGGAATCCATGGGTTTGCCTAGGATGGCGAGTTTGTCGGTGTAGGATTTGACGGCAATCATGTATTCCGAGATGGAGAGTTGGGTTTTGGTGAGATTGGCAAGGTTGTCTTTTATTTGAAGAATGTGGCCACGGGAGGGGTTAACATATGTAACTTGACTTCCTTGAACTCCCGGCTAGAGTATGCACCACATGTCTGCACAAGCTTCGCAAGCTAAGGAAAAGTTTGTAAACCATGAAGAGAAAAAAGTCTTGACTGAAGTACTCTTGTGATACTATCAAAAAAAAAAACATCTATAATTGTAGCACATAAAACTTTACTTTTAATTGTTCACTGAATAAAGTGAACAACTAAATTGATTAGTTTCTATACATTAATTATGAAAATTGATACTAGAAACTTTGAATAGTTGGAGTGTGTGTGAGTTGTTATGTGTTGTTGTGAAATTGCGTTGGGGAATGTAAAAGGCTAAAACCGAATTGAAGAGATCTGCTGTTGCTGATAATCTTTCTGGAAAGAGTAAGCTTAGCGAAGTTTGAACTAGCTCTGGGATGTTTATCCGTAAGGCTAAGGTTTGTTCTCTATACCATTGGTGCATAAACATGGTTTTTTATGTGCCTTAACACTTAATTGTCACAAGCTTCGTCTTTTTCCATATTCAATGGTAATCACTTTACATTTATACATGCATTAAGCACAACTTCTTGTGACCTTTGAATGGTTTCATGTGCTACAAATCTACAATTATAGGTGCTCTGTTTTAATGCTTTAGGATCTCAACACCTTGTGTTTTCCATTCAACATTAGATTGAATGTTGACCAAATATTTGTGAAAATCTAATGATTTTCAAAGATGTTCTAAAAAATTGTAATTAATGCACCATTAAGACTATTTTCAAAACATTTTTAGAATTTTCTGAGGCTTTGTAGGTTTGTATAAATATGTAGTCAAAGTTCAATTGAGTTGACCATAGAAGTTAAAGAATGACCCTTTTTGGAGACAGAGGGAGTATATGATTTGCTTCGAACTTTGATAATGAAAATCTGGAAAAGAATGATATACTCTAATCCTTAAATGGTTTCTAGATTTTAAGTGATCTCTTTCTCTCTGGTTTATGGTCTTATATTTGGTGTAGGATTCAATTGTTGATGGCATAGAAGTTAAAGAATGACCCTTTTTGGAGACAAAATTGCAACTTGAACTTTTCTACCTAAAGGTACGTAATAATCTGGAGGGGGGTTTCCTGATTTTTATTTGTTTAGTTATTCTTTCTTAATGTAACATTACCATAATTTCACTTTATTCAATGAATCTAAGCAATGTTTTTAACTTTACTTTTGATAGTTTTTCACAAGAGTACTTCAGTTAAGACATTTTCTCTTCAGATAGTTATTGAGATGTTCAGGTTGTGTGTATAGATGTATACTCAAATGTAACTTTACTTTTAATTGTTCACTCATCATGATAACACCAACTCCGTTGCCCTTATACCTGCAAAACGAGCTCAAGAAGAAAAGGAACCAATACAAGCCTATGATGCTTAGTAACTGCATCTGTTACATCTTATCAAAAAAAAAAAAAAAAAAAACCTGAATCTGTTACATAAATAACATGGGTAACCCCCATCCATTGAAAACTTGAGCTCCCTTTGGTTCTGGTTTGTTACTATAGTTTATGATTCTTGAAGTCCTAAAACACACGATTTTCTTGCTGTCTAGAAAGGAGATAATTTTTTTGATAAACAACTGCCATTATTTTCTCTAATATGGTCTCCAATTTCAGGCACTGGTAGATGCTACATTTTCTGATAGTAGCCTCGAGGATGAGACTGGTGTGAGAATGGTAGCATTATTTGATCATGAGGAGGTCGGGTCTAATTCAGCACAGGGAGCTGGATTTCCTGCTATGTTGGATGCTCTAGCTCTAATTACAGTAGCTTCATGCTTCTTTATGCATAGCAGCTCTGGGTATGAAAGTGTCCTTTTCCACGCTGAATGCCCCATTGAAAAGCACTTTGAATATTTAAGTAATTATAGGATTTATCCGGAACATCCCACTCGAAAGTAATTCTGGTCTTTGTATAAAAAAATCCTTGAATTTTGCAATAATGGCTGTCTTAAAGTAATTACTTCACTGCTGTTACATGGACTAGGGGTGGCAATTTCTGACCAATGGGTATACCCATTAAGATTTTATTATGCTTTTAACTATTGTGCATTGTATACTAGTGTAAAGCATGATATTTTTAATAGATAACACCCATTGGGTAACTGAAACACCCATTTTACCACCCCTAACATGGACCATTAGACTGTCTATTATCTGCAGTTGTCCACCAGAATTGGTTATGAGCATGGAATATGTCATGGCCCTTAGGCAGACAGGCAGAGATCCTTTAATTTCTCATAGGAGCTGAAGGTAGAGAAGTTGCTATGGCAGGGATTGCTTTTGTTAAATGGAAAAAGAGAAACTCTCCATTTACTTAAATCCATTGAGTTTTAAGTACTTCCCGGTTCCCCTAATATACTGTACAGTAGTAGATATTCTTAGCCATAAAGTTGAAGAAGTTACATTTTGGAGTTCACTGTATATATTTTATTATTTAAAGTTTATTATTTGGATTTGTGGAAAAAACATATAAAGAGCTATATACTCAATTTTTCTCTTTTGTGTGTATCATATAGGTGCAGGTGAATCTTAGTGGGTACGTTGAACGAAGTCTATGCAACAAAATATTATAATTATAAGTTTTATATGTTAGGATAGGAGGATAATTTATTTATTTATTTATTTATTTTTCTCTACAATCAATAATAAAAAAAGGATAGGGAGGAGAAAAGGGCTCTACGGGAGAAAGAAAATAAAACAAAGAGAAATGTGCTTCCACTTAAGCTCGAACTCAGGTGGGTTGTGAGACGCATTATCATTATATAATCCTTGAACCTCTATAATCACATTTTGGTATAAAACTCTGATATATTTTATATAGTAAATGTTAAAATTTAGGAGCCCTAAAATCTATTTTAATTTTGGGGGCCAAGGCGACCGCCTTGATCGCCTTAGATACTTGGTCGGGCCAGCCAACCTCTGCGGCATGTTCATCTCCAACCTTATCTATAACATGAAAGCCCATCACCACTGCTTCAAATGCACACCACCAATCACCTGCCACCACCATTGACCAGCTGCCCCTCAAATTCATATTCAAGGTCGTCATTGTCTCATAAACGAGTGGGTACAGTGATCTTATTTTTTATATTATTTTTGGCTATGAAAATTGTTACTTATTGTACTGTAATAATAATGTTTTAGAATAACAATACCTTTAATTCGTATGACTAGTGTAATGGATGTTTATCTTTTGGATTTGATTGAATTATGCTCAACTGCAAACATTTAGTGTTGAGTTCGTGTTTGTGTTTTTAATTAGAATATTATTATTATTATTTTTTTTTTGACATTTCGTACATTTTAACTTTGAGAAACAACTTTTAGATTTTTCTTTTTTGCGTCGATAGTTGGCTAACGGAATTCTTTTACACTAATAGGTGGTTATGAGAGTCAACGCTAAAGTCTTTCACTCGAAAAGCGCACAAATGATGTTAGCATGCATGAATAGAAAAAAGTTGATCTTTTGAAAAATCACTTTTTTCGAGCAATAGGATAAATGGATTTCTCGTGAGTGATAGTGTTAAAAATTGTTATTTTGAAGGTCTAACACTTTGAAACATTAGCACTGACTTTATAATGACTCTTTGAAAAAATGTGTTTTATATAGTGCATGTGTAAGTGTTTAATACTTTAATAGTGCCAGTGTGAGTGTTTAATACTTTGATAGTGCCCGTATATGCTTAATGAGTGCCAGTGTGAGTATTTGAACTTTGATAGTGCCCATATATGCTTAATGAGTGCCTGTGAGTGTTTAATAGTGTTAATGTATGTGTTAAAAATTATCATTTCGAAGGACTAGAACTTTGTAACATTAGCATAGACACTTTTTAATGACACTTTGAAAAATGCATTTTAAAGAGTGCGCGTGTGAGTGTTTAATACTTTAATAGTGCTAGTGTGAGTGTTTAATACTTTGATAGTGCCGGCCGGTATATGCTTAATGAGTGTGAGTGCGAGTGTTTAATAATGTCGGTGTGTGATAAGTATCGGTGTATGCCTTAAAGAGTGTAAGTGTGTGTCTTAAAGTGTGTCGGTTGTAGTATTAAAAAGTGTCATTGTTAGTGCTAGAAATAGTGTCGGACTCTGTCAATGACAGTATTAAAAAGTGACGGTGCTTATATAGAAAAGTGTTGATCTTAGTATTGTAAAGTGCTAGCGTGTTGAATAAGTTCCATTTATTTACAAATATGTCATCATGCGTTGTAAAAGAGTGCGTGTTTTAAAAGAGTGTTAGTGGTAGTGCTAAAAAGTTCTAGTGTTTGCATATTTTAATAAGTTTCTATTATTTACAAAAATGACATTCCGCATTTTCAAATCACGTTTTTTTTTTTTTTCAAAATCTTAGAAAAAAATGGTTTTAATAAGATTTTGACAAATGGAAAAGTCGAAGGTATTTTTGTCCTTCAGGCTACAATGTTTCACCTTCATTAAAGTTATAGTGTTTCACCTTCATTAAACTGTTTCACCTTCGTATAAAGTAAAGTATTAATGCAACAACGTTAAAATTTTGTTGAAATAGCTTTGTTGCTCTTGTAGTCCCACCCCACTCGAACTAGAGTCATTGATTCCGATGTAATGTTCGGATGTATTAATGCTAAACTAAAGGCTCGTTTGGCTCACAAGAATGAGTGTGTGGGAATGAGAATGTCATATTCAGGTATCTCTGAAATTTGGGAATGATGAGAATTTAAAATTTTCATTCCCATGTTTGTTATGTGCCCAGTCTAAGTTAAGGAATGGATTTTAGATAGTCATTCCTGCATTTGTTTCACATGCCTACTTAATGGGTACATTTTTTTTTCTTTTCATATATGAGGTAGTAGTTTAAAGTTTTCCTTCTTTTCATTAATTAAAATTTCTTCATACCTAATTAAAGGAAATATGTACTATAGATTTATGTTTGATTTATAATAAATTTCATTGATAAATTATGTCAAAATTCGACAATCAATCAAATATGTGAATGCATAATAGATTAACTTAGAATCTAATTGATACTTTAATAAGACAAAAATGCAAAAAAAGTATCTCAACTATCTAGGTTGTGTGAATATAGTATCCAAAGTCATTTTTGGTGCATAATTAGTTTCTGAACGGCTTACTTTGTGCAGATGTAATACCTATCACTAACATCGTTAAAATTTTACCGTTAAATAGTCATGTACCATGCACATTGTTAGGTCCCAAATGGTAGGAATCAGGCTAGAGGGGGGGGTGAATAGCCTGTCTACAACTTTTTGCTAAAACTTCTTTTGAAAAACTTTAGCTCACCGGTAAGTGAATTTGCACAGCGGAAATTAAGTTTTCAGTTTAGAGAAAAGGCAAACCGGTAAGACAAAATATCATGCAAGGCAAGACAAAAATTATTTCCAAGTAAGACAAACAAAATGAGCAGTAAGTGAAGTCAATAGGTTGTGACCAGTTGAGAGATTTTCAACTGATTACAACTACACAACAGAAAACAAACAAAGCAATAAATGACACATTGTTTGAAGAGGTTCACAGTGTTAAATAATCAAGCTACGTCCTCTACCAAGTTTGGTCAGAACTTGGATTTGTGAAGGTGCACTACTTTATTAATGGATTCTACCTATTACAAGTTGCAAGCCAATGATTGAAAGGCTGCCAAACTAGAGGTGACCACTAATGGGTCGTGCTACAACAAAGACCTGGTGTTTTCTAGAGATGTGCTCACAAGCTGAGCTGATTTCTCTAGGGTGTTGTGTGTGAATCAATCAATGTGTTCCATGAGTAGTCTAATGGAGGAACACTACAGAATTGATTGAGGTGCCAGTGTATAAGTCCTAACAGAGATGTCTAGTGAATAAAGGGACTTGCTTTGAATGCCTTGAACTAGAGAATGTGCAGGTTGGTAGTTCAAAGCAACTCACTCTCAAGAATCATAAATGCACCAACCTTCTTCAATGCTCCGGGGAAACTATTTATAGTGAACTTTGAAAAGGAGCCGTTGTCTTTGAAGAGGTTGCAATGATGACTTGGACTGGCAGGCATTAAATGGGAAGATCCTTGCATTAAATGCCTGAGATTTGGATAGAGAGGATTTCCAGAGATAGATGGGGCTCGTGAGTACCGGTTACTTGACATTCTCAAAGAAGGTACCGATTTGTCAGCAGAGATGTCATGTCAAGATGCTTGCTTTACCAACTTTAGCTAAAGTTGATGGCTTGGTAGTTGGGAACAATTAATGCATCGGCAAGCCGCTAACCGGAGGAAGCTTGAAGAGTACGCCTTGCTTAGAGTAAGAGTGATATGACCGTAACAGAGGTGCCGCCCGGTAACTCAACTGTAAGTTAGCTCAACCGGTAAGAGGAGCTTTGACCAAATCGACTCCAACCGGTAACTCACACATTGCTGATGGAAATTCTCAGGTCTTCAAGTCATCAAAATCTTGAGAAAAATACATAGCAAAAACACTGGGCACTAGCACTAAGGGATCCTATGGTACATAGAAAAATTCTATTTTGATCTAATTAAATTAGGGGTCCTCATTAATGCTTGTTACGATTGGGATTAAGCAATTCTAAGCCAAAGCATATATTTGACTAACAATCTCCTCCTAATTGCTTAAGTCCAATCATCCTAGGTTGGCATCTTCTTGACTTAGAAAAGAATGATAAAGATTTTGTCTCATTAATATATCATTCCCCAAGTCAAGAGACAACTTGATGCTACCTAAGGAAAGCTTACAGATTAGAAAAATAAAAGATTGAAAATGGGTAAAGATTTTGAATGATCCTGCAAAAATATAACAGTTAGTAGCATATGAAGCATTCAAAACAATAGAAGGAATTTCAAACAAAACACAAAGTTTGAGGGTAAGAGATTCTCATTATGTTTGTGGACCGGTGAATGAGGAAAGAAAGACAAAAACTTCATCGGTTACATTCTCAGAGCTGCACCGGTAAAAGGCTTGAAACTTGATCGGCTAAGGAGCAGCAGCATCTGAAGGAGGGGCAGCATCTGAAGGAGGGACAGCATCTGAGGCTTTGGATTTCTTTGCTTTCTTCTTTTCTTTCTCATCCCTTTTTCTTTTCTTCCTATCTTCTCTAACCACCATTAGCACTTCATTTTTAGCTTTTTCTTTGGCTAACTCCATTTCAAGCTCACGGTTCCTTTCTTGACAACTACTAAGGGCTTCAGCTGTCCTTTTGAGTTCTTCAATGGATCGGTTCAGAATGTCTTTGCCTGAAAGTTGTTGCTCACAAAGGATTTTGTTGGTTTGCCGAGCCTCATCAAGTTGAACCTGAAGATCTCTGATGACGTTGTCTCTAGCATTTATATCGGTCATGAAATTGCCAAGAGACAAAGCAATACCAGTCTTCAATAAATCAAATCTTCTCTCATCCTCCTCCTGATTGGACTTAATGAAAGAACGAGTTAACTCAATGTTGACTTCAACAAAGCCATCAAGCACAGCTCTATGAAGACCTATCAAATCTGAAGCAAGGAGTGGCCTATTTAAATCATCGGTAGGAGGGGTCGGTAAGGGAATGGATTGAGAGACCGGTTGGCTAGCTGGTAAATGAGCATCGGTAACAGGAGGCAATTGATCGGCAACATGGCTATCGGTAATAGGAGAAGATGGGTCGGTAAGAGAGGTTGCAACGGACCGAGACACTTCACCGGTAGGAGAGATCTCAATCTCCTCATCCAATAGTTCCATGGGAGAGACAGGAGGAGCAATCAGTAAAGGAGAAGCAGGAGCATGAGGATCAAAGGGTTCCAAACTCATCATCTCAGCAAAAGAAAGTTCCAAGAGCTCAGCTGCAATAGGGACTATCGGTAAGATGGCTTGCCGACGCCTTAGAATGTGAATTACTCTAAGAGCCAGCAGAAGTAATGAAGCTTCTCTAATGTTGCTCCAAGGTATATGCTTGCCTTTCCTTATCACAGAGAGTCTGGTCACATTTGGCAATAAGCCAACCATTTTAGTAACATAACTAGACCAATTCAAAAGCCTCAACTCCAGAATTTGAGTAATACGCCCATTGATAGACATATACCGGATAAAGAAGTCATTGGTTGAAAGTGTGCTTTCAACCGGTCTGGGGGCAAATGATGCAAACTGGCCATGAATCCTGATAAACCGATTGTGTTGCTGAATAGAGGAAGGATATTTCTTGTTTGGGTTTGGAGAAGGGAAATCAGTAAACAACTGTTGTTCATCTTTGCCAGGAAGGATTGCTTTGCCCTTGGGAGGAATTGGACGCTTCTTAAGCTTCAACACCTTAATCTTCTGATACCGGCGACTTGTCTCACCGGGCCCAGTAGTTTTGGTATATCTAGGAGGGGTATCTTCAGGAGCAGCACCAACCTTCATATCTGTCACAACATCAATGAAAGTGGACATTCTATCTTCTCTCCTTTGCCTCTGAAATTGATCGGCAATAGATTGAGGCATTGGAGTGGGCTCAGTTACTGCCTTGCTAAGGATCTTCTCATTGTTGGTGTTATGCCCTAGGCCTATGATTGATAGACTTATGTGTTGACATTATTTATTATTATATGAGATGTTTATCATTTGATTATTATATGTTTTGTATATTTGTTAATAATAATCTCCGTCCCTAATTATTGAAAGAATGATTAGTATAATTGTCAATGGATAATCATGTGATGATTATATGCATTGAAATTATGAGTACTTGTTAGAGAACAAGTGACTGGACATGACCCGCATGAGATTTATGACATGGTCAAGTGTCATAAGGTTACTTCATTTAGTCCCTAGACCTGAGATTATCATGTCCTTACATATGATGAAAAGTCATGTTTGATTTTAGTCAAACGATATCTTAACACGATATCTATAAAGGCTATCTTTGGCATGATCGGATTCATGATGGGAAGGATGATAAGTCAAGATGGAATTTGTCCCTCGGAAGAGAGATGTGTTGCTTGGGCCCCTCGATGAGTGATAATGATGAAAGTGTATGGCCGTACCCCAATATGATTGGAATTATCATTATACTCAAGAAATCGAGAAAGCATTGAACAAAGACAAGTTGACAATGACCATGACTTGTGTTCAATATAAACATCGTGAGACAAAGGGAGAAATGGAAGTACACCATTGGAAACGTGAACTCTTACGTTACATCATTTGGGTAGACATAATGGCTTGCTAGAGTCCGCTTATGTCTTATGAGGTTCGATATGATCGAACTCATTGCCAACATGATGTAATCCTATTGGGTCACACACAACTAGAATGAATTGGTTAAACCGGAGGAAGAATGATTGAGAGGCTCGAGCGCTACTTATGTCACGCGACATATCAAGCCAATGGCTTGATATACCGCGCGACATAATAGGCCAATACGCGTTTTTGACAGCCTGTCTCTCCTAATTCGATTAGAAGAGGTATTTACACTATTGTAGTATAAATACAAGGGTTCTGTCAGACCTAAAGGTCTAGACGAAATTTTAAAGCAAAATTCACAATCAAATTCTCTCAATATTCTTTAAGGTTTAGATCTAGAAATCAACAAGAAATTGTTCTTGGATTCATTCAAAGGTGTGGATACCAAAAGAGGGTCTTCGCTCGTTCAACGATCAAGGCCTAGAGTTCAAGCAAGTAGAAGAACGAAGTTTGTGATTTGATATCACATAATCAAAATCGTTCGATAGCTCAAGACCGAAAAGCGTTTCAAGGTTGGTTTAATTCTATCTCATAAGAATTTAAATTAATTGTATAGAACGGATCCTAGGGCTTCTTGGGTTTTATGTTTTAATGCTTAATTCCGCTGCGCATGGACCCGTAAAACCCAACAGTGGTATCAGAGCCCCGTTCGTATGATTAAGTTTGAATTAACAAGCTAGGTTTAAGATATAAATTGTTTATATGCTTATTGCATGTTTTGTATGTGATAGAATTTTTAATTGTTTATGTGAAACAATGTGAAAATCGTTTTCGATTTATGCTGAATTAAATCTGTAAAAAGGCTGTTTTATGTGATTTAATTGGCTGTAATCTGTATTGGTTCGAATCTGGAAATCCTGTAACCTGGCTACCTATGTCGTGCGACATATCGAGCCATGTGGAATTCTGGTTTTCTGGCCTGTTAGGTCGTGCGACATATCAAGCCTATGGCTGATGATGTCACGCGACATAACAAGCCAAAACTGGGCAGAATCTGTTTGTTCAAATTTTCTGCTATTTTTCGATTGTGTTACAATCTGATATGTTCATATGAAAATCTGGGTGTTATAAAATTAAGTTTATAATGCCATGCTAGATTGATTCATTGTTTATGCATGCTTAATTAATTTAGATGTGTTTTATTAATTGTTGCGATGCATGAATTATTTGTTCTTAATTGTTAAGAATTATTAAATTAGATGTTTAGTTGAAACATGATATTTAGTTTCCTAATATGTTTAGATTTAGACATTGTAAATTTTGGATCTTATGATTGTTTATGGAAACAAGTCATAAATACGCGAAATTTAAAAGGAAACTGATTGTTTATAAAAGGTAAGGATTATGTTGCCTAATCAGAGTTGATTTCTAATTATGCATGTCTAGGAGAGTTCTGTCTAAGGAAGAGTTGGTACTTAAGAAGTCCTTGCGGCTCACCTATCTTCCTGGGAACTTACCTGGTGCATGATTTTGACTATCTTTCTGATATGCTTATAATCTACCTTTAAAGAACCTTCATTTAACTTTTAAGTTCTTTATGCCAATTCATGATTAAACACTTGAGACCATTCGGATAGTTTTGGGTAGGCTTGCCATAGCAAGGTGCTTTGATTCTATTCGAATGCGAGCAAGATGAGGAAATGGTGGTTCCTATAAGTTTAATATGAATGAACTTAATTGGGTTATCAAAATAGTTTTGGACCCAAGGCATAAGATGAGATTAAAATATGCCTAGACATATGATGTCTTGAATTGATCTCATAAAAGATCTAAGAGTCGTATAGTTGATATGATTGATGTTTTCTACCTAATTAATTTAATTTTGAGCGGTTTGCCATAGCAAACTTGAAATTGAATTAAAGTTGGATCTTAGCCCATTAAATGTATATTATGCTTACTTGCATTTGAAGGTGTATAATTTAGTGGGAGCATTTTAAATAAATGCATGATATTTTTCATATAATAAGTTTACTTATATGTGTTCATATTTTATGTATATCTTTTTGTAGAATAAATGGCATCAAACAATAATCACCTGTCACTGCGATCTCTCCTTGAGAAGGAGAAGTTGGAAGAGAATGGTACAAACTATATGGATTGGATCCGTAGCCTTAGAATTGTTCTAAGGCAAGAGGAGAAACTGTACGTTCTCGATGAACCTATTCCACACGAACTGCTTGCCCAATGCTGCTAGGGCAATAAGGGAACAATATCTGAAGCACAAGCGTGACTCCACAGATGTTGGTTGCCTTATGCTCTCCGCCATGTGCAAGAACCTTCAGAAGGATCTTGAGCACTTGGGGACAGTCGACTTAAACAATCGGCTGATGGAAATAATCCAAGTTCAAGCTAGGCAAGAAAGGTACAACACAGTTGCTGCCTTGAGCTCATGCAAGATGAGTGAAGGACAAGCTGTTGGTCCCCATGCTCTCAAGTTGAAGGGCCACATTGAGCATCTTGAAAGGCTCGGTTTTCCAATTAGCCAAGAGTTGGCTACCGACATAATATTGAATTCATTACCTAAAAGTTTTAGTCATTTCATAATGCACTATAACATGGGTGGAATGAATAGAAACCTTTCCGAGTTAGTTCAAATGTTGACTACTGCGGAAACCAATATTGTCGAAAAGAAGACCGACCAAGTGCTAATGGTTAACAAGGGGAAAGGGTTCAAGGGTAAAGGAAAGGCAAAGGTTGCTAATCCTAAGGCAAAGGTTGCCAAGCCCAAAGAGGCTTCCAAGCCTAAAGAGGCTAAGCCTAAGTCCCAAGAGGACGCAGTCTGCTTCCATTGCAATGAGATTGGACATTGGAGGAGAAACTGCGCAAAATTCAAGGAAGCACTGAAGAAGGGCAAAGGAGTTGCTTCAACTTCAGGTATCTTTGTTATAGATATATTTCTATCTACTTCTAGTTCTTGGGTATTGGATACCGGATGTGGAACTCACATTTGTCTAAATGTGCAGGGTCTAAAGAACAGAAGGATGCTTAAAGAAGGCAAAGTGGACCTACGTGTGGGGAATGGAGCAAGAGTTGCTGCATTAGCCGTAGGAACTTATGAAGTTACTTTACCTAGTGGACTAATACTTGTTTTGAACAATTGTTATTACGTTCCAGCTTTAAGTAGGAATATTATTTCGATTTCAGCATTGGATGATGAAGGTTTTAATTTTCTTATACGTGATAAGAAATTTTCTATTTACAAGAATGATATGCATTATTGTACTGCTGTTTCGTTCAATGGCCTTTATATTCTTGATGTTGAAAATCATGATAATGATATCTATAACATTAGCAAGAGATCTAAACCCAATGATGTAAACCACACTTACTTATGGCATTGTCGTCTTGGCCATATAAACGAGAAACGTATTTCTAAACTCCACAAAGATGGATTTTTGGACTCACATGATTATGAATCATATGAGACATGCGAATCTTGTTTACTTGGCAAGATGACCAAGGACCCATTTACCAAAACCGGTGAAAGGGCGGGCGACTTATTAGGACTCATACATACCGATGTATGTGGGCCTATGAGTAGCAATGCTAGGGGAGGATTTCGGTACTTCATAACATTCACTGATGATTATAGTAGATTTGGATATGTTTATCTAATGAAACATAAGAGTGAATCGTTTGAG
Source organism: Adenophora triphylla var. japonica (assembly GCA_022495995.1). NCBI lineage: Eukaryota > Viridiplantae > Streptophyta > Magnoliopsida > Asterales > Campanulaceae > Adenophora > Adenophora triphylla. Next base: position 698,162 of record JAFEMH010000447.1, read on the forward strand.
ATATTTCGAATATTTCAAAATGAGGTGCAAAATCAACTTGGCAAAACTATTAAGGTACTTCGATCCGATCGAGGTGGTGAATATTTGAGCCAAGAATTTGTGATCATCTTAAGAGTTGTGGAATCGTTTGAGAACTCTCTCCACCCGGAACACCACAATGGAATGGTGTGTCCTGAAAGGAGGAATAGAACTTTGTTGGACATGGTTCGTTCTATGGTGAGTCAAGTTGAGCTTCCTTTATCCTTTTGGGGACATGCACTAGAAACTGCTTGCTTTCACTATAAACGAGTTCCTACCAAATCGGTTCAAAAGACCCCATATGAGATGTGGCATGGAAGAAAACCTAGTTTGTCTTTCATGAAGATTTGGGGTTGCGATGCATATGTCAAGAAGTTAACTTCTGACAAGCTAGAACCTAAATCTGATAAATGTGTTTTCGTGGGATATCCTAAGGAAACCAAAGGATACTATTTCTACAACCGAAACGAGAACAAAGTGTTTGTTGCTCGAAATGGTACTTTCTTAGAAAAGGAGTTTCTTCGCAAAGGAACCAGTGGGAGTAAAATAGATCTCGAAGAAATTCGAGAACCCGAAAACAACATTGAACCAAGGGTAGAAACTGAACCAAGTTCACAAACCGTTGTGGAACCGGTTCAAGATGCACAAGTTCTTCGCCGAAGTGGTAGGTCACGATCCGAACCCGAAAGATATGGGTTTCTCGTTACGGAAAGTGATGAAGTGGAGTTAATCGAAAACGATGAACCCACTTGCTATCAAGAAGCGATATCCGCTCCTGATTCGGAAAAATGGCAAGAAGCCATGAAGTCCGAATTACAATCCACGGCTGATAATCAAGTTTGGAACTTGATTGATCCACCCGAAGGTGTAAAAACCATAGGGTGCAAATGGGTCTTCAAGAAGAAGACCGACATGGATGGGAAGGTGCACACCTATAAGGCTAGGCTAGTAGCTAAGGGATATAGGCAGATTCATGGCATAGACTATGATGAAACCTTTTCGCCTGTAGCTATGCTTAAGTCTATTAGAATTTTACTTGCCATAGCCGCATATTATGACTATGAGATATGGCAAATGGATGTCAAAACAGCTTTTCTTAATGGGAAGTTACTTGAGGATGTATACATGATACAACCCGAAGGTTTTGTCGATCCGAGAAAATTCTAACAAGGTGTGTAAGTTGCAGAAATCCATTTATGGATTAAAGCAAGCTTCTAGGAGTTGGAATCTACGTTTTGATGAAGCAATCAAGGAGTTTGGATTTATCAAAAACGAAGATGAACCTTGTGTATACAAGAAAATTAGTGGGAGCGTAGCACTATTTTTAGTGTTGTATGTCGACGATATCTTACTCATTGGAAATGACGTTCTCGCACTACTGTTTGTTAAGTCTTGGTTAGGAAAGTGTTTTTCAATGAAAGATATGGGCGAAGCCGCATATATCCTTGGTATCAAGATCTATAGAGATAGATCCAAGAGGATGATTGGTTTAAGTCAAAGTACTTACATTGACAAAGTCCTTAGAAGATTCCAAATGGAAAATTCTAAAAGAGGGAATTTGCCAATGTTGCATGGTATATCTCTTAGCAAGAATCAATGTCCAAAGACTAATGATGAGCGAAAGAGAATGAATGGTATTCCATATGCTTCGGCAATTGGGTCTATCATGTATGCTATGTTATGTACTAGACCCGATGTCTCGTGTGCTCTAAGCATGACGAGTAGGTACCAATCTGATCCCGGTGAACCACATTGGATAGCAGTCAAGAATATCCTTAAGTACTTACGAAGAACTAAGGATGCATTCTTGGTCTTTGGAGGAATGGAAGAAGATCTTGTAGTCAAAGGCTACACAGATGCTAGCTTCCAAACAGACAAAGATGATTTCAGATCGCAGTCTAGATTTTTGTTTATGCTTAATGGAGGCACTGTGAGTTGGAAAAGTTCCAAGCAAAGTACCGTCGCTGATTCTACAACCGAAGCTGAGTACATAGCGGCATCCGATGCAGCTAAGGAAGCAGTTTGGATCAAGAAGTTCATTAGTGATTTGGAAGTCGTTCCAAGCATCAGAGATCCTATTGAACTTTACTGTGATAACAATGGTGCCATTGCACAAGCAAAGGAACCAAGATCACACCAGAGATCCAAACACATACTTCGACGTTTCCACATTATCCGTGAGATATGTGAAAGGGAAGACGTTAAGATATGCAGAGTAGACACTGATGACAACGTGGCGGACCCATTAACTAAGGCTCTCCCGCAAGCTAAACATGATGGTCATGTTAGGTCCATGGGTATTCGATACATGGTAGATTGGGCCTAGTGCAAGTGGGAGACTGTTGGTGTTATGCCCTAGGCCTATGATTGATAGACTTATGTGTTGACATTATTTATTATTATATGAGATGTTTATCATTTGATTATTATATGTTTTGTATATTTGTTAATAATAATCTCCGTCCCTAATTATTGAAAGAATGATTAGTATAATTGTCAATGGATAATCATGTGATGATTATATGCATTGAAATTATGAGTACTTGTTAGAGAACAAGTGACTGGACATGACCCGCATGAGATTTATGACATGGTCAAGTGTCATAAGGTTACTTCATTTAGTCCCTAGACCTGAGATTATCATGTCCTTACATATGATGAAAAGTCATGTTTGATTTTAGTCAAACGATATCTTAACACGATATCTATAAAGGCTATCTTTGGCATGATCGGATTCATGATGGGAAGGATGATAAGTCAAGATGGAATTTGTCCCTCGGAAGAGAGATGTGTTGCTTGGGACCCTCGATGAGTGATAATGATGAAAGTGTATGGCCGTACCCCAATATGATTGGAATTATCATTATACTCAAGAAATCGAGAAAGCATTGAACAAAGACAAGTTGACAATGACCATGACTTGTGTTCAATATAAACATCGTGAGACAAAGGGAGAAATGGAAGTACACCATTGGAAACGTGAACTCTTACGTTACATCATTTGGGTAGACATAATGGCTTGCTAGAGTCCGCTTATGTCTTATGAGGTTCGATATGATCGAACTCATTGCCAACATGATGTAATCCTATTGGGTCACACACAACTAGAATGAATTGGTTAAACCGGAGGAAGAATGATTGAGAGGCTCGAAGCGGCTACTTATGTCACGCGACATATCAAGCCAATGGCTTGATATACCGCGCGACATAATAGGCCAATACGCGTTTTTGACAGCCTGTCTCTCCTAATTCGATTAGAAGAGGTATTTACACTATTGTAGTATAAATACAAGGGTTCTGTCAGACCTAAAGGTCTAGACGAAATTTTAAAGCAAAATTCACAATCAAATTCTCTCAATATTCTTTAAGGTTTAGATCTAGCAATCAACAAGAAATTGTTCTTGGATTCATTCAAAGGTGTGGATACCAAAAGAGGGTCTTCGCTCGTTCAACGATCAAGGCCTAGAGTTCAAGCAAGTAGAAGAACGAAGTTTGTGATTTGATATCACATAATCAAAATCGTTCGATAGCTCAAGACCGGAAAGCGTTTCAAGGTTGGTTTAATTCTATCTCATAAGAATTTAAATTAATTGTATAGAACGGATCCTAGGGCTTCTTGGGTTTTATGTTTTAATGCTTAATTCCGCTGCGCATGGACCCGTAAAACCCAACACTCATGAACCTCAAATAAAGGTACGCCATCGGCAGATCGAGGAATAGAAGCTTTGGAGGTATAGAAATTGAGGGTAGACATGAGATCCTTCTGACACATACCAGGATCATCATAAACAGGAGGAATTGTTGGATCATTCTCATCAAAATCAACATCTTCTTCTTCTTCATAGAAATCAGAGAGGGAGTCTTCATCAAAAATGGGATCAATATCCTCCTCCTGAACCGGTGAATTGGCTCTAGAAGAGGAAGGAAGAATAACTTGACTTACCGACTGATTAACCGGTAGAAGAGATGCTTGAATGGCTTTCTGAGTAGCCAACTCTTCAATGGTTGCTCTTTGACTCTCCTTGAGCTTCTCCGTTTGCTCGGTAAATAAGCTAGCTGCTAAGGCTTGCTGGAGAAGGATATCATCAACATTGATTGCCTTAACCGGTTCAGAAGATGCAACGGTAAGGGGCTGACTAACCGGTAAAGGAGAAGCACCGGTAAATGGCTCAGAAGCCGGTAACTCTTCTCTAACCGGTTGAAGTATTTCACCGGTAAGAGGCATCGGTTGAACAACCGGTAAAGGGCATGGCATAATAACTTCTCCTCCTCCTGAAGAAAGAACGGTAACTGGAGAAGTCTCAGTACTACCTCCTCCCACATGTTGCATCGGTAAAGGAGTTGTAAAGTCAGTACTTATCTTCTCAGATCGATCAATCACAGCAGCATCTTGGTCATCGGCATCTGAATCACTAGAGTCAGTAGAGCTAGAGCTTGTGACAGACTGCTCCGCCCTATCAATGGCTTGGTTATCAGAGCCATTAATGTCCTTGAACATTTCTTCAATTTCTTCATCAGGAACAGTAGCCCATTTGTTTTTGTTGGACTGAATAGAGTTGAAGAAGTCAGAAAGAGAGATATCACCCATACTCTGAAAGTCTCTGTTCAAGTCCACCAGATTTTGCACCACATCCATTACATTCTTTACGAATTGCCATCTTCGAGGTCCTAAGTTGACAATTTCAGGATCAAAGGAGGGAAGATCATCTCCAGGTAACTCAAATCTTCCAAGCTGATAAGGATCAGATTCCTTAAGGGTATCCTGAGCATTATAAAGAATGGCAAAATCAATCCACACTGCCTGAATCATCATGTCTTGCCGGAGCCTATCCTGAGCCAAGTAGATGGCATTCCACATTGGAGGCAGCAACTCAAAATACCGATTGTAAATTTTGAGTAGACTATCTCTGGACAATGAGATATCATAGTCACTCAACAAACATGGCTTGGTATAGTAGAGACCTTTATCATCATGGATGTTGTCAAAATCCACATAATCAGATATGTCACCGACTGGGACTGAGTCTTTGTTGATCTCATGGAATTGCAAAAGCTTTCGGAGGAAAGGAGGCAAGTGCTCAATAGGATATACCCAAGTGGGAGATGGTTCAAAGGTAGGATTGACTAGCCAGGGATTGTAATGGTAAATGTGAAAGGTTGGGTTTCTGATCGGTTTGCAGTGACTTACCGGTCGGGTTGATGATTGACCGGTAAATGGAATTTTGTCGGTAAGGAAATTGTGATTAAAGAGTCTTTTGGGAATGAATGGTATGAAGTTTCCCAAGTCTGTTTCAATTCTCCTTCTTCTCTCAGCATTTTCTTTGGCAATTTGTTGGGAAGATTTTGGAATAGGTTTGGATCTCTTGGAAGGGGGAGGAGCTGATTTTCTGGCTGTGGCTTTTTGCTTTTTGGTAGGGGAAAGAATGATAGAGATAGGCTTATCATCATCATCATCATCAGAAGACTCAAGTAATTTTCTCTTTACTGGCAAAGAGGGTTTGGGAGCAGGAGGAGCAGGAGGAGCACCGGCAAATTGAGCAACCTTTGGCCGGCTAGAGAGTTTCTTCTTATGAGTTGGTTTGCCGATTGGTTTAGCGACTGGTTTACTGGTAGCAGGTTCATCAGACTTACCGGTTGGATTACCGGTGGAAGGCTCAGTCAGCTTACCGGTTGGTTTACCGGTAGATTCTTTGATGGCTCTAATCATGTCAAACTTGTCAAAAGCTTTGCAGAAAGATTGAGGATACTTGGGTTGATTCTCGGAGGCTTGAAGGACTGCAGGGATGGATCTGAGAGCACGGCTAATCATCAGATAATGACAAGGTTTGGCTTTGTTGGTCTTGGTAGATGGCCTTTCCTTCTGAATTTTCTTAAAAGCAATTAAAACAATCCGGTAAAGGAAAACACACCGCTGAATTCTCCTCCAATAATGATGGCAGCAATTGCTTCCCATTGTATCATGGTGATACAATGTTGAGAGCCGACCGGCAAATGAAACATCGGTCCACGACATCGAATAAAACAGAGAAAACAAAGATCAAAACCAGCTTTCTTGTTAGCTTCACCGGTAACGAAGGGGTCAGATCCTCTAACCTTTGCCCAGGCAGCAATCATATCTTTCATGGAAATAGAAGATGAACCGGTGGAAGAAAGATTTGGGAAGGCAGCAGCAATGGTGGCAGGGCTAAAAGTGACGGGGACACCAGCAGCAGTGGAGATAATATTCTCATTTTCATCCACAACACCATTCTCAAATAACTCATTAACCATCTCATAATAAATGTCTTCATTTCCTTCAGGCATCACGAAAGGAATAACTCCGGCAGCAATGAATAGAGCTTCAATGGCACGGCCTTCATCGGAGTCGAAAAAGCTGGAGAGAATGTAACCTCCATAGATGTCTTTCTTAATGGCCATCTGTGAATCAAATAATCATTCAAACAAAGTAGGTTAGAATCAACGAGATTTCTACAAATAATTTTAAGAGTTTAGATGATTCTAGAAATATAAGAGATCTAGGAGTCTTTAGAGTTTCAAAATCATACCAGAAATCTCAAGTGAAGAACACAGATGGAGAAGGAGAAGATGAAGTATGAGAGTAAATTGCCGGTTGCCTAGTTCTTTTAGAGAGAGAGAGTCCAGAAAGTTTAACTGAGATTTTGAAATCCTTATATAGGGGACAAAAGAGCGGGAAGATGAAGAGGTGTGTTGGTTAAAGCAAAAGAAGCTTAAAGGTTTTTAACTGTCGTGCACATTGATTGACAGTTTTGTTTCACGAAATTAAAGATGTGTCATGAAAATATGAACGTGTGTGCAACAGTTATATCAAAATATAATAAAGTACAAAAAGATAACCTTTTTGATAAAAATGAATGATACAGATATTACCTTTTTGATCAATTATTTAAAATTGATCTACTTCTTTTGTATAGGAGCATGGGGAACAGGTAAGGGATAGTACGGTAGGTTGCATCGACTGTGGCGAAGGGATGATGTGACTTGATAGGCAATGATGACAAACGAGCCGGTTAAATACGGATTGCAAATTTGGATCCGGCCGCAATTCGTCGGTAAAGGGCAATCGGTAAGGTAGCTAACCGGTCAGGTATTTTGACCGGTAAGAGAGACTTTCATCGGTAAAGAACCATCGGATAGAGACACCATTTACCGATCAGGTATGTCGGTAAGAGGACCGGTAAAGGGAGGTAAGGGATACCGGTAAATGAGCACTAGCAAGCATCGGTAAACGAGTGAGGTCACCTATGATCTTTGTTGAGAGCTTACACGTATAACAAAGTTAGCACATAAAGTTTATCGAATATCAATCATGCCTAGTTCTCCTCTAAGGAATTCAAATCTTTTAATGTCCAATGGTTTTGTTAAGATATCAGCTAATTGATAATCAGTATGGACTTTTAAAAGAATAATGTTACCCTTTTCAACATGATCCTTGAGGAAATGGTATTTGATGTCTATGTGCTTAGTCTTTGAATGCATCACAGGATTGTTGGAGACTGAGATAGCTGAGGTGTTATCATAATAGATAGGACATACTTCTTGAGGGATTTCATAGTCCACTAGTTGTTGCTTCATCCATAGAATTTGTGAACAAAGAACTCCCACAGCCTACGTACTCAGCTTCGGTAGTAGAAGTGGAAATTGATGCTTGTTTCTTGCACGACCGGGAAACCAAACGGTTACCCAAAAATTGACAAGTTCCACTAGTACTTTTCCCGTGACCCTACAAGCCGCAAAATCGGCATCCGAATATCCAATAAGTGTAAATGAAGAATCTTTTGGATACCACAAACCTAAGTTAGCCTCCCAAAAGATATCTTATAATTCTTTTAACGGCTTGCAAATGAGATTCTCTAGGGTCAGCTTGAAATCTAGCACATACACATACGTCAAACATGATATTCGGTTTCATCATGCGGTTAAGTAAAGTAGAGAGCCTATCATACCTCGGTAGAGTGTCATATCTACTTTCTTACCGGATTCATCTTTGTCAAGGTATACATTGGTGGCCATAGGAGTGCTTTGAGGATGAGCAGAGTCAAGACCAAATTTCTTGATTAGATCATTGGTGTATTTGGCTTGGATTTATAAAAATACCTTCTTGGGTTTGCTTGACTTGAAGTCCAAGGAAAAATGTAAGCTCACCCATCATGCTCATCTCAAATTTGCTCTGCGCATAAGTTTCTCAAATCTCTTGCATAATTTCTCGTTAGTAGATCCAAAAATAATGTCATCAACATATATTTGAACTAACAATGAATGACCATTATGCTTAGCAATAAATAAGGTGGTGTCAATTTTACCTAGTTCAAACTTCTCACTAAGTAGGAATTTGGAGAGAGTTTCATACCATGCTCGAGGTGCTTGCTTGAGGCCGTACAAAGCTTTATTCAATTTGTATACGTGATTTGGCTTCTTGGAATCTTCAAAACCGGGGGTTGATCAACATAAACAAGTTCTTGAAGTTCCCCATTGAGAAAGGCACTTTTCACATCCATTTGATATAGCTTGAACTCTTTGTAGGCTGCATAGGCAAGGAATAACCTAATGGCTTCTAATCTAGCTACGGGAGCAAAAGTCTCATCATAGTCTATGCCTTCTTCCCGCCTATACCCTTTTGCCACTAGTCTAGCCTTGTTCCTTATAATTTTTCCGGTTCATCCAATTTATTCCTATAAACCCATTTCGTTCCAATTACGGTTTGATCACTAGGTCTAGGCACTAACTCCCAAACTTTACATCTATCAAACCGATTAAGCTCTTCTTGCATAGCTTCTACCCACTGGGTCATCTAGTGCTTCCTCGGTCTTCTTTGGTTCAATATTTGAGACCATAGAAGAGGAAAATAATCCATGTTGATCCTCCATGCTTCTTAATTGGCCTCTAGTCATTCGGGACCAAAGACATCACCTATCACATTTTCTAAAGGGTGATCTCTCACATTCTCACTTCCCTAGGGAGGTCTTGCCTGACCGATTCTTGTCTAAGGTTTTCTAATGGAGGAGTAGAATCGGTAAAGGGAGATGTGATCGGTAAAGGAGATCGGTTTGGAGAAGGTGATGGAGACCGGTGATCGGTAAGTGGGGAAGGAAACGGTAAATTGTTTGAAATAGGTTCGGCTTCGGGAGGTGAATTAGGAAAATTAATATGAGGGCTCAGTTGGAAATAAATCGGTTAGGCTGGGGTTGTCTATTGGATTGCCTAACCGATTGGGGAAAGAAGGAGTCATCAACTAAGTCTCTACAAGTTACATCACTTGAGGCCGAAGGCCGAACCGGGATTGATTTGCATTAGAACTGGTGGAATGATTGGAGTTTTGATTGCCGGTTTCACCTGTCTCAAACACACCGTAATTATCGGTACTATTTGGAGCCTTATCGGACTCTAGCAAATCAAATTCATCAAAAGTAACATGAACGGATTCAACAATTTTCAATAACCGTTTATTGAAAACTCTAAATGCCTTCTTGTGCTTGGCGTATCCCAGCAAAGATACCTTCATTGACTTTTCATCAAATTTACCTCGGCGCTCTTTACCGTTGTAAAGTACGTAGCATTTGCGGCCGAAGATCTTGAAGAAACCAATGTTAGGGATTACGCCACGCCATAGCTCATAAGGGGTCTTGTTATGAAACTTGTTGACCAAGGATCTATTGCAGGTGAAGCGGGCGGTATGGATAGCTTCGGCCCAAAAATACTTGGGAAGCCTAGCTTCGAATATCATTGTTTTTCCGGCTTCGATCAAGGTCCTCGTTCTTTCTCTCAACTACACCATTTTGTTGCGGTGTACCAGTATTTGAAAAATTATGATCGATTCCATGATCATCACGTCTTGAGCAATTCCAAGATTTTGAATTCGGTTCCATTATCTCGATCTCATACCGATGATGTCACACTCTTTTTGGGTTTGCGGTAGACGGAATAATGCAGTGGCTACTTCATATGTATCATCTTTTGAAGCAAACATCTCCACCCGGTATATCTTGAGAAGTCGTCTACAACAACCAAAGCATATTTGCTACCCCCTAAGCGCGGTAGTTGTGGGGCCAAAACGGATCCATATGTAGCAGCTGGAGGCACCTAGAAGTGGACATGCGGGGCTTGCTTGAGAAAAGATTCTTTATCTTTGTTTTCCCAATTTGGTGCTCTACATTTCCTTCCATGATCGCGAGACACGAGGTAAGCCGGCGACAAGATTTTTATTGGCCGGCTTGGATAGATATTTGAAGTTCGAGGTGGCGAGTCTCTTGTGCCATAGCCAGGAATTCTCACCGATGTTCTTAGCTACAAAACAAACATTAGTAACATTCGAGACATTGTTTAAATCTATAGCGTATACGTTACCTTTTCTATATCCAAAGTGAGAAGTGTTTCACCTGTAGCAATGTCTTTCACATAGCCGAGTTGGAAGAATTGAAAACACAATGCATACCTTTGTCACAAAATTGTGAAATAGAGAGAAGGTTGTGTTTTAGACCATCCACCAAAGATACCTTCCTGTTACAATTACCAATGTACTCTTTTGATGGATCCTCGACCGATAATTTTACCCTTTGCGTTGTCACCAAAGACAAGCTGGAGGACCGATGCTTCTTCCGGATCGGTTAGGAGATCGGCATGACCGATCATATGCCTAGAGCATCCACGTCCATAATCCAAACATCCTTACCGGCATCGAGTTGAGCCCATTAAGCATTCTGAAATAAAACGGTAAGCTTATGGTCCCCCTTATTCTTTTGGGTCCAAAGAGTTAGTTCCTCTTTGCAGCCATACCCAGCCACCACCCGAGCTTTTAGACTCGGTGGGTCCAAGATAGGTGCTTCAAGAGGCATTCATAAGCCTTGTGACCAATAAAACCACAATTTACACATTTATTAGAAGATGGCCGAGGAGGCTTAGATGAATTGATGTTCAATTTTGCCAATGCTTCGCAGGGATTAACCGATTGAGGCAGAGATGCATCCTTTGGGGACGAAGGTGATGGGTTTACCTTTGTTAACCTATTGCATCGGTTTAGGAATGGCTTTACCGGTTAGGTTGCCTTTACCGGTTGGGTGACTTGCGATCTGTTGTCCGATCGGTCATACCCTTTACCGTGTGCCTATGCCACCTTTTCTATGGTCGAGGATTCCCGACCCGCAACATGATCAACAATTTTAATTCCACCTTTGCTTTGTTCCCATCACTATGTGGGACATATTGTCCTAACTCAGATCGCCTACCTCGGTCCATTGAGATTTGTTTTTGCTCGAGATAGGCTTTCATCCGTACCCGTCCATTAGGATAGGTGTGAGGGACAGATTTGAAAGGTTTGGTTAACTCCTTCTTAATCATTTTGGATTGAGCATCATCAAATTTGCCTATCAAGTTCTCGAGACGAGACTCCTTAACTGGTTTGTCTTTCATTGTCAATGTCATCACCGCTTGGAGTTAAAACTTATACCAAAAGTAGTTACATCTCGGTTAGGAGATAACCGATCTTGAATGATGGTCTCCACGCGGTTCGTGATTTTGAAAACGTGTCAATTGTTTTATGAAGAGAGTTATTTCTTGACACAAGATCGGCAATTTGACAAACCGAAATATTTAGTCTCTCGGCCCGAGTTCTTGATTGTCCTTCTTCAATCCGATCGACTCTAGCTTACTTTCTTTCAAAGTTTTTATTTCAAATTTTCAAAGAATCATTTTCAAGAGTGATTACTTTAAAATTATCAACCATGATTTTGTGAGCTTCATTTAATTTTTCAAAATCGGAGAAGAGCTCATTCATCACCTCTCGCCATTTCGGACTTTGACATATTGGGCATAGGGTCAACAAAGAGGGCCGAGAGGAAGAGGATGATGGTTCAAAATTGGGATCAAAATTTGGTAGTGAAGATATCGGTTGAGGGCTAGGTTCGGTTAGAGGCTTTAAGTGAATCGGTCGGGTCTCAAGCGTCGGTTGATAGGAAGCAATCGGCAAGGCTTGAGCTTGATAGGTCGGTTGGATTGGTTGCATCAGCGGTCTGAGAGTGGGCAAGGTTTGGATTGACCATAAAGGGATCCACCTATGTTTTGAATTTTGAAATTATAGGGGTTACCTGCATCTGCCTTGGGAGTTGAAATGGGTTCATCAAAGAATGTCAAGGGAGATCTCATAGGCGGAGTCTGATCAACATAGGATGATTGTTCATTGGAATTTGGGTGTCTAAAAACAGAGTTTGCAGGAGATGGGTTTTTCATAGGTTCCATCCATAGCAACAAAACCGACATCGCATCTTCATCCGAGTCGGCATAGTCGCCTTCTTCATTCTCGTAGTCGGTCTCAAACCAAACCGGCATAGCTTTTTCTGGGCCCATCCTCGGCAACTAAGCTCTTAGATTTAGATCTAGGGAATTTCTTGAATGGTTTCTTCCTTAAAAATTCATATTTAGGTTGAGGGCATTTGGAGGCAAAATGGCCGGGTTTTCTACAATTGTAACACACAAGCTCACCTTGGGCATTCTTTCCGCTTCGGTTGAGGTTGAGGTTTAGCCTTTCTTTTGGAAGTTCCCTGCATCTATGGAAGGATGAGGCTTTGGGTTGAAATGATTTGTCGTGGGATTTCTTAAAATCCTTAAACTTTCTCGTAGTTTCGCGAATGCAAAGCAAATTCATCCTCTACCTCAAGAGGTGTGTTAGAAGAGGTATTGGCTAGAGTTGGTTGAGGCCGAGATGTTGAGGGAGAGTCATTGGTGGTAATTTGGCCGGTAAGCATAGAAGAACCAGGGGAAGATCTCTGGCCTCGAGCCGGGCAGAGATAGATTTTTAAATTGTTTTTTGAACTCCACTCACTGGGTTGAGCTCTTCCTCATATAGAAACAAAGTAGACACAATGTTCGGATATGAGTAGTATTCAAATCACGGCATTCTTTCAAAATAGCAACCTTCACATGCCACAAGTCTCCAAGAGAATTGAGGAATCTCATGTTTAGGTCTTTCATGGTATAGACTCTACCTAAAGATGCACAAGAGTTACTCACCTCGCAGAATCGGTCGTACGTTTCCTTCATTGTCTCATTTGGATTCTTCTTGAAGGACTCAAACTCGCAACGCTTTTGTAGAGTCTGTTGTCCTTGGCCACTTGATCTCCTTCAAAGTATCCGAGAAGACTTTGCCATACTTGTTGAGCGGTCTCATAGCATTGTACTTGTTTGTACACCGTCATCAAGTCCCGAGGTTATTATATGCAATGCTTTTCGGTCTAAGAAATCACAAAGTTTGTCATCCTCAGTCCATTCTTCACGAGGTTTTGGCACATAAGTTTCATAAACCTCAAAATCTTGTTCAGACTCTCTATCTGCATGATCCATGAGAGGAGTATTGGGTGCTCTGGTTGCAAGATTGATTTTTAAGGGTGTCATGGGACCATCTCTGACTACGGTAGTTAACCTATCATCTATTGAATCCAAGTACCGCATGATTCTGTTTTTCCATACCGGAAATTCGTTATCGTTCAACATGGGAACGGATGTCAAGTTGTATGTTTGCATGATTTTTCTGCCATTTTGGAATTGGCAATTCAAGCGGTTAAGCGTGGAAAAATGATTTTCGAAAATTGTAAGCGCTGATACCAATTGTTAGGTCCCAAATGGTAGGAATCGTGCTAGAGGGGGGTGAATAGCTTTGTCTACAACTTTTTGCTGAAACTTCTTTTGAAAAACTTTAGCTCACCGGTAAGTGAATTTGCACAGCGGAAATTAAGTTTTCAGTTTAGAGAAAAGGCAAACCGGTAAGATAAAATATCATGCAAGGCAAGACAAAAATTATTTCCAAGTAAGACAAACAAAATGAGCGGTAAGTGAAGTCAATAGGTTGTGACCGGTTGAGAGATTTTCAACCGATTACAACTACACAACGTAAAACAAACAAAGCAATAAATGACACATTGTTTGAAGAGGTTCACAAAGTGTTAAATAACCGCTACGTCCTCTACCAAGTTTGGTCGAACTTGGATTTGTGAAGGTGCACTACTTTATTAATGGATTCTACCTATTACAAGTTGCAAGCCAATGATTGAAAGGTCCGCCAAACTAGAGGTGACCACTAATGGGTCGTGCTACAACAAAGACATGGTGTTTTCTAGAGATGTGCTCACAAGCCGAGCCGATTTCTCTAGGGTGTTGTGTGTGAATCAATCAATGTGTTCCATGAGTAGTCTAATGGAGGAACACTACTGCACTGATTGAGGTGCCGGTGTATAAGTCCTAACGAGAGATGTCTAGTGAATAAAGGGACTTGCTTTGAATGCCTTGAACTAGAGAATGTGCGTTGGTAGTTCAAAGCAACTCACTCTCAAGAATCATAAATGCACCAACCTTCTTCAATGCTCCGGGGAAACTATTTCTAGTGAACTTTGAAAAGGAGCCGTTATCTTTGAATAGGTTGCAATGATGACAAGGACTGGCAGGCATTAAATGGGAAGATCCTTGCATTAAATGCCCGAGATTTGGATAGAGAGGATTTCCAGAGATAGATGGGGCTCGTGAGTACCGGGTTACTTGACATTCTCAAAGAAGGTACTGATTTGCTGCAGAGATGTCATGTCAGCATGCTTGCTTTACCAACTTTAGCTAAAGTTGATGGCTTGGTAGTTGGGAACAATTAATGCATCGGCAAGCTGCTAACCGGAGGAAGCTTGAAGAGTACGCCTTAACCGGTAAAGTGATATGACCGGTAACAGAGGTGCCGGCCCGGTAACTCAACTGGTAAGTTAGCTCAACCGGTAAGAGGAGCTTTGACCGGTAACTGACTCCAACCGCTAACTCACACATTGCTGATGGAAATTCTCAGGTCTTCAAGTCATCAAAATCTTGAGAAAAATACATAGCAAAAACACTGGACACTAGCACTAAGGGATCCTATGGTACATAGAAAAATTCTATTTTGATCTAATTAAATTAGGGGTCCTCATTAATGCTTGTTATGATTGGGATTAAGCAATTCTAAGCCAAAGCATATATTTGACTAACACACATGACCTTTTTAAAGGGGTAAAATTGTCAAAATCAAACTTTCTCTTCAATTTGTTTACACCCCTCATCTTCCACCTTCTTGGACCTTCATCACCCCCCACCATGCCACAACCAGATTTCGAAATCACACTCCCCCCTGATTTCAATCTCCTTTCCTCTCCCTCTCCTCCCCAACCCTCCCACCATGATAGTCCGCTCCCCTTCCCACCTCCCCCCTTCACCCACTCAAGCTCCGCCTATACTCCGGCTTACCCCATCCCATCATCTCTTATCCTGCTCCACCCCATTCCTTCTTCCCATCAAATTTCACATTACTTACCACAAAAATATGGCAAGAAATTATAGGAAAATAAACGAAGAAGTAATTAGGATTTTGAAACTTGAATTTGATTTTGGATGATAACAATTTGACGGGCGGCGACTTGGTAAAATACCCAAAATCAAAACATGAAATCGAATGGTAAGGTGTGGACGGAGTATGGGGAGGAGAGAGCAAGGGGAGGGTCAGATTTTAGAATGATAAGGGAAAGAAACCGTGAAACGGTTTTTCCATGGAAGGAGGGAGAGGGACAAATTAAGGAAGGTAGGGAAGACATAGAGCTGGTATATTTGTGTGTGTGTTTATCGTGTGTTAAAATGGTGGGATTTTCTGGGGAAGGAGGAGCTTCCTGGCAATGGGGAAGGAGAAACCAAAGAAGAAGATGAAGGATAAACAAATTGGATAGAATGTTTGATTTTGACAATTTTACCTATTTAAAAAAGGTCATGTGCATGGCATATGACTATTTAACGATGTTAGTGATAGGTATTAAACATGCACAAGTGGGCAATTTAGGTATTAAATATGCAATAAAAATGACTTTGCGTACTATATCCACACAACCTGGACAATTGAGATACTTTTTTTTATATTTTTTCCCTTTAATAAAATATCAAGTTTATTTCAAACCAAAATTAAGCATTTAGACGTACCACATAAGGTTGAGAAACTTCTCCACTCGTTCACTTTGCGAATTACATTCCTTCCTCCCTACATGATAACATCAATTCTGTATGAGTAATACTACCTCTATCTTAAAATGAACCTCATAATGCTACACTTACGAAAAAAACAGAATGCACTGATGTATTACACACTAAACACATCAATGAACCAGTGTGCTAACTTACCCACTTTCTTTTACAGTAATTTAAAAGGAAAAACAGAATGCTTATCATGTTAGTATAAACTACAACAACAAATGTATAAGTGTTATACAATACAACAATGAAGTGGTATTGTGGTAGGGTAACTAAATTTTTAGGGCTCGTTTGATAGCAAGATAAGGATAAGCATGGTTACTAATAATTCCTGTATTAATAACACCATCCCCTTTCAAGGGATAAATAATAAGGATAAGCCCCTTATCGGCCACACCCTTCTAATTAATCAAAAAGTTTAAAATCGTACCAAACAACCCGATCCGGTATTATTTATCATATCCGGTCTTTTTATCGGGTTACCAAACGGCCCTTAGAATTTTCCATATCCCATGTACATGCATAAGAGGGAGAGTACTTTTCCC
This sequence comes from Adenophora triphylla var. japonica, assembly GCA_022495995.1. NCBI lineage: Eukaryota > Viridiplantae > Streptophyta > Magnoliopsida > Asterales > Campanulaceae > Adenophora > Adenophora triphylla. Next base: position 714,757 of record JAFEMH010000447.1, read on the forward strand.
ACCCAAGATTGAGTGAGTACATTGGCCCCTCGACTAGTTAATTTCCGCATAAGATTCCAACCATGAACACCACCGCCTTTAACATAACGAGTTCCGGTGACAACGCTTGTACCCGTCTCCATCTGTTTCCTGGAACCACGGAACTTCAGTTAATAGGTGACATGCGTAGACTGAAGAAAATAAGCTCAACGGGAACATCTCTTACTTGATAAAACCTGGCAGGTACTTCGGCTGCGTGAGAAGAATAACAGAAACAAAGCATAAAGACAATTTTTTCGTTATCATTACATGTCTCTGGCCTAGACATTGAGTTGATACTTCCTAATGTTGTCCCTAGGTTTCGACATTCACTTGAAACTTCATGGATGTCGTCTCTAGGTATATAAATTCACTTCATATTTCCTGGATATTATATATCAACATGCACCACATCACATTATAATACTTTCATTGGCTTAGGAAATATACAATATCGGAGAACGGGAATACTTTAATCTTATGGCTCAAACATGTGTGATACACATATCCATATTCCAATCTGTTTCTTTTCAGGAATATAATATGATTGATAATATACCTCCAAAGTTTACCATTTGAATACTTCAAATAATGTTCAAGAAAAGATTCCCCTAAATCAGGTTTCCAAGAAATATAATTAAAGTTGGATGATATATTCCAAATTAAACCGCTTACATAGTGAGATAGATCAGCATCCATGATAACAACAAAGTTGCCCCAAGCATGCTTCAAGCCATGAACATATGCAGTCCCTGCAGAATATAACATCAACACCAAGTTGTAGCTCTAAACTAAAAGGTAACAACAATGGAAAAGAAAATACCTAGTCCAAGCTTCTTAGGTCTAGCCCTTAATAGCTATCACAAGGAAGAACAACAGTTAGTGTACAAGGAAAAGAAAGAAAAAAAATACATGATTCCAATACATGTTGTCACATCAATTATTATACTCACAATGCGGTCTTCACCATAAACCTGCTGCAACTGCTTGACAATATCTTGATTTCCATCAGGACTACCATCATCCACAACTTTTATTTCAAAATCAATATCCCTGATCAGAGAGTAGAAACATTAGGCTTACATATCCCTGCATACCGACAAAAAGTTTATAACCCCAGAAATCCGGGATAGTGTTCAGGGGGGTTTCCATAAGTACTCGTAAGAGAGTTGATACAATAAAATAAAGACTTGACAAACTGCTGTTAATAGGAGTAGGTTGATAGTTGAATACAACGAGCATCTGAATCTGTTACATAGTGTTTATATTGCAATAAGAAGGCATACGTCCAGGCTTCACACTTAGTATATGGGCATAGTCAGCCCAGTGCCTTGTTACTTGGGATGAAAGCAGAAGAAGGCCCCTGCAAGCTCAAGCATGAGGTGCACGACTACAAGGTGACACACAGGCAGTAATGAAGTAATATGTCCATCTGAAGTTGGGTCGCATTTGGAGGTCAGCAGAGATTGATTAATAGGGGTGCATAGACTAATTGATAAGAACTGAAAAGCTGAGGACCTCAAGCTGTCATTGAGATGGCCCCAAACAACTGGATCAATACTTTATCACGAAGCTTGATCCATAATACCCCAAAGAGAGAGACGGAGATAAACAGAGAAGGTCAATCTTTAAATGAATCTACTGGGTTCACTACTAAAAAAAATAATCGTTAGAGACCCCAAAATCTGTGACACGCTTTGAAGCGGTCTCTGATTGCCTAATTAAAGGACAGCTCAATTTTGAGACAACCCAGTACAAAAGTACTTTTGTACTGGGTTGTCTCAAGGAGACGTACTTCATACTCTATGACATTCCACTCGCAGATCCTTCTAAAAAACATAAAGGGGACAATATGGTGCTGCAAGAGCTCCCACAATGTGAGAGGTCCATGGAAATTCCTTAAAACTTGAGCTTATCATTTTCCAACTTGTCATAAGGGTCAGGGAGGATAGTGGGATTATCACCTTGCTTTGGAGGCAACTCTTTGGCTTTGACAACTCTGATGTAGAGGTAATGCATTTGCTCGATGAGGTCGAATGAGGTGATGATTCTGTCGTTTCCGGGTACCCTTCCTCCTCCTAAGCTTGGGGTTGTCCCCTCAAAGTGAAATCTTCCTCGTTTCCGTTCCCGTTTTGATTTTGGTTTCGGTTTCTGTTTAGGTTTTGGTTCTGGTATTGGTTTGGATTAGCCATGGTGAAAGAATGGGTAAAGAATCAAAGGAAAAGAGAGGTCTTGAAGCCAAGATTTTCAGGAACAAAACAGAGTGTGGAAATTCTGGAGTTTATTGATTCAAAATTTGGTCTCTAAAATCCTTAAAAAGGATAATAATATTTAATACGTAAATCCCTTTTTGAGATTCAAATTTCTACCATAACAGTAAATATTTTTGAATTTGGAATTTGGAAGTAAATGTTGTATTTTTGGATATATAAGTTTGAATTCAGTTTTGTGGGAGAGAAAAAGGGGAGTAGTTATGAAATATAAATTTAAATTTAAATTACAAAGAAAACAGTAGTATCGAGACAGAATCTGCACACATGTATGTACAATTCAAATACATGCATATGGACAGACTGAATGTATATATCTATCTAGTATAAATATAGAGATAGGAAAGTGAGCTCAAATTACCTTGTCACATGCTACTTGGAGAAATGTGTTAAACAACACAGCATCAGGTTGAATCCCTTCAAAGCATCCTCGATTCAGAAGATGTAATGCTTGATCAAAATCTTCATTTGCCAATAGAATCTGAGAGTCCAATTACTCTATAAGAAGGATGGTGATAAAAAAACTTTGTACAATTTCCACAACATAAAACGAACAAGTATTCATGCAGAAGTTTGAAGCGCCAATCATGGGAATGTGAACAAATTAAAAAAAGATTATTTAATGCCGTCTCATGTTTTAATTTCAGAGATGAGATGAGTATCCATGAAGATCATTATCATCTCCAGAGAGCAAATGGAAGAATGAGCATGATCAAATAGGAAAGAGTTGAGAAATGTATGCAAGCAAGATGGCATAGTGGCTTGATCAGCATTAATTACTATAAACATGGTTCCACGAGAACAACAACAACAACAAAACCTTAGTCCCAAAATGAGTTGCTATGGTAAGGAGTTGTTAAACCATCCAGTACACTCTCTCCGTGCCCAACTCTATAATAACAGACATCTCACCCCCTGATGTGGGGTACTAGTGACGACATAATTGGAAGTTGAAACAATGTCTATCAAGTACATTCTGGTCACCACTTACAGACACACAACAATAACAAAAAAAAAAAAAAAAGAGATCAAGAAAGAAAGAACGACAAGAAAAACAAAGAGTGCGACTGCGCACCCACAATAAAAATGTTTTTTCTTGCTATGTATAGCCACGGTTCTGTGAATGTGTGCCCAAATTTAATTTTTTGTGTTTTTAAATCGGATTCACTTGAGTTTGAAAACATCCGATTTAATTTAAAAAACAGTGTCGCCACGCCATTTTGATTTCCTCAAAACTTTGAAAAAAAGGTTTTTTAGGGTTCGGAGGTTAAGTTACCCCTTGGGAAGAACGGATGGTCGTTCACCCAAGGTGCCTTGCCGTAGCAAGTCTCCCTAGATTCCATTTATCGTGCTTGCTTGTGTGCTTTCTTGTGTGCATGTGTTAAAAAGAAGGGGGGGGAATGTCCCAAGTTGTCTTCCGGACGTACAAACCATTTTGTTGGTTGTCGCTCGGGATTCCTTGGATTTTTATGTGTTCGGGATTTTGATCCCATCCTCATCTTAGACTTGTGATCATCGCTATTTGACCTTGGGTCTTGCGTGATCGAGAGAAAGACTCTCTTTTATAGTCAAAAATGAGGTTCTTTAGAAAAGGAGTGTCCTTAGCCCATCAATCCTACACCTTAAGACGATTGAGCTTATATAGGGGCTTTCATGCTCGTCTTAAGTGATAATCGGAGATATAGGGTTCAAGGTCTATCCCTTTCTAAAGAGATTGTGGCACCTTTAATGGAAGAAACGATGTAAAGATAGGATCTTTACACCGGTCCGTTCCAAAGGTTGCTAATGGGGACATGGGGAAATGCATGTTTTAGGATAAAAATGACATTTTTAGTGAAAAGAAGACATTTTTGGTTGCAAAGGATGCTTTTAATTGTAAAGAAAAGATTTTTATGCAAAGGATGCATTTTTATGTGGAAAATTAGTATTTTATATGTAAAGGATGCAATTTTATGTAAAGAAATGATTTTTAATGCAAAGGATGCATTTTTATGCATGAAAATGGGTTTTAGGTGCAAAGGATGCACCTTTAGTGTAAAGACATGATTTTTATATGCAAAGGATGCATTTTCAATGTAAAGAAATGATTTTTATATGCAAAGGATGCATCTTTATGTCAAAAATGGATTTTTTAGGTGCAAAGGATGCACCTTTAATACAAAGATTATATTTTTATGAGCAAAGGATGCTTATTTCATGGAAAGGATGCAAAGGGGGAGGATATGATTTATATGAATAAAGATAGGATCTTTAACAACAAATACCAAGTCCCAAGCAAGATAATAGCAATATGTAAATGCAAGGAGCAATTATATCACATAGAATAAGTATAATGCAAGGTAAGGGAGTGAGAGGTTACCAATGGTGGTGACCTCTTCTTCTTTGGATCTTGCCTAGTGGAAGGACCAACTTTTGGAGGCTTCAAGGAGGAGGGAGGTGGCTCTTGGCACTCTTCAACTTCCTAGATTTTCGCAGCAGTGCTTGAATAGAGTTTTTTTAGTGCTGAATGTGGTATCTTGTGTTTCTTTAAAATGGATAGAGGAGGGCTCTATTTATAGGCAGTCTGGATAAGGCTAATGAGGCCGTGCGGCTAGGAGTCCTCTCCTAATGCAGCCGTGCGGCATTATCTTGTATGACTCAGTATCTTTCTAGAATCATGCAAGGTGGCAATTCTAGAAGGATTCCAAATACAAGAAAAACGTGCTCTTTTAATTTAAAGCAAAGTCCTTCACCCTTGAAAGGTTTGGAACAGTTCCAGAATTGTTTCTGAACTTTAGGAAAGTCAGGGGAATTGCCGGAAAACTTAACCGGAAGGCATGAGCCAGATTTGGGTACTTACAGAAGCCCCTCGGCAACGTCACTTGCAGGGCGAGTGGGGTTGTCGATAGAAAAGGATCCGATCTGGCGAATGCCGAGACGGATTGGATGACCAAGGTGGTCGAGTGGCTGAACCTTTGCAAGGCTACCTACGTATCCCGAGTAGGAATCAAGCCATAATCGTAGTTCGGATTCCACTGGGGGAAGGGAGTGTCACATGTGACGAATTGGCTGAACCTAAAGTAGGCTACCTACGTATCCCGGAGGAATCAAGCCAGGCCGTAGTTCAGAATAGGATCCGCAGGGGAATGACGAAGAGAAACTGGTCTCTTACTGGGAAAATAGAAGAGGAAGTGACCTAGGAGGTCAAGCAATTGATCCTACTGGGGATATGCTAGAGGTGACCGATGTGGTCGGATATATGGACCTCTATGAGGAGCTACTTCATCACTGAGGAGCGATGAAGGAACAGGGGGTGACCAAAGTGGTCGGATGGCTGGACCTTTTATGAAAGGCTACCTACGTATCCCGGAGGAATCAAGCCTTGGTCGTAGTTCAAGCATCACTAGATAGTTAGGAACGATGTCTAGGATCCTTGAGGTTTTGACAATTAATGGAGGTTGTCACCTGATTGACAATTAATGGAGGTTGTCACCTGAGGAAACTAGAGCTTACGTCACTATCGAGTGGATAGAGGTAGCTGAAGTTAGGAAAACTTGAGCGTACTTTTCAACTACGTGATAGAGGTAGCTTAAGTTTGGAAAACTTGAGCGTACTTCTCAATCTGTGATAGAGGTAGCTAAAGTTTGGAGAACTTGAGCGTACTTCTCAATCTGTGATAGAGGTAGCTAAAGTTTGGAGAACTTGAGCGTACTTCTCGATCTGTGATAGAGGTAGCAAAAGTTTGGAGAACTTGAGCGTACTTCTCGATCTGTGATAGAGGTAGCTAAAGTTCGGATTTCGACAATTCGGAGGTTGTCACCTAGCGTTATCCCGTTATAACGGAAGTAACGGAGGCGACTGGGAAGAAAGTCTATTTGCTTAGGGATAACGGATATCTTTTGGGAAACGACGTTATCCTAGTTAAAGGATAACAGAATTATATGCCCAAGTGAAAAGTCCAGGGCAAAACTGTAATTTCTACTCAGGGAAAAAGAAGCCGCCCGGCATGAGACGAGGGCAAAAGAGGCCGCACGGCTAGAAGTCTGATTTTTCCAGATTATTTAAAATCAGATTTGAATGGGCATTGGGCATTGTTGCCGCCCATCTGTTGTCGAGGAATAGAGAGAGGAGGGAGAGAATTTATTCAAGAAATCCTTCAATCCCTTGCTTCTACTGATCTAGATGGATCCGGAGGGGAATCCTATGCCAAGGCAAGCAAGGAGGAACATCTCCGAGGCCGCTCGGAGGAGGAGGAAAGAGCTCGTTCGCACGGAGAGGAAGTATGACTTCCTTACGCCTCCATCGGAGCTTTATCCCGGCAAAAGGGATCACAAGTCGACGAATCCTCGATCGGTTGGGGTAAGCATTCTTAATTTGCTCAATTCCGTCGATTTTGATTGACTTTTGATTGATTTTAGGGCTTGACCCGAGCTTTAGGAATTTCTCGAATTTTCCTAGGATTTTTGATGATGATTTTGAAATCTTGATGATTAACCTATGAGGCTAAGAAGATAAACAATCATGCATGTGCAATTTATTTGAAAAATAATGAGAATGACCCTTTTTTTTTTCGAAAATCAAGAAAAATAATTGTCTGAAATGTGACGAAGTCCTTGCATGTGCTAGAACTAGGTCAATTTTTGATCGTCGATGAGAAAACGGGATGTTGGACGATGAAAAGGATTCATGCATGCCATTTTTTGAGAAAAAATTAATGCTTATGTGCAAATAATTTTGAAAATTGTGATTCTGTGCTTAGGAGAGCAATGTGCTTGACATGACGTGTTTCAAATGATGAAAGACACGTTTTCTATGCAAAGGATGCTAGAAAATTTTTATGAATGCTTTTCTTTTGAAAATATGTGCACTTTTGAATATATGCATGCTTTTGAAATGAGATGAAGGACTGACACATTTCTTTTGTGTTCTTTTACAGGAGAACAAATCCAGGGGACCTTCCGAGATTGCAGTGAGGCTATGGGAGAGGATGCCCGATTTTGAGAAGAATGGGGTGAACCCCAAGCAGCTTGTGAGAGCTACCGGCCTTGATCTGTTCGTTGAGGCCATTGGCAGAGGTATTCACATTACCTCGAAGAGCAAGGGCTTGTTCCAGGCCCTTTCGGAGTTCTGGTGGGACACCACCCACAGCTTTCATCTTAGCTGGGGGGAGCTGACAGTGACGCCTACAGATTTCACTGCTATCACAGGCTTACAGTTCACCGGGAGGCCTGTGACCTGGAGGAATCATATCACGGAGGAGGAGTTCAGAGCTTTAGTTGGGTTTGATCTTCAGCCGAAGGGGCTGGGAATGGAGACGAGGAACGTCGAGGTGGCAGTCCTGAACTGCATGCAGGGATTTGCTGCTAATGAGGTGACTGCCCACCAGCTTGTGAGGGCTTTTGTGTGGTTGATGCTGTCAGTCACCATTTTTGCCAATTCTGGGACGCTGGCTATGACTTGCCTTCTCGACTCCTTGGAGGATGTGGATGGGATTGGGACGGTCTCTTGGGACGAGGCCGGATTGGCGGAGCTTTACTTCTCCCTGGACATGTACAGTCGGAATAAGGCTGCCTCGATGGACTGCTTCTCCTTTGCTCTGGAGGTATTCTCACCTTCTTTCTTTTCTCTTTTCTCTTCTGTCTTGTGACTTTTATGAGAGAGAAATGACCTTTTTGATGTTTTGAACATGCAGGTCTGGTTTTGCGAGGTGATCAGGTTCTTTCCGTGGAACCAACAGAGTGATGTTACCATCTTTCCCGCTATGATCCGCTGGAGGGGAGATGCTAGAGATAAGTTCACCGGGAAGACCCGGATCACCTTTGACTACAAGATGGTGAGGCCAATCATCAACAGGGATGGGCACGATGGAGTGGACTTTTATCCTTGGGGGAGGTACCCGGAGATTCTGCTAGGGGAGGCCGTGGAGGCGACTAGACAGAGACGGTGGTTGACTGGGCTGACATGCGATATCATCTATCTGGGGGACCGCTTTTCTAGGCAGCATGGCCATGTCCCTCCATTGGATGCCATTACTCCTCTTGATCCTCCAGCACGAATGCTGCAGCCCCGGGATTGGTCGGCGGATGACATTGCTAGGTACCAGGCAGGCATAGCAGCTGAGGAGTACTTTGACTTGGCTACCCCGTATGCTACCTTTGTGGAGCAACGGTTGAGGACGCCACAGAAGCTAGTGAAGCCGGGCCGTCACTCGTGATATGGGGAAGCCGAGCCTACTGACCCGCCGATGCCTCCTGCTCACCTTTCTTATGTGGTCAACGGGGTATCGAGGAGGTTCAGGATACCTGTCCCCGACACGAGGGAGCCCCAAGATACTCTGCCGGACAAAGACCGTGAGTACACTTTTAGGGTCTTTTCCTTTTTCGCATTTCTTTGCTTTTTGCAATTTCGAGATTTTACGAGATTTTCTTCTCTTTTTCTCAGGTTCCAGCTCGTACCTATGACGACTTGGTCAGGTAGAACAGGGGCTGGAAGGATGTGTACCGGTCCCTTGTGAAGAAGCTGGCTTGCACTTCAAAGGCTGCAGCGAACGTGCAAGAGCCCGTGCGCAAAAGAAGGCACGTCGGGGGCACGACATCCACTTCATCAGCCTCGGAGTACTCTTCTAGCGCCATGCCTCGGGGACGGGGACCCAACGCCGGCATCCTGGAGCACCTAGTTGAGTACGAGCACGAATGAAAATATATCAAGCTGTATTTAATTGTTTACCGATAAATTCCCTAAACAAGGGGACACAGATAGCATAAATGAAAATATTGTCTTTTGGGTAGTTAGCTTAAAATAGAAAAAAGGAAAGCAAACATAATATACATAAACAAACGTGTCGCCCTTATTTTACTATTCAAAATTCTAAATTAATTGTAGTTGGACAAAAGAAGAGAGAAAAAAAGGTGTTTACCAAGTTCATAATCGATATATAACTATGGTCAATTCTGTTAGGACCTAACTATGTAACTACATAGTCAAGTCTAGTTTTGACAAAGAAACATATCTAAAATAGACCTCAGACAGCCAAGATATTCTCAACAAACATCAGCATCTGATAGCCAAGATATGACAAGATAAATCAATGATAGTAATGATCAAGAGAATCAATCCAATAAGACAAGTGTTATTTCTTTACAAAGAGATCATTACATATCATCCAACTCAAACCATGCCACTCATCAAGATCTAACAGCTAAGATCTCAACAGCAGAGATTGTTCACTCTGACAGCTAAGATTGTTCACTCTGACAGCTAAGATTTTCTGTGCCATCAGCAATGCACTAATCCATGGATGACAAAGATGTGCTACTCATAAATCCCTCAACAAACGCTGCCATGTCATCCCCATGAAGATATTTAACTTGGGTTGCAAATTCCAGCCTATTAATACCCAGTCAACAAAGGCACTAAATGCAAACACTATTCCACCCACAACCATTTACTTCCTTGTCTACTCCAACGGCTACTTCCTCGGACAACATAAATGAAGCAACGGCTACTTCCTCAATCCTCCTATATATTGGACCCAAATTCCCCTTTTAACACCCCCAGCCAACACCCCTTTCCAAAGACCCATTTTACAACCTTTCCACACCCCTTTAGAATCCCTTTACACGATCCTCTCTATCCCCGTTGATGCCTCTTAACACCTCCCGTTACATGACCCTTCTACACCCATTTACGCCTCTTCTTACACTTTTCACACCCATTTGCAGCCACTTCATAATCTTCTGCAACCCACTTCATAACCTTCAACAGCCCCTTCATAACCATCTGCCACCCTTACTAACACCCTCTACAGTCCCAACACACACAACCTTTACAACCTCTACTTCAACCTTCCTCACATGCAAACCCTGCAACCAACATTCAAAACAATATGAGACACTTGTAACTGAATTTAGGTGTATAAACTAAAGTTGTAAACCACTTAAGACTGACTTTAAGTGGCATTGTAATTTGCTTCGTAACAAGCAAAATCCCTAATAGACTGTACTTATTAGGAAGAGGAAGTTCAAGGAACTTGCCTAACCAATCCTTTGTAAATCATAAAGGGAACTAGATTTAAGTGGATTGATCTCACTTGTCAAGATTGACAGTGAAGGTGGACGTAGGAGGAGTGAACTCTGAACCACCTTAAAATTCCTTGTGTTCAATTGGTAATATCACACAACACACACACATCGACACACACATACACTATTCACTTGTCTTTACATTATTTCAACACTTATTATTCCGCTTCACATTTAACACTTGTCTTTTAAACCAGTTAACATATGACAGCTAAGATTTCACCTCAGCTGTCAAACCTTAACTGCCTAACCTTTCAATCTGATTTAAGCAAACAGGACCTTTCAATTGGTATCAGAGCTTGTCTTCACCACCAAAAGTCTAACAACTTGTGAAGGATCATTTCTCAACCCACCATGCCTCAACCAAGAAGAAATAAGGAGAAAGACATTCCACACATTGATGACTGTGAATCATTTGAAATTTATGCATCAAAAATCAAAACCTATCTTGATGTAAATAGTATATGGAACTGGTATGCCTTAGAAAATGAAGTCACCTACCCAATCCAACCAGATTCAAATGGTGGAGCCAGCAAGATGAAATCTCCAAAAAACTGGACTGAATATGAAAGGCAACTAATTAGTGCCAACCTTAAAGTCAAAAACATACTTCAAAAGAGTGTGAATGACTCTTTAGCACAAGAAATTGCTAAAAGACCAACTGCAAAATCTGCTTGGAAACTTATTCATACCAAATTCACTAAACACACCAGTGTAAGAACTCAAAATTTGTATAACTTGCTTAGGCAACTAGACAAATTTAAATTCTATCCTGGTGAAAAAGTTAGTGCTGCTAAACCATGGTTTGAGGACCTTATCGCATCCATTGCTGACCATGGAAAAACATTTGATCAACAAGACCTATGCCTTAAAATATATTCTACTCTTCCACAAGAATATGAGAAGGTAGCATTACCCATTAGTGAAGGAGCAGAATGGAGTACCATGACTGTTGAACAATATTTTGGAAAGCTTGAGGCTTATGAACTAGAAGGAATAATAAAAATTCAACCTGTTCCTTCCATTTCACAAACTCTTGCCTTAGCTGCTCTGGAAACTACACACAAGCCTATCACTCAACAAGACATTGATTCCATGGTCCTCATCTCCCTTCAAAAAGCAAACCTTCCCTCAAACAAACACACCTCTAAAGAAGATTTATCCAGTCTCATATCCATGGTCATCGAAATGCCATAAGATCTTATAAGAAAACATTTGAGAGAAGCTATAGTCCATCCACATCTGATCAAGAGAATCATAAGAAGAAAATTGAATGTTACAACTATGGAAAGATTGGTCACTACTCATCTGAATGTCCTAAACCAATGAAACAAAAGGATAATCAGAAAGCAAAGAAATTCATCTACTCAAAGGAAATCATTCACAGTTCTAGATGCAATTGCTATAGGTGTTCTAAAAGCAAAAGTGATGAGGAATATGCCTCAAGTGACTCTGAAAGTGAAGGAGAAGAGGCTATGCTGTGCTTATTAGGAGATGAAGATGAAGAATCAGAAAATGAGGAAGATCTTGAAGCAATGGCTGTTGCAGAAGAATTAAAAAAGGTACCCAATTTTAACTCTTTAAATATTGAGGAATTTAAACAATTAGTTAGCACCCTTTTAATTCAAATAAAGAGACACCAAACTAGCTTTGCTTCATTGATCACTGACACCCTTTCCCAAAGCAAAACCATTGAAAACCTTGAAAAAGCCAACCAAGGGTTAAAAGAACAATGCCTTATGCTGGAAAAGAACAACTGTGACCTGACAGCTGAGAATTCATGCTTTCATGAAAACAACCAAAGAGTCATCAACCTTGAAAAGGAAAATGAAGCTCTTAAAAAGAAAATTGACTCTTGGAATAAATCAGGAGAGGTTGTGTCACTATTTAGCTACAACCAGAGACACCCTAGTGACAAGTCAGGGATTGGAGCAGAAAATCCTACTCTGAAAACCTATACCCCTCCCACTGATGAAAAGGCTATTGATAAGATGGTTCTTGAAAGCATGAACTACGTCAAAGCCCAACAACATGTCTATCCCATTCAAACAAGAAAAGGAATCAAAGAGCAAAAGGAGAACAAACAGCAAAAATCTACTGGACAGCAAAGATTTTTTGGACAACAAAGATCACCTAGACAGCAAAGATTTTACAATCATCACACATACTCCAAGCAACAAAAACCCAACTGGCAGTACTCAAATGGAAAGAGTCATGCCAGTCAAAATAACTCACCAAAACCATCATATACAAACAACCTTCATAGCCAAACTCAGTATCACCGTAACCACAACCAATCCTTTTCTTCAAACCATTCCTTCCACAATTCCCAACCTACATGTTTCGACCCCATACATGATACAAATCATGTCATATTACAACACTCTCAATCAATTCTTCAGTAAAAGAGCAGCAAGCAAAGCTTGGGTTCGTAAAGAAAACTAACCCCCTGGACCCAAACATAAAGGGTACCAATTTTTTTTGTTTTATTTTCAGGTGTTAAAACAGTAGTAATGTCAAAGCTTGCTTGGATTTAATCAAAGTTATATCATACTTCAAGAAAAGGTTGGATCTCTTCTTACAAATGACGGCACTGTTTGAGGGGGAACCAAACCTTCTAAGGTTGTGTTTTGCCCATTATCTTTCTCCATAAGGTCATGACACCATTTGAGGGGGAACCAAACCTTTTAAGACCCCAAAACACCATCAAAACCAACCAAGAATGCTCACTTTTGAAGGAGAAAAAGTTGCTGGAAATCTGAAAATCAGCTTTGCGCACCTTCACGAAAATTGCAATATCTCTCTCTCTGCTGCACGAAACTGCAATCCGAGTTTTTGTGAGTAAAGTAGACTCACACACCTTTCCAGAAACCATAAATACATAGCCTAAAACTTTGTGAGTCAATACCAGATATCATTTGAAGTTGCTGTCCGTAGACAGCAAACCCCTTATTTCTGACAGCAATCCCTTTCATTTTAGACAGCTAAGCCTTTGACAGCCAACCCCCTTGACAGCAAACCCCTTGCATCAAACCCCTTGATCGATATCAAACCTTCACACACTAAACTCTCACACAAAAAACCCCAAACATCAATCCCCTAAACTCTTGACAGCTATCCCAAACCTTAGCTGTCAGACCTTAGCTGTCAGACCTTAACAGCAGACCAAAAACTGGTTCCACTCCTTGTACAAAAAAATGAATTATCTCCCTATCCCGACATCGAAACCTCAAACAGATTTTTTCTGTGTGAAGTAGACACATAGAGCTTTCCATCAAGTCTAATACCACAAGCTGAATCCTTCTGAGCGAAATTTTGTACCTATCTGAAGTAGGCAGCAGTCCCCAAATATTCCTGACAGCAGAGAAAAATTTGTCAAGACTCCTCTCACCAAAAATCCTATATCTACCTCTCCAAAGCTCATAATCCTTAACCGTTTTATCCTATTTAAAATACACTCTTACACCTCTCCAAAAAGTATAGCCTCACACCCTGAACCTAGTTGTGTCAACACAGAAAAACCAGTGAAGTTGACCAAAAAATCTGCTCAAATTTTCTTAAAGAGAAATTTTTTTTTCCTTGTCATCTCTTTTTGCTTATGGTGTTTTGAAGCAAGCCATTAAGAGTTTAAAATGACCAATCATTCACCAAAGGGGAAATTTCAAGGTCATATCCTCATAAGATATATTTCTTTGCCAAAAAGGGGAAATTGTTAGAACCTAACTATGTAACTACATAGTCAAGTCTAGTTTTGACAAAGAAACATATCTAAAATAGACCTCGGACATGACCATGATATTCTCAACAAACATCAGCATCTGATAGCCAAGATATGACAAGATAAATCAATGATAGTAATGATCAAGAGAATCAATCCAATAAGACAAGTGTTATTTCTTTACAAAGAGATCATTACATATCATCCAACTCAAACCATGCCACTCATCAAGATCTAACAGCTAAGATCTCAACAGCAGAGATTGTTCACTCTGACAGCTAAGATTGTTCACTCTGACAGCTAAGATTTTCTGTGCCTTCAGCAATGCACTAATCCATGGATGACAAAGATGTGCTACTCATAAATCCCTCAACAAACACTGCCATGTCATCCCCATGAAGATATTTAACTTGGGTTGCAAATTCCAGCCTATTAATACCCAGTCAACAAAGGCACTAAATGCAAACACTATTCCACCCACAACCATTTACTTCCTTGTCTACTCCAACGGCTACTTCCTCATACAACATAAATGAAGCAACGGCTACTTCCTCAATCCTCCTATATATTGGACCCAAATTCCCCTTTTAACACCTCCAGCTAACACCCCTTTCCAGCACCCATTTTACAACCTTTCCACACCCCTTTAGAATCCCTTTACACAGTCCTCTCTATCCCTGTTGACAGCCTCTTAACACCTCCTGTTACAGCCCTTCTACACCCATTTACAGTCTCTTCTTACAGCTTTTCACACCCATTTGCAGCCCCTTCATAACCTTCTGCAACCCACTTCATAACCTTCTGCAACCCACTTCATAACCTTCAGCAGCCCCTTCATAACCATCTGCCACCCTTATTAACACCCTCTACAGACCCCCAACACACACAATCTTTACAACCTCTACTTCAACCTTCCTCACCTGCAAACCCTGCAACCAACATTCAAAGCAATCTGAGACACTTGTAACTGAATTCAGGTGTATAAACTAAAGTTGTAAACCACTTAAGACTGACTTTAAGTGGCATTGTAATTTGCTTCGTAACAAGCAAAATCCTTAATAGACTGTACTTATTAGGAAGAGGAAGTTCAAGGAACTTGCCTAACCAATCTTTTGTAAATCTTAAAGGGAACTAGATTTAAGTGGATTGATCTCACTTGTCAAGATTGACAGTGAGGGTGGACGTAGGAGGAGTGAACTCTGAACCACCTTAAAATTCCTAGTGTTCAATTGGTATTATCACACAACACACACACACATCCACACACACATACACTATTCACTTGTCTTTACATTATTTCAACACTTATTATTCCGCTGCACATTTAACACTTGTCTTTTAAACCAGTTAACATCTGACAGCTAAGATTTCACCTCAGCTGTCAAACCTTAACTGCCTAACCTTTCAATCTGATTTAAGCAAACAGGACCTTTCAAATTCCATGCCGCCACATGTCCTCTTCTATAGCTCTTATCCTTTTAGCAACATCTACTTGTGATGACGTATCGCCTTCTTCATATGGGGCATTCACATTACTGCACCAAGAAAATTGTAGCTCATATGTTCTGATATCAAGCTTGACTTTCAACTACCTCATTTTACTGAAAATTTGAAATGCACGTTCGGGTTGATCCTGCAAAAATTGGAAGAGATGTAATTATAAACTATGATCACATTCACAATATGAACTACAAAAAAAACTGACTGGAATATTCTCTATGCCTAGAGTCACTATTTGACTAAGCAGAATCAGGAAGAAGAAAGGGCATCATAAAGCAAAAAATGATAAGTTTGACTTGAAGATCTCGTTTCATTTAATACTTACTAACCAGGATGGCACATGCTTCAAGAAAAGTATTATAATGATAAGGAACAGAGCTGTTGGGTATCTGATTTATGGACTACAAAATCTGTTGAAAAAAAAACCAACAAGTTGGAGATCTATAAAATATAGATATACAATTTTAAGTTATCACCTGTAAAAACAACCGCTCCGCAAGCTCACAATCCTTAGCTTTTGCACATGCATGTATCAAGTCACTAAAGGACCATCTCAAGAGCTTCGTCACAGGTTTACTTGGTCCATGTAATCCAGCACTATTGACTTCTTCCATTTAAGCGTTACTAGTCGTGTAAAGCTCTGTGCTACCTGCCTGACTTTCTGCATTCTCATAGTTTTCATACACCGAAGGAACAGAAGTTTCATCTTTGATCCCATAATCGCTCCAATTCATGTCACCCTTAAAAGGTATAGGGATGTATAATCTAGAATCCCTCAACTTCCCTTGACCAGTTTAAGAGATATTAAATCCTCCTCGACCAACTAAAGCGACCATCTGCTGTAAAGCTCAAAAAGCGGATTTCAAATCTCCTAATCTTGTAAAGGACCGTATGAATTTACGAAGAGATATAATGTTAAGACTGTAGTATTTGGTACACTCCTCCCAGATACAATGGACTGCAGAAAGATTTTGCTGCAAAACTGCAAGCAGGAGGAATAAATTTAGAGTCAAGACCGTTGGACATCAAAACCTTCTTCCACGAGAATATGATCAAAGAACAGGAAGATACAAGAGACAAAGTCTGCTCAATTTGATTTGGCCAAACCAGTGTATGGTTCAAGAGCAATAATATACCAAGGATCATATAAATTTCAACTTTCTCAATTATAGTGTTCAACTTAATAAATTTTTCACCCCTCTAATACCTTATCTTCTTATCAATATGTAAAACGATTGCTAACCTTTAATTTTTCAATACAACTTTGTGAAAAAGAAATAAAAATGTTTGACCAATTAGAAGTGCCCCAATCTGAAATAAAAATCTGGTTTAGCTAGATAGCTAACCCTACGACAAAGTAACAGGTTTAGAAACACTGAAATTCTACTTGTGCTGCGTATTATTTTCCTCCAAGCATGAATAAGATTTTAAATATGTACACACCTTGAGAAGCTTCATGTATGTTCTTTCATCATTTCCCATGAACGCATGATCCATTAGATCCAAACATTTTTTGGCATAATCTGTGTGTTTCATATCAGCACAAGCTCCCAATAAGTTATTGTACATGTGTAAATCAGGATAGTGATCTGGAGTTTCCCCAAGTAAACTTATCATACTGAATGCCTACACAAATAAGAGAGAACCCACATACATAACAAATTAGATATTACTCGAAAGATATCATAATAAAAGTTTGTAAACGAACAACAGAAAATTTCTCTCCTTAACTTGAGGTCATGATTTCATAATTGCGTAATTAATTTGACAAATAACACACAATGCAGGTTTTTTGAAATCAAAGAATAATAAAGATATACTGAAACAAGTAAATCACCAGAAGTAAAATGTAGAAAACGACTGACATCACACCTCCTCTACATAGCCTCTTTTTTCCTCATTGTTCCAAAAGTTTCCATCACAAACTGCACAAACAAAGAAGCACGTTCTGTTAATGATATTATGGGTACACTTGCTCATGATGGGAACGAAGTAACAGAAGAAAAGGGCCCCGCACAGTTAGAGGCTTAGTTTGTTACTTTGTTAAGCAAATACGGTAACAATTAATAGTCGAGCAAAGTTTGTGGATGCATTAAAACCTGCAAAATAGTGACCCATAAGCGTTAGCAATCATATGTTGCATAAAGGAAGTCTAAACCATACCGTATGGCAATATGTGGATGCATTAAAACTCAAGAAATAAAAGCACCTAAACAGAAAGGCCAAAACTCATTATTTATCAGGGAGCCTACCAATGGATCAGGTGTCCGTGCACAATATTCAAGAATATAAACAAAATCATCTGCTGTAAATGAGTGACTCATGTCGATGAGATTTGACAGCAGACCTGACGCTATGCTTCTCTCGCCTGAACGAAGTGCATTCACGATTTGCAGCTGCCACGACCATGCGATAGAATCCCTCCCATACGTTGAATTACAATGAGCTGCATTGTAAAAGATCTGTCATTCTCAATAACCCTATCACTATCAATAACACAGATAGAAAAAAAATTCGAGAATGAAATGACAGTTACTAAATTTTTTGCAACAAAAAGTTTACCAAATCATGTGAGTGGATATCTTGGATCCACGTCTACATTTTAGCCAATCACATGCATTTGGTAAATGTTCACTAACCAAAATTAAGCATTTAGCCGTATCATATAAGGTTGAGAAACTTCTCCACTCATTCACTTTGCGAATTACATTCCTTCCTCCCTACATGATAACATCAATTCTGTATGAGTAATACTACCTCTATCTTAAAATGAACCTCATAATGCTACACTTACAGAAAAACTGAATGCACTGATGTATTACGCACTAAACACATCAATGAACCAGTGTCCTAACTTACCCACTTTCTTTTACAGTAATTTAAAAGGAAAAACAGAATGCTTATCATGTTAGTATAAACTACAACAACAAATGTATAAGTGTTATACAATACAACAATGATGTGGTACTGTGGTAGGGTAACTAAAAATATCACTCTTGAACAAAATGAATACAAAAGTGAAAAGACATACAAAGGTGTGCTACATTTGATTGGCGAAAGGAAGTTGCAATCAACCGCAAACGGAGCTTCTTTCTGTTCAAACACAACAATAATTTGAATTTCCAATGCTATAAATTGGAGGCAGATAAATGGAATTGAATCGACATAATATGAAAGGTATGCTTTTTAACTCAAATTCCAAGTTTTGCATTTGGGTTTTGAAGAAAAAAAGATAATATTTTGTAAAAATTGAAAATTGCTCCCCAAAATCCAATTACAGAGCTTAGAATTTAGTTGTGAAAAAAGAAGAAGAAGGTGAAAGTGGGAATAAACTCACATTGACTTCAGCATAATTAGGGTCCAGAACAAAACCCTAAAAGTAAGAACATGTGAATGGATGACGGGGAGACGAATTGGGATCTAGTAGCCGGACGACGGATCTGGAGGTGAGGTTCGCCACCGCCGGTGCCGCTAAATGTCGTTTGATAGTAGGACGATTGTCCGTCTTTTTGAGGTATTAGCACTCAACGAAGTTTCTTTCACATCAAAGCGCGCTTCATTCCAAACGCTTATTTTTTTATTTTATTTTTAGTTTAAAAAATATCAATTTCTACAAATAAAATAATAATAAAAATAAAATGAAACAATTCCTTTCTCTAAGGTTTCTGGGGCCTAACATAATGCTTTCAAAGGATATGAATTTTTCGAAATCCCTCTAAAGCCTCTCAAACAAAAATACCCAAGATTGCCTCATTACACTAGTTTGTATTTTTCAGTGTTTGTGAGGTCCGGAGCGTTGAGGCCAAATTCCAGTACATCTACGAGAGTCAACTTTGTTAGGACCTAACTTTGATCAATGTCTTAGTTAGTTGGTTTTGATAAAGGAATATATATATAGAACAGGGTTTATATCAAAAGATGTTATCTGTCATAATTCTTCACTTTGACAGCTATGAGTCCGATGCCTATGATTCTTCCTTATACAATGTTTACAATCAATCAAAAACATGAATCATAGTCACTCTCTAAGTCATCAAGATCATCAAGTGCATCTCGGTCCTTATTAGAGATCCTCTCGATAGCTAAGCATTGCCATGATCCGACATCTATGACTTCACCCTCGACACCATCTCCCCTGTCTCACACCATGTTACCACAAACTCAACCAAGTTAGATCTTGCATCTTCACAGCTATCAAGTCCATCAATGAAGACCAATGAAGACCACTGAAGACCTTCTAGAAGCTCTCGGTTCAAGCTCACACTCAAGACGGCTCATGAAGACTCGCATGTGGACAAGTGGGACAAAGACCAGTCAAAGCTCATTAATGTAGCCGCAAGTCATATTCCAACGGCTACATTGAAGGGTATAAATAGAGGAGTTCTTCCTCTAACAAATTTACTGAAAAATACTCATTTTCCCAGTCAAAAAACCTTTCCAAACACCCACACACACCTCCTGTAATCCACACACACACACACCAATCCTCACCTTTAAAACCCCGTTCCAAACCAAAACCTTCACCCCTAAACCTCTTCACCAACAAAAACAACCCCAGTGTGTTAATTCACAAACCCCAAAACCTAAGACTGTACTTTAGGTGTAGAATCGGTTGTAATCACTCAAGACTGTACTTTGAGTGTATTAGTTATTTTGTAAAATCTTGAGACTGTACTTCAAGTTGTAAAAGCACTTAAGACTGTACTTTAAGTGTATCCCTAGTTGATCGTACTAATTAGGAAGAGGAAGTTCAAGGAACTTGCCCGAATCAATCATTTGTAATTTTTGTTGATTAAAGATTATAATAAAATTGATCTCACTTGTCAAGTTTGACAGTGGGGGTGGATGTAGGAGGAGTGAACTACGAACCACTTTAAATTCTCTCGTGTTATTACATTTTTGCAATCACATTCACACACTTGCATTATTTCTTTGTGTTTGTTGTCCTACCATTATTTCAAACCTCTTTTATTCCGCCGCACAATTCAAACTATCATCCGACGCCTAAGCCAATACCATAGCCGTCGATCATCTCGCATACCAAGCAAGGGCCTTTCAATTGGTATCGAGCTTGTCTTCACACTCAAAAGTCTAACAACTTGTGAAGGATTCTCTTCAAACCCACCATGCCTCAACCAAGAAGAAATAATGAGAAAGACATCCCACACATTGATGACTCGTGGATCCTTTGAGATCTATGCATCAAAGATAAAAACTTATCTTGATGCAAACAAGATTTGAACCGGTATGTTCTAGAAAATGAAGTGTCATACCCAACTCAAATCTGCACCGATGGAGGACCAAGTAAGATCAAATCCCCTTAAACTTGGTCTCAAGCCGAAAAGCAATTGGTAAGTGCAAACTTGAAAGTCAAGAATATTCTTCAAAAGAGTGTAAATGATTCTCTAGCCCAAGAAATTGCTAAGGAACCAAATGCCGTAACCGCATGGGCTCTTATTCAAACCAAGTTCACTAAACACTCCAGTTGTTAGGACACAAAACTTGTACAACTTGCTTAGGCAATTAGACAATTTCAAGTTCTACCCTGGAGAAAAGGTGAGTGCCGCTCGCCCAAGGTTTGAGAACCTTGTTAGATCAATTACCGATCATGGAAAAACCTTTGAACAACAAGATCTCTGTCTCAAGATTTACTCAAATCTCCCTCAAGAATATGAGAAGGTAGCATTACCTATTAGAGAAGGATCTCGAATGGAGCACCATGACAGCTTGAGCAATATTTTGGAAAACTTGAAGCTTATGAACTGGAAGGTATGATAAAAATTCCATCGGTCCCTCCATTTCACAAACCTTAGCTTTAATCGCACAAGA
The DNA here is from genome assembly GCA_022495995.1 of Adenophora triphylla var. japonica. Taxonomy (NCBI): domain Eukaryota; kingdom Viridiplantae; phylum Streptophyta; class Magnoliopsida; order Asterales; family Campanulaceae; genus Adenophora; species Adenophora triphylla. Next base: position 736,152 of record JAFEMH010000447.1, read on the forward strand.
AACCGTCAACAAGCCAATCACTCACCATGACATTGAGACCATTGTCAACAATGCTCTTCAAAAGATAAACATCGGCTCCAAATCGTCACAAGAAACAGATCTCCCAAGAAGACATTCCAAGCCTCATTTCCATGGTCAGTCGAAATGCCATGAAATTTCAAAAGAAATCTTTTGACAAGAAATTCAATCCCTCCACCTCTAATGCCCAACAAGACAGCTACAAGAAGACAATTGATTGCTTCAATTGTGGAAAGCAAGGACATTACTCATCCGATTGCCCCGAACCAAGGAAACCTAGGGACAATCGTACACCTAAGAAGATGACCTACTCAAAAGAGATCATTCACGGCTCTAAGTGCAACCGCTACAATTGCTCCAAAAATAAACATGACAAAAACAAAGAGCAAGTCATGATTGCCGACTCATCAAAATTCAGTGATGAAGAGTATATGTCAAGTGATGACTCTGAAATTGAAGGAGAAGAAGCCATGATATGCCTTATGGTCGAAGATGATGAAGAATCGACAATGAGGAAGAGATGGAAGCACTTGTCACCGATGAACTAAAAGAGGTACATGATTTTAACTCTTTAAATATTGATGGTTTTAAACAATTAGTTTGCACTCTTTTAATTCAAACCAAAAAATAAAAAACTATCTTTGCTTCATTGGTCAATGAGAACCTTTCCCAATCCTCAACCATTGACAACCTCACAAAAACCATTTCGAGCTTGAAAAAGCATGCCAAGGGCTAAGAGATCAATGCATCATGCTTGAAAAACAAAACATGGATCCGATAAATGAGACATCTAATAATCATGAAAATTGTCAAAAACTCAGCAATCTTGAAAAAGAAAATGATGCTCTTAAAAAGAAAATAGATTCATGGAACATGTCAAGCAAAGCATTATCTCTTTTCACCTACACCCAAAGGCGTCCCAAAGTGACAAAACAGGATTGGTGCCGATGATCCTACACAAAAAGTGTACACTCCTCCCACCGGTGAAAGGGCCATTGAAAAAATGGTTCTAGAAAACCCGAGCTCTGGGCAAACTATCAAACTCAAACCTATCCCATTCAAACCAAAGGAAAAGAAAAGGAAATCTTGGGTGGCCCTAGTCAATCAAAGGAAGGACCAAATAAAATTCAAGGAAGCAAGTTTATTTGGGTTCAAAAAGGGGCCAATATAAAGGAAGAAGTCAAGTCGCAAAGGTGCTAGTCACCAAGCCCCGTCGACAGCCCAAGGGTTGACAGACACCAAGGCATGACAGAACCAAGTTCCTCCAAACAACAAAGAACCCCAAGGCAACAAAGATTCTACAACAAGCATAAATACACCAAAAACAAAAACCTCAATGGCAAGATTCAAATGGAAGAAGCCATGCACATCAAAATGACTCTCCAAGGTCATCCCATTCAAATAATTTTCAGCTTTCAACCCCAATACAAAGAACCCAAACCACTACTTCAATCCTTCCCAATCCACTGGTCCTTACACCTTACATGATGCAAATCATGTCATATTACCATACCCTAAACCAGTTCTTCAATAAGGGATCAATGAACAATGCTAGGGCTCCAAAGAAAACTAATCCTTTGGACCCAAAAGAATAAAAAGGGTACCATAAATCTTATTTTTTGTTTTGCGGTATCCAGGAAAGGTCTCTGGTATTTAGATAGTGGTTGTAGTAGACATATGACCTTCAATAAAGACCGGCCGCAACAATATTCCCTAAAAATGGTCCAAATGTAACCTTTGGTGACAATTCCCAAGCTAAGGTCAAAGGATCAGAAATCTTGTTACAAAAGATATCATTTTTACAAATGTATCCTATGTAGAAGGTCTCAAACACAATTTGATCAAGATTAGTCAAATCTCGTGACAAGGGATATCATGTTGTTTGTACTAAAGACAAATGCACCGTTAAAGATAAAAACAATAAAGTCATCCTAACTCGGATCAAGAAAAGGAAATCTCTATTGCTTGAACTTAGAGATTGTGGAAACTTCAAATGCTCACGCCTTCTCGTCTTTCAATCAATCGATATGTCATGGCTATGGCACAAGAGATTGGCTCACCTCAATCACAAAACCATTTCCAAGCTTGCAAATTCCAATCTTGTCGAGGTCTACCAAAGATCCCATTCAAAAAGGATAAACTTTGCAAAGCATGCCAATGTGGGAAGCAAAAGAAATCTTCATTCAAACCCAAGACCAAGTTGGACACCTCAAGACCTATTGAACCGCTTCATATGGATCTTTTGGGACCCATAAGAACTAGATCTTTAGGAGGAAAAAGATACTCCCTAGTTGTTGTTGATGATTTCACAAGATTCACTTGGATCATTCTTCTTGAATCCAAAAGTGACACCCTTAGTCAGTCCGATAAAGCTATTCAATAAAATTCAAAATCAAAAAGGGACATCCATCATCAAGATCAGATCGACCATGGGAAGGAATTTGAGAACACCGGAGTGGAAGAATATTGTGATTCAAAAGGCATAGATCACAACTTTTCAGCCCCAAGAACTCCACAAAGAAATGGTGTTGCAGAAAGGAAAAACAGAACAATCTGTGAGGCAAAGAAGAACAATGCCGTCGTAACATAATCTCCCAAAATATTTTTGGGGTGAAGTCACATTACCGCTGTGTATGTTCAAAACAAAACCCCGATCAACAAATTTCACAAGAAGACTCCATATGAATTATGGAACAACAAAGTCCCTACCATTTCCTACTTTCACAAACTTTGGAAGTAGATGCTTCATTCATAACAATGGCAAGAACAATTTGGACAAATTTGACTCCAAAAGTGATGAAGGAATTTTTCTTGGATACTCTAACACAAGCAAAGCTTATAGAGTGTACAACAAAAGAAGACTTGTTGTGGAAGAATCTATTCATGTTGACTTTGATGAAAACAATGATCAAAGTATAACTGAATTATGTGATTTTGATGAAGGTTTGGGAAATCTAGATAATCTCCCTGAATCATCCCCCATTCTTGATTCAACTATTCTCAGTCATGAACTAGATTCATCAAACCTTCCATACATGGTTCCAAGAAATTCATCTGACAGCCATCCTATGCCGACGTACCATCAACCATCCCACTCTCATCAACAACCAATCAAGCCAACAAAGTCAACAAAGCAATCTCTCCCACCTTCAATCCAATGGATGAGGAAGAAAATATTCAAATAAATAGTCATCCCTTGATCGATCTTCCTCAAAATCCTCACTTAGCCGACAAATTAACCCTTAGCTGACAGCCAACCCTTAGCTGACAGCCATCCCAATTCCTCATCTAATCCATCTTCTAACCTCCTTCCATCTTCATCCAATAATCCTCCTTCTCCTCTCAAAACCAATGATGAAACCAACTCCTGGAGAAAGAGAATCCCTGCTCACAGGTGTATAAAGCTTATCTTGCTCAACCTTCTTCCTGACAGCTAAGCTTCTCTCCTTAGCTGTCTGAGCTCTGTCCTGCTTTACCAACTCCCCCAATGTGTATACCCTTTCTACCTTACTCCTTCCCTTACTTGACTCTCCTTGATCAACTTTGATTGTCTTCCCAAAAAGTCTTATTCCTTCTCCCTCCTTACCGTCAATCTTTTCCCCGACAGCCTACCTCCTTCATTTCTATGTCTTCATCAACCCTCACTCTCTTTTTCTTACCCTTATCATTCACTCTCTCTGAACTTTCAACAATGTTGAAAGTCTCTCTATCTATCTCCATCTCATCACTCATCAAATCATCCTCACCATTTTTCCCAAAGACCAATTGTTTAGCTGTTTGTGCCATAACCTTTGGATTAAACTTTGAAGAAAATCTTCCCATTTTTGTTTGTAAATCAATCTGAATAATTTTCCTCTGAAGTTTTCATTGTTTTATAGGCAAGTTTTCACCTAGCTATCTCTGCATGTACCATCATCATTCAAACTAGCTTAACTGTCAGAGATTTCTTTCAACAGCCTAGGTTAAAGCAAACTTTAAGTGATTTGATTGTGTTAATTGCTCACAATTGTCACTTCCTTCGCCGCCTCTTCCACCGCAAATCTCCTTGAAAAAGAGAATGTTCTTCTTGTGTTTTGTGGGAATAAATGTCTCAACATGGGGAAGGGTAAAACCACTGCTCATATGAACAGCTACTTAACTTTGTAACCCCCAATGCTCATTAAAACCCATGTTCCACTCATCATTTATCTCTCTCTCTCTTTCGCAATCACCAAAATTCCTTTTTCCTTAAACCTCGCCTTAAATTTCTTCTCTTTCCCTCTCCAATCTACCATCGTATTTCTCCAACCCTAATTCTCTTTCAAAGCATCAATGGCGTACCTAAAAGCAATGTACCCGCATGCTCATGGTTACTTCATCAAACCCAACTTCTATGACTCAAGTTGGAATCCTCATCAAAGAACCTGCTTGAGGTAAATGAATTACTTGATTTTATGGGAGCTAAACCCCAATTTATGAAGAACTCTGCAGAGAAATTTATTTGGTAGGAAGAAGAAACAATGAAGATAATTCAATAACTGCCACCATAGAAAATGTAGAGATAACTATCACTCAAGATATGGTTAGTGATGTCTATGGAATTCCAAATAAAGAAGATGCCGTGAAAAATATATGGGATAGAGGATCGTAAAGATTAAAGACAGCTTTATGAAAAATTTCTTGGGGTTAAAATCACCGACTTCAAAGCTGTTCAAGATAAAGCTATGGTGAAGAACAAAGATGATATCTTCAAGTCAACACTGATGGATGTGGTCAACAAAGCCATTGATGGCAAACAATCCTCATTTGACCAAATGGGATCAAATGAGTGGAAGCAGATGCTCAAATTTAATGACCAAGGATACAAATTGGTGCATTGTCCTTCTCCATAATTTCCAACTTGCGCCTCATCCTCTACTCTCAAATTCAAGAAGCAAGGTGGAAGGATGAACAACTTCGCATTCATGAGTGGAATTCTTGAGGTTCTAATTCCAAAGCTCAAACCTCGCTCTATCCAAGAAATGGTCAAGACAAAGAAGCCATCAAAACAAGATGTTTCAATGAAAGAACCTTTTCATTGAAACAAAAGAAAGGAATTGTTATGAAGGCTGGAGATATGAGCCTTGAAAGTTTCAAAGAAGCCCAAGAGAAAATGCTTGAAGAAACAAGAATAAAGCTTAATCATTGGAAAGATTTGATAGCTTTGGCTACTAGTAGGAGAATGAAAAGAGGAGTAAAGACCAATGTCAAGAAAACTGGAGTGCTCAAGAGAACTGTGGTATCTCCTAGCAAAAAGAGCAAAAGCAAGGATGATCTCGATAGCCGATGCCAAATGAAGGAACCATCTCTCGATGTACCACATGCTAAGAATGTTGAAGAAAGAGGAGATGTTGATAGCCATGAGGTTGACACTATGGATCAAGATGATGCCGGTGATGCTAACATAGATCCTCAAGAGCTTCAGCAGCCTCTTGCCCTATCCAAAACCCTTCACAAAGGAAAGCAATCTCGCATAGCCTATCCCCTCCAAATGACAAACCTACTGCATCAAAGGTACAATCTTCCTTAACCATTCCTTCTAAATCATTACCAAAGAAAAGAAAACTTGAAAAGAAAGCCCCCAAATCAAAGAAAACCAAAATATCTACCCCTTCCATTTCCCCAAAATCCACACCCACTCAAAGTCATCACGCCCATTGAAGCTATCCTCAATCTCAAAGAACCATTAGATAAGCAACCTTTAAGGGGAACATTGATGAGAATATCCCTCTACCCAACCTCAACAGCTTAGCTAAAATCCCGAGAGCAATTGAGGCTATTGAGTTGGATGGAAACCCCGACACCGAAAAGGCCGTTCTTTTGTATCTTAAGGACTTTCTAAGTGAGGAAGAATCAGAGTGGCCCTAGATGAACTCGGCACTTAGGTTAATGCAGAAAAGAAGTGGACCAGTGAGTCATCTAGAAACCCCAAGGTGACAAATGCATGAATGTAGATAGCCATACCTTCTCTTCCATTCCCGAGACCGAACCCGTAAATGATCCCGCCCCAACCGTTGAAATTGAAAGGGGAATCTTGATAATACTTCTAAGGTCATTCAAAATCTCAAGAAGGTTGGAGTTGAGATTAATCCCATTCTTGTCTCAAAAGGAGACTCAATTGTGAATGCTTGCAAAGGTCTTGTGCTTGATGGAACTCAAGAAAATGAGGAAGCTATGATAGCTATCCTTGAGAAAAGGTTGGCAAAAAGTGAAGTAAGGGCAGCCTTGAGTCTCCTTAAATCTCAATTCACTTCCAGGTCTCTTAATCAAAGTCTTGGCCAAACCTCTGAGTCAATCCCAACCGTTTCAACCCAACCATCTCGCACCCTCAAAGCCAACCTCTCCAATTCCCGAAAATGAACCTTTTGAAGCCTCTCCACAAAGTCCAATACCGGGCCGGACAAGGTCAAGACATATCCGACGCTGATCCCATTCCTAATAGTCCTCACAGCTTCTCCAAGTCATTCTATTCCTCCAAATCCAAATCAATCCTTCCTTCCCAAAAGGGAACCTTGGATGCTTAGTCTGTGGAATTGATTTCTCTATGTCTTCCATCAAAGCAAAGCAAGGACAAGGTTACCCCATGTAACTCACATCCCGTAAATAGCAAATCCCTTCACCTATCCAAAATTCGGGAACCGTCAAGAAATGGGTTGATTGTTGTAGCAAGAAACCTTGCAGGTTAGTTTTCTTTGCCTATGAAAATGGCAACTGTCAAGATCTTCCTCCACCTCCAACTTTGTTCATCAAATCCCATCATTCCCAAAGTTCATCACTCCCAATACTCTTCTTGATTGGGAAGTTCTTTTCAGCCAACTCATCTCTCCTTCACTCAATTCATGCTTGTATATGCCAAAGGGTTTAGTCTTCACCCCGCGCATTGACCTTGCAAAAACACTTTTCCTTTCACTGTTTGAACAAAAGTGTGCCATTATGCTTTTATTAAGCAAAACTGTCAACATCTTTTCCCCAACTCTTAATCCAGGAATTGAGCCCTACCTTTCACCCTTCATCACTGTAGATCCTATTAACTTCACCTCACCCAATGAAAACTCTCATTTCAAAAACTTGGTCTCTATTCCTGAGATCAAAGAATTCAGATCTTCCATTGCCGTCACCAAAGCAGAGCGTAACCTGTTATTGATCTTTCCTCGTACTCGACAGCCTATGATGATAGTGATAATGACACTCCCTCAAGCCCTCATCAAGACTCTCCAACAATATTTCCATCCCCTACAGCTTCCAACCCTCCTCAAGAATTCACTCATTCCTTCACTGTTGCTCAAGTATCGCCACCACAACCGCATCAATCCAAAGTGTGCCCATGCAGAGCAAGAAAACCAGAACAAGAAGAAACATTTGTGGGGCACAATGAGAATCAGAAATGATCAAATGCCCCTTAGAAGGTCTCAACTGAAGTCAAAGGAAGACAAATACTTTAAGTATGATGAAAGGATGTCCTGGGAATGGAACAATGAGTTCTTCTATAGAGGAGTTGAGCCTGAAATGAGAAGAGAGCTAGAGGATGAAAGAAATCAGATTCTATCAGCCAGGCAAGAAAGAGATGAATTCTATGATCAATTGGCTGATGAATAATTGTATTTGTTATGGAACATTTTTTTTTTGGTTAAAGACAATTTGTTTTGTTTGCCTCAGTCTGTATGACAGTATTTTGTGAACTCTACTCATCCTGAGATTAATTCCAAGTCTTCAATCTCATTTTGATTTCCTCTGCCTGACATGTTTCCTTGGATTACTTCTTTTTATTATTTCTCTTATCAACTGTGAAAACATGTTCTAAATAAATCTTCCTTTACCAAAAAGGGGGAAATTGTTAGGACCTAACTTTGATCAATGTATTAGTTAGTTGGTTTTGATAAAGGAATATATATATAGAACAGGGTTTATATCAAAAGATGTTATCTGTCATAATTCTTCACTTTGACAAGCTATGAAGTCCGACTATGATTCTTCCTTATACAATGTTTACAATCAATCAAAAACATGAATCATAGTCACTCTCTAAGTCATCAAGATCATCAAGTGCATCTCGGGCCCTTATTAGAGATCCTCTCTCGATAGCTAAGCATTGCCATGATCCGACAGCCTATGACTTCGCCCCTCGTACGCCCATCTCCCTGTCTCACACCATGTTACCACAAACTCAACCAAGTTAGATCCCGCATCTTCACAGCCTATCAAGTCCATCAATGAAGACCAATGAAGACCACCGAAGACCTTCTAGAAGCTCTCGCTCAAGCTCACACTCAAGACACTCATGAAGACTGCATGTGGACAAGTGGGACAAAGACCGCCAAAGCTCATTAATGTAGCCGCAACAGTCATATTCCAACGGCTACATTGAAGGGTATAAATAGAGGAGTTCTTCCTCTAACAAATTTACTGAAAAATACTCATTTTCCCAGTCAAACAACATTTCCAAACACCCACACACACCTCCTGTAATCCACACACACACACACCAATCCTCACCTTTAAAACCCTGTTCCAAACCAAAACCTTCACCCCTAAACCTCTTCACCAACAAAAACAACCCTTGTGTTAATTCACAAACCCCAAAACCTAAGACTGTACTTTAGGTGTAGAATCAGTTTGTAATCACTCAAGACTGTACTTTGAGTGTATTAGTTATTTTGTAAAATCTTGAGACTGTACTTCAAGTTGTAAAAGCACTTAAGACTGTACTTTAAGTGTATCCCTAGTTGACTGTACTAATTAGGAAGAGGAAGTTCAAGGAACTTGCCTGAATCAATCATTTGTAATTTTTGTTGATTAAAGATTATAATAAAATTGATCTCACTTGTCAAGTTTGACAAAGGGGTGGATGTAGGAGGAGTGAACTCGAACCACTTTAAATTCTCTGTGTTATTACATTTTTGCAATCACATTCACACACTTGCATTATTTCTTTGTGTTTGTTGTCCTACCATTATTTCAAACCTCTTTTATTCCGCTGCACAATTCAAACTATCATCTGACAGCTAAGCCAATACCATAGCTGTCTGATCATCTGCATACCAAGCAAGGGCCTTTCAAACTTTTATAAGTGAAAAAACTCTAAAAGAAGAAAGGAAAAAATTGGATTAAACTTCAGATCAAACAAATTTGAATATGAGAGATCGAAATTTTCTAATAACTACTGATCATCATTTTCAGCAACCGTAATTGACAATTCAATGATTACCAAGGGAATGTTTACCACAAACGGACATAAAAAATAATTCATACACGGATGAAGACTCTTCTTCACATACGGTCTCACTTTCTCTATTTTTTAACATGCTCCACCATAAATAGGTCTACCAAAAATAAGTCCGACAATTATTTTGATGTCAGATTCGCAGACAATCCATTTTGTTGTGCGTATTTCTTTTTCATCCGCGATAACTTTTGAGATGCAAATACGAACATTTACACCATTGTAAAGACAACTGCATGTTATGCATCGAATGCGGCCTTCAACTCTTCGAGGTTCATTTTGCCCAAATCCAATTGTCTCTCTAAACGCATATTAGCGTTGCTATTCTGCCAGTTCCGCAAATAATTTTACACACACCAACAATATAATACTCCCTCCGTCCCACTCTAGTGTGGACTTATTTTCTTTTTGGGACGTCCCACATTAGTGTGAACTGTCCAAAATGGCAAAGAATCTTTACTATTCCACCCACTCATTCTCTCCCCTACTTTACTTTTACACTCATAACATTCTCTCTCCTACTTTTCCTTAATTCTCGTGCCCAAAAAGTAGGTCCACAGTGGAGTGGGACTGAGGGAGTATATGATGATGCCAAAAACGTTCGGATCAGCCCAAATCCAGCAGCAAGTTGTATTCTGGCGATTGAATAGCCTGAAAAAGATGAACAAACACGTAAGCTTAGCCGGGGTTTCACCGGCGAAGGCCCTCTAGCGTGAGAGTAAGTATTGATATATAGAAAGAGAAATCAATTGACAAGAGTTTAGGGTCAAAAGATGTGTTACCAAAATAATGTGAATTATGTCTTGTATATATATAAGGGTCATTGCCCCATAAGTTCATTTTTTTTTAAATCTATGCTCAATAAGTTCCTTTTATGATGTTGTATTATGTTTCGAAAATACAACATCAATTAAGGCCATAATACTGCATTCCGGCGGCTGCCGGTGACCGGAGTCCGAAGCCCATGGACCGGCGACCAGATTCTGACCTCCGGCGATCGGCGGCCGGATTCCGGCCAAAATTGATCGGAATCCGGCATGCGGCGATAGCAGACGGCGGCGGCGGAGCTGGGCTGTGGTGGAGGCGGTGGTGCGGATGCAGTATTATGATTTTAAACTACTGCATAACTAAATATTTTATTATACATAATACAACATGAGAACTTATGGGTCATTTTAATAAAATGAGGAACTTGGTGGGAAGTGATTTGTTCCAAAAGGAACTTATGGGGCAAATTCCCTATATATAAGCATAGCATTGTATAATCCTTGTTGGATAGGAATGCATGGAGATAATATTTTACTCCAAGGAGGATTATAACTGTTCAGTCCTTGTTGGATGAGAATTCATGTGAGATAAGGTTATATTTCTAAGAGGATTATAACTGTTCACAGTCCTTAGTTGAGTAGGATTGGATAAATAATATTCTGCTCGTGCGCCTGTGAGGAATCTTCCTCGGCTTGTATTGCTTAGTCGGCTTAGATTATGCCGAAGAGGAGAGGTGGAGAATGGGGAAACCCATTTCAGCTTTGTTGATAGCGAGGAGGGGCTCCTCGTCTTTGGAGGAAGGCTTTGGGAGATGCCTTGCTCGGCATTGAAGATTATGCCTCATCGACATTCAGTTTTGTTTGGGACTTGGTGAAATTACCCGGATCTCGCGGACTGTGGCGAGCGGTTCTTTCGAATGGACTTCACTTTTTTGGGAAAAGAGAGTCGCCACGCCGTTTTGTATTATGAGCCCAAACTTTGAAAATGGCTGGTTTGAAAAAGGAGGTCGTTTTAATTGGTAGCCAAAACTTGGGAAAAGGCTTTAAAAAAGAAACGTTTTAATTGGTAGCCAAAACTTAAAAAAAGGCTTTTAGGACCAGAGATTGTTAGGTTCGGAGGTCATGTTACGTTTCGGAAAGAGTATATTGAGATCACCCGAAATGCCTCGTACATGCAGCTCCTTACCACTGCGAAGAGTGATCGCACATGCATTCTGCTTTGGATTCGGTTCAGTCTGTGAAGGCAACTTTCCCGAATTCTGAGCCTCCATCCTACCCACAGCATCAGCTATCTGTCCCATCTGTCTCTCCAGACCACTGATACTCGTATCAGTCCTCTGCTGATACTGCTGAAGATTGTTGATACTCGTATCGGTCCTCTGCTGATATCTGAAGACCGGCTGGATAAGGTGCTCATACTACGAGCCGGTGTACGGAACATATCTTACGTAGACCGTCCCTGCTGCTGCGAGCTGCGGCCGCTGCTCTGTGGTGGCTGTCCAAATGGTGGTCTAAAAGCGTTGTACTGATTACCCTGCTGATTACCAAACTGCTGTCCTTGACCACCCGGCTGATTCTGCTGCTGACCTGTACCCCATCTGAAATTAGGATGATTTCTCCAGTTGGGGTTATAAGTGTTACCCATCGGTCTCTGTCCCTGCTGCAAAAAACCAACTGCATTGACATCCTCTATCTCACCCGTCTACAAAGAAGGGCATGAATCTGTAGGGTGCGTAATGTCATAGCAAATCCCACACTGCTTCGGTGTCTGTCCCGTAACCAACCGCTTTACCATACCCTTAAGATCCTCCATATGTCTGTCTCGAGTTTCTTGTGCCAACCCACCGCTAGAACCCGCCGCGCTAACTTTCGCCTCACGGTTGACCTCTTGCCATGGGTCCTTGTGCTCTTGGCTAGCTCTTCGATCAACTTTTTAGCTTCATCAGTGGTCTTATTCAAAATACTTCCCCCACAACATGAATCCACCAACCTCTTATCCTAAATAGTCAACCCTCCATGAAAATAGACAATCAGCTGATCCTCAGTAAACCCATGATATGGACAACTCCTACAAAGCTTGTGGAAGCGATTGTAGTAATCGTATAGAGTCTCATCTACCTTTTGCTCCATATTGCTGATGTCCCTCTTCATTACATTAATCTGATCCTGAGGGAAGAACTCTTCCAAGAATACTTCTTTTATCTGCTGTCATGTCGTGATGCTATTAGGGGGCAAGTGGTAATACCACCCGTTCGCGTTATCTTTCAGTGTGAAAGAAAACGCCCTCAATAATAGATGCTCTAGCGAAATCGACGCCGACTTCATACTCTGACAGATTTGCACAAACTGAGAGATGTGCTGATTGGGATCCTCTCCGGGCATCCCTGTGAAGTGCGGTAGCTGATTGAGTAGCCCCGGCTTCAACTCAAATGTCACCCCGGCAGGTAAGGCAGGGAATTGGACGGCATGTGGTTGCTCATTCCAATTCGGTGCGAGTCCTTTGCCTCAATGTACGTGGAGGAACTACTTGTTCACCACCACCACCACCATTATTATCTCCGTCACCGCATCTCTTCGACTAATAATATTCCCTTGACTCTCCTGCTTTGTTGTCGCCCTTTCCTGAAAGATCTTTCGATTTCTAGGTCAAGCGAAACAAGTAAATTATTAGTAGAACGGGTGTGAACCATGCACGGTTACACACCACAGGGGATCAGGGGAAATCACTTAGCAGATAACACAAATACTAAAATAAAAAGAAATAAAATGAAAAAGAAATAGATTAAGAAAAGAATAAGATCACAAACAATTACACCGTTCCTCCGCAACGGCGTCAAAATTTGGTAGGCTTTATCGCAACACCTACAAATTACTACAAGGACTCCTAATAATGTAGATAGTGAAAGTCCAGGGTCGAACCAGAAGAACGGTATTGCTTACGAACTAGTCACACACAATTTGGGGGTTTTTGTTTGTTGAATGATTAAAATTCTAAGACGGGAACTAAATTCTAAGTTATAGATAATAATGTAAAAGAACACTTTGGACAAGTAAAAATTATCCCCGTCTATCAATCAATATCACCGAATGATTCTTTCGTTCTTTCCCCTAATTACTTGATCACGAGATATAAAATCTCTATCTCTTCTTTGATAGTAGTTAATAGCGGCGACACGCTCAACTAAAAACCCTAATTAATAAATAAAACCTAGCCGACACGATCAAGGTTCTAAATATAAATTGATGCAATTCTAAGAGATGAAGATCAAAGAATTAATCTATTATTATTTCAAATAGATTTAAAGCCAATTTTACTTTAATCACCATTCAAGATGACACATACATGAATAACGAAGATGCTACAGTGATAACCCTAGTCCGACACGATAAAAGGGGGATCTAGCAATAATCAATCAAAAGGATTAAGGGATTGATCAATTTCTCAAAACCCTAGAAATTGATTTGAAATAAGCAAAAGCAAAATTGCAATTAGGGAAGAATAATAAAAAGAAGTCAAACCTCAATTGATAGTCAAGACGGTTCAAAAGTTACAAATCCAAAGCAAGAGATTTAGCCTTCCATGGAGATTCAAAACTTTGAATATTGTTTATGAAAAGCTAAGGAGAGATAAGATTCCTAAAAAGACTGCTAAGAGAAAGTATTTATACTTCCTCCCTAAACCCTAGCTAAATAGGAAAAGAAAATACCTTAAAAATAATAAAAACTGCCAAAATACGTCATTCCAGCACGTCAGAGCACGACTCGTCCCTAGGGTCACGAGTCGTCCCTTGGTCTTTTCTTCATTGGGCACGAGTCGTGCTGTAGGGGGCGACTCGTCCACAGTTACACCCCTCTCGATTCCGAGCGTCCCCCTTTGGGGAATAGTTAGGCCAAAGGGGGACGACTCGTCCCCTGGACCAAAAACTCTGGTTTCTTCATTTTTTTCTCTTGAATCCTTGGTTCGCTTTCGAACTTCCTTGACTTGACTTCCATGGTGTAAACTTGATACACTTTGAGCAACTCATGAGGACCAAAAACACTTACATCAAAAACTCTCTAAAAATTCTCTCAAATTACATCTTTTATCTAATAATCCTCACCATACATAAAATCACTCAAACATACATCAAACCTATCTAATTACATGGAGATAACAAAATATAAGACCGGAAACATAGGAATTACATAGTGAAAATCCAGCCACATCACTACTACTACTACTACTACACTACTACCACTACTACTACTACTACTACTACCACTTACTACTACTACTACACCACCACCACTACCACCACCACCGCCACTACTACTACAATCACCACCACTAATATTACCGCTACCACCACTACTACAACTACCACCACTACCGCTACTACAACTACTAACATTTTTGAATAAAAAAATTAATTTTTTAACGATTTTTGAAAAAACGGTTAACTTTTTAACAAGTTAAGTTCTATATTGTATATTAACATTTGTTTTTTGTTTTCATTTTTTTTGATAAAAAGACTATTTTAGATGTTGGTTAGTCTGAAATTTTTTGCAAAAAGTTATAAATTTTGAAAAAATTAAACTTAACTTTTAACCCAAATTTCCCTTTTGTTATTTTTAGTGCCCACTTCTTTTTCCTCCTCAAAAGGAACAAAAAGTTGGAATCTCTTTCTCGAATTTTTTCTCAAATAATACATTTTTAAAATTTTATTTACCAAAGTGATTTACGTTTCAAACTTTTTCCCAAAATGTCCCTTTTTTTGAAAACTCGCTACATCGTGTAGCGAGTTTATAATTTTTCAATTAAAATCGCTACACGGTGTAGCGATTTTAAATTTGCTAAATTTTATTTAATATTTATGCTTTAAAAAAAAAAAAAAACCAAATTTGAAATCGCTACTACAGGGTGTAGCAATTTCAAATTATCACAAAACTTAACCAAACCACCACCACGTACCACTCTATACTAATAATAATAATAAGTACTTCCTCCGACTCTAAATTACAAAATAATAATATAAAAATTATATATTAATAAAGAAAACTAAATAGAAATATTATTTTTTCCATCTCAAATAAATATTTTAAAAAATGTACTTTTATAAAAAAAAATTCATTTCAAAAATAAATATTACTTTCGACACAAAATGAATAATCAAAAAATAATACTACATTTTTTGTCCAAATAAATGAGCATTACTTCCTTCGTCTCAATGAATATTTTATAAAATAATACTCTTCATTTGCCTAAAAAATTAATATCATATTTTGAGACGATGACACTAACATTACAAACATTAATTTTAGAGGCGAATGAAGTAGTATTAATTTTTAAAATATTAATTCAGATGAAGGAAGTAATGCTCATTTTTTTGGGATAAAAAATGTAGTATTATTTTTTGGTTATTCATTTTGAGTCGAAAGTAATATTTATTTTTGAAATGAAAAATATATTTTTTATAGAAGTACATTTTTTAAAATATTTATTTGAGATGGAAAAAATAATATTTCTATTTAGTTTTCTTTATTAATATAAATTTTTATATTATTATTTTGTAATTTAGAGTCGGAGGAAGTACTTATTATTATTAGTATATTATTAGTATAGAGTGGTACGTGGTGGTGGACTTTGTTTGTTTGGTTAAGTTTGTGATAAATTTGAAATCGCTACCCCCGATTTCAAATTTGTTTTTTTTTTAAGAATAAATATTAAATAAAATTTAGTAAATTTAAAATTGCTATACCGTGTAGCGATTTTAATTGAAAAATTATAAACTCGCTACACGGTGTAGCGAGTTTTCAAAAAATGGGACATTTTGGGAAAAAATTTAAACAGTAAGTCACTTTGATAAATAAAATTTTAAAAATATATTATTTGAGAAAAAATTCCTTTCCCTCCTTCTCATCTCCCGCTTCCCCCAAAATCTGTACTGCATAAACCACATAAACACACACAAAAGTCCCACCCCAAAAGCTAAATCATACTCTTATTCTCACAAGCCCGGAATTGTGTTGAAGGAAGAGAAGGCTCCGATCTCGACCATTCCATTTGGTGGCGGCCGTTCCAAAATCGAACTCATTTTGGTCGTGGTTGCAGCCTAATCGTCGCCGCCGTTCATTCTAAACCCTAGCTGACCCCCGGTATTCTACTCTCTGCTCTCGAGTATCACCTGGAGTTCCAAAAACTCCATTTTCTCTTTCAAAATTACAATCTATTTTCCATTGCGCTATGTGGTTTACTTAATTGCTGGATTCATCGTTCCTTTTGATTTGATTGTTCTGTTTTCATTTTTTAATTGTTTCTTCATCTCATTTTACACTGATAAAAACCCTAGATGATGTATTGATCTATTTGATTGGATTTTGATTTTCCCATTTTTCCCTTTAAAATCTTGTTTTTCAAAGTGAAATAGTATATGCTTATAAATTAGTTACATTTCTATTTTTATCCCGCAACAAGGATAATAATCTGCGAATCCTGTGCTGAAGTAAGTCATAACGTTATTCATTGGTTCCATATATGATATGCATTTTTTTTCTGGCATTGGAAGGAGCTGATGTTGTCATCATTCCTGCTGGTGTGCCAAGGAAGCCCGGTATGACTCTAATGTGAGTGTTGCAGCAATCCTTTTCATTGGTTCTATTATATGAGCTCATTGCATCATACATGCCACACCCAAAGCGAATGAGTTGTTGTCTGATGAACTTATTACAGCTCTTACAAAACGAACTCAAGACGGTGGGACAGAGGTTGTGGAAGCCAAAGCTGGAAAAGGTTCAGCTACACTATCAATGGCGTAAGTAAAAAATAACACAATCTTTTCACTTTTCTACTGATTGATTAGTGATACGTGGACTCTGTTAAGTTTGTGTAACTTTGATAGAGTGACTTGGCCTCATTTGAGATAGATGGCTGAACAGTCTGATGTATGTCAGATTAGACATACTTCAGTGTCGAGCATGCATTCTTCAAGCAGACATGCCTTTTTGCTTGCCCTAGTATTGTCATTGACTAGTTGTGGCATCAAAATGAATGGTCCTTATATTAACCAATTACATGGCTCTATGTCGTATCTTGACTATTTGCTATCTATGAGCATGACTGAGAGTCTATGTAGCAATGATCCAAATTAGAAGAGTATGGTAATCAAAGGTTGTTGGATAGCTGCCAACTCTTGTTTTATGTGCATTTACATTTTGGAGCTGTCAATTGTTTTACTTTGTTTATGCAAAGGTTGATTGGGGCCAATTGTTTGATTTGCAGGGAAGTTTATGCTGTGTCAATTGTTGGGCCTTTTCCTACTGTTGTTGTCAATTAGTGTAAATGCCCACCTTGATAGCCATAGAAAGCTAGGTGAGCCTGTTTTCTTTGACAAATTGTATCATAGCTCAGAGCTAATTGTGATTTGATATCATAATCTTAGCATGTCTTGTATTGTGAATGAAGTTTAAGTTTGGTGCACTTATGTCATTGAAGGCATGAAGCTAAGATACTTGAAGCAGCCGCACAGCCCATATGATGATGATGATATGCATTTGAATAGTGATTGATCTTTGAATCTGGGAATGCCTTCTTCTATTTGATTCTTTTGGCTGTGAACTGAAGTTTTTAACATTCAGGTATCATCTCCACTCTGCCCCTTGTCTGAATCAAGTCATAATGCATTTCTTTTCCATCTTGCTTTCCATCAGCTGCCATAGACACAATCTGCTCATTGTTTTCTGAACTTTGCCCTTCTTCTATTTCTTCTTTTGTTATTTTCTCCAAAACATGCTTATTTTCCATAGTTTTGCTCTTATCTTGCCCCTGTTCCCTTTTTGGATCATTTCCAACTTCAGTACCCATTTTATTGTACCTGTTGTTGTTGCTGTTGTTGTTGTTGTTGCTGTTGCTGTTGTTGTTGCTGTTGCTGCTGCTGTTGTTGTTGTTGCTGCTGCTGTTGTTGTTGTTGCTGGGAATTGATAAAAAGTATTTCTGATGTTAGTTTTGTTTCCTTAAATCCTGTTTCCCATTGTTGCATGTAGATTTGGAATCTATCCCATTTTTCTCAATGATAATAAAGTGCCCTTCCTGTTTGTAATCATTCCTGATGTTAGTTTGATCAATTTGTTCGTCTTTGCTTGAGGAAATTAACTTTTTTCGTGGTTTTGAACTGCTAAAGACAAACCCCAACTTTTTGAATGCAGTAATTTGATGGATTTTTCTTTTTTGTATGATATTGAGCATTGAGGTTTCTATCTGTTGTAGAGAAACCAACTTAATATTAAGAGCTAGATTCTTTTAATTTTCACTCTTGTTAATTTCTTTGAGAAGTTGGCATATGTACAGTTGTTGAGTGGTTATGGAGAAACCCACTAATTTGAAAGGCCCGCTTAGTTTGATCACCTCCCTCATTTTTATTTTCACAAATTGATATCTCCACTGGGTTAGCGGAGAGTGTGGGGGGTAGGGTAGGTGGCCGAGAGTAGGGGAGTGGGGTTGGGTGTGGGAGTTGTTAAAAAATAAATTAATTTAATTATGAGTAAAAAATGTTTGATCGTGTGAGGGGGTTGGTGGGGGTGGCGAGGGTTGTTAAAAAATAATTTTAATATTAATAAAAAAAGTTGGTTGGGAGTAGGGGAGTTGTTAAAATATAATTTAAAATGAATAAAAAAAATAATTTTTGACCTCGAGGTGGTGGTGGGAGTTGTTAAAAATAAATTTAAAATTATTAAAAAAATTGACCAGCCGGGGGGGGGGGGAGTTGTTAAAAATAAATTTAAAATGATTTTTTACCCGATGGGGGTGGGGGGCAGGGGTGGTGGTGGTTAGTGGAGTGGGGTTGAGAGTTGTTAAAAATAAATTTAAAATGATTAATTTTTTACCCGGCGGAAGGGTGGGTGGGTGGGTGGTGAGTGTAGTTGGGGTGGTGGTGAGTGGGGTAGGGGGCGGGGTGGTGGTGGTGATGGAGGGAGAATTGTAAAATCTAATTTTAATCTAAATAATTTTTTTATGAGGGGATGGGGTAGGGGTTGGTTAATGTGGGCCGGGTAATGTGGGGGTGTATAAAAAGTTAGTTGTGTGTGTGTGAAGGTATTAACATTTTCGAAAAATGTTTTACTTAGGAAAAATTCGTAAGTTATTTTATTTGGAAAAGTGGAAAAATATTTTCCGAAAAACATTTTCTACATTTTTTGGTGCTTATCAAACACCGAAAAATGGGGAAAACATTTTCAGAAAAATATTTTACCCAAAACAAACAAACGGCGCACAAGTCTACAAAGATCTCATCCAGAAAGGCCTCTAATTGATTCATCTCAATATTAAAGAAGTTTACAAACTCTGCAACTTATCCAAAAAAAAATCTTGTCAGAGGGATAAAGGCACTTGTACCACTTTTAAAGGCACTTGTACCACTTTTGTGTAGCACTGTTATGAACCAGCTCTTTATTAATACTCCACTTTCATAAAAGTATGCAGCTCTTCATTGAAACTCTTCCTATCAAGTTCTTGTCTGGAAATTTTCAAGGTTTTTCTAAGTGCCCTGTGTCTTTTATCATCTGAGTCTTCATTATTTGATGGAAAATCTTTAATTAGAAGGCACTTGTTTTGATCAAACATGTGGAAATATCTTAAAGTTGGAACAAAATATGAGAGCTCACACAAGTTGCAATCATGAATTTCTTTCTCAAACTGTCACTTTTAGGAGAAAGTATCTAGCCCGAAATGACAGTCAACAATATTCACCAAAATGTTATAGTTTTTAAATGTCGCTATTGATAATGGCGAGTTCGATATGGTGTGTAAGCAGCAGGGACTAGTGGTAGGGGTTAGAGCGTGATATGGTGTGTAAGCAACAGGGACTGGTGGTAAGGGTTAGAGCGTGGACAAGCGTTCTTCCTTCAATAAACTACCATCTGCAGCTTCTTCTACATATGAACAAAATGACTTTGTCGATATTTTCTGACATCCTCCATTCTAAGTAGTAAAAAGAAGATAGATAAGGCCCTTCAGGTACTCCACTATCTCAGATCCTCCAAGCTTGGAAGTTCCGTACACCCTACCAACGAAAGTTATTGGAACCTATCAACAGCCATATAAACCATGTTAATTGGTAAGACACCATTGAAATTCTAAATCAAAATTAAAAAAAAATATTGATATGATTTATCAATAAAACCCACCAAGGATTTATCCTTGCCTGTCCCAAGTCAGGATAAAGGGTGAGGGTTGCGGTAGGTATGTGACAGCAATCGTAAAAATTTTGTCACATTATTATGACATGAATCCGAATATAAATATCGTCGGGGCGTTTCCTCAGCAGCAACGCGCTACACTTCAACAACCTTATTACACGATGACATATGAGGATTCATGTTAGCCGACCCCAAATTATTTTGGGACTAAGGCTTTGTTGTTGTTGTTGTATATGATTTATCAATAACAGTTATTAGAATTTCACTAGGATGATTAGATTGACGTTAATATTTGGTCAAAGTTCACAAGCGTTGACCATAAAAAAGCAAATGGGAATATCTTTCTGGGACGGAGGTACTATTTGCCAAACTGTTTCAGGGCAGTAGTCAAATTTCAGGTAGTTTAACAAAACTAGGATGTAATAGTACCTCTTCTATATGATATCCTTTTCTTGAAGCACGAACAATTATCTCCATCTGAAAAACATATCCTTTACTAACACAAGAGCTTATGATGTCTTCAAGCACCGATTTTCTGTAAAACCTTTTGAAACCAAAGCGAGTATCAGTTTCACGAAATTTAAGGTGATTGAAAGAGCAACTTAATACCCTAAATGATGTACCAGAAAGATCCTGTTAAATCTGACACACTCGGCCAAAGAAGTGTGTGAGCGAGTACATTGGCCCCCCCAACTAGTTAATTTCCGCATAAGATTCCAACCATGAATACCACCGCCTTTAACATAACGAGTTCCGGTGACAATACTTGCACCTGTCTCCATCTGTTTCCTGGAACCACAGAACTTCAGTTAATGGGTGGCTATGTAGACCTAAAATAAGCTCTCAACGGGAACATATCTTACTTGATAAAACCTGGGGTAGATTTCGTCAGCAAGTGCAGCGAAATAACGAGAAACCAAGCATAAAGAAACTTAATTAGATGGAAAACAAGCGAGTAGTGCAAATGAAAAGAGCTATGCAACTGTATACTCTGTCAAATAAATGTTGCACCTTAAATTTTTTGGTCAACTTGATTGAACATTGACCAAGAAGGTATGCAAATCTAATTATCTTCATGTTATTCTTAAAGTGGTAATTGATGCACCAACAGAAACAATATCAGTAACTATTTTATAGAATTTCATGAAGTTAAGCAATTTTTCATAAAATATTGGTCAAAGTTCAATCAAGATGACCAAAAAGTCAAGGTGCGACTTTTGAGACGTAGAAAGCCCAAGCATGACTTAGTTTTTAGGGCCTGAAATAGCCATCCTTGCTATCAACCCACATATTTTTCGTTATTGTTACATGTCTATAGCCTACACATTAAGTTGATACTTGATACTTCCTACTTCCTAAATGTTGTCCCTAGGTTTCGAAATTCACTTGAAACTTCCTGGATGTAGTCTCTAGGTATATAAATTCACTTAATATCTCCTGGATATTATATATCAGCAAGCACCACATCACATTAATATACTTGCATTGGCTTAGGAAACATACAATATCGGGGAGCGGGAATACTATAATCTTATGGCTCAAACATGTGTGATACACATCCATATTCCAATCAGTTTCTTTTAGGGAATATAATTTGATTGATAATATGCCTCCCAAGTTTACCATTTGATTACTTCAAATAATGTTCAAGAAAAGATTCCCCTAAATCAGGTTTCCAAGAAATATAATTAAAGTTGGATGATATATTCCAAATTAAACCACTTACATGTGTTGAATCAGAGAGGACAGTGCAGAACTTTAGAGAAAGGAAGAACAAAAAATTCTGCGGGGAATAGAGATACTATGTGAGACACTCAATGACTTGTTTATTCAATAGCAGCAAGAAAGCCTTAAATAGGCATACATGAGATAAGCTGACAACAAACTTTCCTAACAATCAGCAACAACTAAAAGCACTAACAAGACTCAACTAGAAACTAGGAACCAAATAACCACTACCTAGTAAACATGGATAGTAAAAACACATTTATTCATAAACAGACTCAGTCAACTAAACTTATAAAATAAACTTCTGAAGCAGCTGGTGTTGCTTTTTTTTTTTAACACTCCCCCTCGACACCAGCTTCTGTTCTCTTTACCATCCCGAGCTGACGACGAAAGCCTTCGAACTTGCTGCTGTTCAGGCCTTTTGTGAACAGATCTGCAGCTTGATCTTCTGTGCTAATGTGCTTGAGCTGAACCTCTTCTTTCAGAACTTTCTCTCTAATAAAGTGATGATGCACCTCCACATGCTTAGTTCTTGCGTGAAAAACTGGGTTTTTAGCTAAACGTATTGCTGACTGGTTATCGCAATATAAATGAACTGTACAATCACTTGGCTGATGCAAGTCTGTCAATAATTGTTCAAGCCAAGTACTCTCCTGTGCTGCACTTGCTGCAGCTTCAATACTCTTCGCCTTCTGGTTGACAACGGCAAACAGCCTGATTGCTGTCTTTTACTGCACCAAGAAACTACTTCCGATCCGAGCATGAACACATATCCTGTAGTTGAACGTCGAGTCTCATGATCTCCTGCATAATCAGCGTCACAATAACCTACTACCTTGCAATCTCCATCTTTCTTGTACAAAATACCATAGTCTATAGTACCCTTCACATATCTCAAAATTCGTCGAACTGCATCCAAATGAGGCTTCTTTGGATCTTGCATATAACGACTCATCACTCCAACTGCAAAAGAGATCTCAGGTCTCGTTAAAGTCAGGTAGATAAGGCTACCCACAAGCTGTCGGTACATCGTCGCATCTTCCAAACTTCTCCCTTCATGAGCACACATCTTAGCGTTTGGCTCCATTGGGACGGAAATTGGCTTGCACTCGAGCATTCCAAATTTCTGCAACAAGTCCTTGGAATATTTTTGCTGGTGGAGAAATATACCTTCTTGAGTGCGAACCACCTCTAGGCCAAGAAAGTGCTTGAGCTGTCCAAGTTCTTTCATCTGAAATCGCACCGATAAATTTTGCTTCGTTTGTAAAATTTCCTCTCCACAATCACCTGTTATGATTAAGTCATCCACGTACACTAACACAACAGCTAGTTTCCCTCCAATAACTTTAACAAAGAGACTAGAATCTGCAGCTGTAACCGAGTACCCACAATGAATTAAAAATTCTGCAATCTTACCATACCAAGCCCTCGATGTCTGCTTTAATCCATAGAGCGCCTTCCGAAGCTTGCAAACATACTCCGGATGATCTCGATTCTGAAAACCCAATGGCTGAACCATGTAAATCTCCCGGTCCAATTCTCCATGCAAAAATGCATTCTTTACGTCCATCTGCCATAAGTTCCAATTTTTTCTTACTGCAAGTGCCAATAAAACTCGTACAGTTGTAAGCTTTGCAACAGGACTGAACTTGTCTTCATAGTCCAGTCCATATTGCTGAGAAAACCCTCTAGCAACCAAACGAGCTTTATAACTCTCGATCAACCCATCTGTGCTTTGCTTGATTTTGTAAACCCACTTGCACGAGATAGGCTTAACATCTCTCGGCTTTGGAACAATCTCCCAAGTCTGATTTTGTTCTAGTGCTGCGATTTCTTCTTCCATGGCCTTAACCCAAGCTGGATTTTGAATGGCTTCATCGAACGTCTCCGGTTCTACTACATCATATTCTTCTAGTACAGCTGCATTTGCATATCTGGGATTTTGCTTCCTGATTATCGTTGATCTTCGAAGTGGGACTGGTACAGCAGCTTCAGTGGGCTCATTTTCTCTGCTTTGCTGCTCATGCACACCAGTTTGCCAAGGTCTTGAACTTGAACCTTCATTGATATATCCACTATCATCAACATGTGTTTCTTCACCTAAAGGCAACTGAACTTGACTAGATTCCAGCTCTTCCTTTAATACATTAGAATCTGGTAGTATCTCCCTTTCATGAGACCACCAACTAGACGCCTCATCGAACACTACATTCCGAGATGTGTAGCACTTTCCCGTTGTAGGATCACAACACTTCTAGCCCTTTCTCTGACTGTCATAACCCACAAAAATACACCTAGCAGCTTTCTTGTCAATCTTGCTACGTAAACTATCAGGAATAAATACATAGCACACACATCCGAAAACACGAAAATAACTAACAACGGGTTTCATTTTCCACAACTTTTCAAAAGGTGAAAGAAAATATAACCTTTGTTGCGGAAGCCTATTAATCACAAAAGGCAGCAGTCCTCATCGCTTCTGCCCAAAATCGCCCCGGAACATTCTTCGCGTGAAGCATACTCCTGCATATTTCTGATAGGTGTCGGTTCTTTCTCTCCGCCACACCATTCTATTGCGGAGTATAGGGACATGTGAATTGATGGCTAATTTGGCATCCTCGAAGAAAACTTAGGAACTCCTCTGAAGTATACTCTCCTCCATTGTCAGTACGTAGACACCGAATCGGCTTGCCAAGTTCAGCTTGTATACTCTCTTTAAACTCTTTGAACTTTGAAAAAGTTTCAGATTTTTCCTTCATAAAATAAACCCACAAATATCTTGAAAAATCATCAATAAAAGTCACCATATACCTCATCCCACCAACAGAGACTTGCTTAACGGGTCCAAACACATCGGAATGAATTAACTCCAATGGTTTCTTTGCTTTGAACTTTGACTCTTCATACGGCAATTGATGTGCTTTCCCGTACTTACATCCCGCACATATTGTGTCAGTTTTTACTTCAAGTTGAGGAAGCCCTTTCAACATCAACTTTTTCATCATCATGCTTAGCTTGGAATAGCTAACATGACCCAGCCGCATGTGCCATAAGTCACCACTCTCGACCTTCCTCATCTTGTTAATATATGCTGCCTTCGCAGACATGACATAAACAGAGTTTTGTCTCCGTCCCTCCACTATTGGTTCTCCCACAACCTCAAGGCTACGATATACCTTCACATCATTTGGACCAAACAAAACAAAATGGCCAGAAGATGTGAATTAGGCTACTGACAGGAGGTTTTTCTTCATGCTCGGAACATGGTACACATTTTGATGTGCAACATCTTTGTCACCGTTTTGAGGAGAGACTACTAGGCCATAATACCCACACGAGCTATCTTTAACTTTGAGTTATACTCCAGTCACCAACCGCTTTCGACTCCCTTTGTATTCTTCAACACGCTGCAACTTGTCTTTATCACCGGTCATATGGTTTGAACACCTGAATCGACAATCCAATCCCTCTCGTGATCAATTTGTTCTGTCAGCTCATGCTTTGTGAGAGCAAATTCTTCTGTGTAACAAATGTTTGAGTCTGCGCGGCACACTATTCACAATCCCCGGCTCCTGCGCAACGAAAAGAGCTTCATCCCATTCGTCTTCACTTGGTAGCAGCAATATTACTCTCCATGGTCCTCTTCGAGACGACAATCTTTCGCCATATGACCCTCTTTCCCGCAGTTGTAACATGTCCCTTGAAACTTTTGCTCACGACAAAATTTCGCTATGTGATAACCATCCCTTCTCACAATTATAGCACTTCTTTTCTACCTTATTTCGCTGCGATTGATTCTTAGAACCATGGTCTTTCAAACCATGATTCTTCCCAGAACCCTGAACCTCCTCCAGAATAATTGCTACTTCCTTTAGATTCGGATCCGCTAGATGAATGTTGCTTGGGATTCGAACTACTTTTGCTGACATAGAGTGCTTCCTCTTCACTCTTCAGCGAAACTCCACCCATTTGCTTTGCTAATGCTTCCTGTCCAGTAAGCAAATTCTCGAACTCAACAAGTGATGGTTCCGTAGGCCATCCCTGTACTGCAGCAACAAAACTTCTGTATTCAGGTCTCAAACCATGGATGATTATTCTCTTCATCCTGGTTTCAGCTATTGGAGCTTCGGGATCCAACTCTGAAAGCTCACGACATATTGATTTCACTTTGTGGAAGTACTGAGCAACCGTCATATCGCGTTGTACTATCGACAACAATTTGCTCTCGAGAAGTTGAAGTCTTGTGTCATTCTTCTTCGAGAAGAGTGTGGCTAACGTATCCCAGGCTTCTTTAGGGGTTTCGTCCTTCCTGATATGCACTAGCACCTCATCTTCAATCGTCGTCTTCAAAGCGAACATTGCCTTGCCCGCTTTAATTTTCCATTTCATCACTACACCATTTGCATCCTCCTCTGGCTGCTTCACTTCACTACCACAAACAACCTCCCACAAATCTTGGCCCTGCATGTAAGACTTCATGCACGTCGACCAGGAGTTGTAGTTTTGATTGTTGATCTTTCTAATTCCACCAACTACGTGCAGATCACTCATCTTGACAACCTGGCTCTGATACCAGCTGTTGAATCAGAGTGGATAGTGCAGAACTTTAGAGAAAGGAAGAACAAAAAATTATGCGGGAATAGAGATACTATGTGAGAACTCAATGACTTGTTTATTCAATAGCAGCAAGAAAGCCTTAAATAGGCATACATGAGATAAGCTGACAACAAGCTTTCCTAACAATCAGCAACAACTAAAAGCACTAACAAGACTCAACTAGAAACTAGGAACCAAATAACCACTACCTAGTAAACATGGATAATAAAAACACATTTATTCATAAACAGACTCAGTCAACTAAACTTATAAAATAAACTTCTGAAGCAGCTGGTGTTGCTTTTTTTTTAACAACATGGTGAGATAGATCAGCATCCATGATAACAACAAAGTTGCCCGAAGCATGCTTCAAGCCATGAACATATGCAGTCCCCGCAGAATATAACATCAACACCAAGTTGCAGCTCTAAACTAAAAGGTAACAATAATGGAAAAGAGAATACCTAGTCCAAGCTTCTTAGGTCTAGCCCTTAATAAATTTGTCATAAGGAAAGAACAGTTAGTGTACAAGGAAAAGAGAGGAAAAATATATGATTCCAATACATGTTGTCACATCAATTATTATACTCACAATGCGGTTTTCACCATAAACCTGCTGCATCTGCTTGACAATATCTTGAGTTCCATCAGGACTACCATCATCCACAACTATTATTTCAAAATAAACATCCCTGATCAGAGAGTAGAAACATTAGGCTTACATATGCCTGCATACCGACAAAAAGTTTATAACCCCAGAAATCCGGGATAGTGTTCTAGGGGGGGGTTTCCATAAGTACTCATAAGAGAGTTGATACAATAAAATAAAGACTTGACAAACTGCTGTTAATAGGAGTAGACTGATAGTGATAACCCACTTATAATTTATATCTTAATCTATAAATATACAAAATAGAAGAGTTACACCCAAAATCTACTATAGCTTAGAAGTAGTTCTAGTGCTTGTTTCCACCATGACTCGATTATATAGAACTTTACAAAGTAGAAGGGGTACACCCAAAAGCTGAAGTCTAACTATTGCTTGTTTACACCATATAGTTTAATACAATGAGCATCGGATGATGTGTTTTCTTCAATGGGTTCCGCTAAAAAATTTGAATTACTCTGAATAACATGAGTTTGTTCTTCAAATTCCTCGTTATCGTCCCCAAAACTCTCATCTACAATTTGTGACGGAGGTGACTTCAATATCGCTTTCTTCCGAGCTCTCTTCAACTCTGTAGAAGACCTTGAAAAAGAGAGATTATTCAGACCAATTTGGCAATTAGCCTCATCAGAAGCAAACTAGAGAGACACTGTAGCTCAGAACATACCACACATGTTCGAGGTGGTAAGAGTATTTTGAAGGAGTTTGGTTGGTTGTTGAAGTACGATTCTGGAAATCCAGGAATTCCTTCGGGAGTCGTAAAATGATCCATACCTTGGTCTACTGTCACATTAGTTAAACGCCGACACGTCATTAAAAATAGTATTGGTAAGTGATTAATAAACTTCATATAACTAATTTTCGTTATGTTTTTACCAAGTTGATGACGATGCGTAGGCTTGTTAGGTGGGACATGAGGGCTCATGTACCTGGTTAAAGGCGGAAGTTTTTACCTCCTAAGTCCAGTCTGCATGCACGTCATCGACTTGGTTACAAACATAACAAAATTAGTCATATAAAGTAACATGACTAACTTTCGTTAAGATTTTAGAAAGGTTATGGACGAAGTGAGCACATTTGAAAAACTGAAAAAGTTCAATAAGAACATTTGCAAAAAAAAATTGGTGATCACATTGAAAATTGGACTAAAATTCAATGACCAAAATATGGTTCAACCCATAGTTATTAGGAGTAGAATTTCCTTACTCTTCCATGCCCTCCGAATTCCAAAGCATCACTGTTCAGTGCAACTCTGTATTTCCCGGGTAAGTGACACCCTACTTTATACCCATCATATGTATTCGCCTGATGGAAGTTGAAAACAAAAACTAATTCTCCGCGTTCAAACACAATAACCTGTGGAACAAAGAAAACATGTGATGCTCAGACCCTTTAATTTGACCAAAAGTGTCCAAAGGATAGGACATGGGTGTGGGTATGGGTGTGACTATTTTACACTAAATTTGGTGTAAGATCTTAAAAAATTGGAGGATCTGACACTTGAATCCGTACCCGTGTCAGACACTCGTACCCGAGTTCAAGCATCATAGAAGATAACAACCAATATATAAGTAAAGATTATTATAGGATCAATATGATGATGTTCTTTGAGTACCCTTTTCAATATCTGAAGAACATCTTTACCCGTGTCAGACTTAAGTTTAAATCATCAAACCTGATTATCTCAAAAGAAAAAATTTTTAAACAAGCTCAATAAGAATAAATTTGAAAAGTTTCAAACATTTATTTTGGGTCGGGGGAGAACAAAACTTGATCTACAGCCCTACAAAAATACATCTCAAAGTTAATATAGAAAGCATTTGTATGTTTCTGCTCAAAAACTTGGGTACAAGTAAGCATTACTTTTTTATGAAGACCTAAGGTAATACATGTTCTACTCAACTCAATCAATAACAACCCGTATAATGTACTTGTTAGGACCTAACTATGCAAACTGTTGGGAATTTAGTGGTACCCCGTTGCAATCTAGACAAAGAACAACAAACCCACAAGCACAATAATGGAAGAAAACACACACACAAGAACACAAGAATTGTTTACCCGGTTCATTCAACACATGAACTACGTCCGGGGGCAATTGCCAAGCCAATATTTTATTAGACACCTTCTAATATGTTGCTACAATATGTTCTAGGTCGTAACTATGCTTATATAGCAGTAAAAGGAAACGCTAAATCGAATTAAGAAGAGATTGTATCAAAATAGGAAACAAATCGGCCCAGAAATTTTCCTTCCCGACGCCAGCGCGGCCGCCCTATATAGCTGCGCGGCCGCCCTCATCGACAGAAGATTTTTCACCCTCGTTTGTCCTCCAGCGCGGTCGCCCTTAATCTCAGCGCGGCCGCTCTCCACGACAGAAGCTCCTCCGACGATTTTCTTCCTCATAGTTTAGGACTCCAATCGATAATCTCCCAGGAGACTAAACTAATAAGCATAGAAGCACCCATCAACTCCCACCACGGAGTAATGACCTTTGAACACATTTCCCCCATATTGGCTTGACACTACCGAACCTCCCGCTCAAGTACTAAGGCAAGTTGAAACCAAGCGACGTTTCAACCCCTCCGTGTTAGATAGTTCTTGCCTCCCCAAATCAGCTTCTACCTTGATTTCTCCTCGCAAGTCTAACTTTGCCTTCTCCCTCCAGACCCACCTTCCTCGTAATGCTTCCCCTTGAAACTTGGACGTACCTTGTTTCTTGCATCGTCTTCTTTTGGTCTGAATACGCTCTATGTTAGGGCACTTGGACTTCCACACCGCGTTGATCAACCTTGTGTCCTTCTTCCCCCTAACATACCGTTTCTTGATGTCATTCCTTTCCACACCAATAGGCCGGTTCTTTAGCCTCTTGCTCCCACCAGAACGAATATTGACATTGTAGGTAGAGTACAACATCTTCTCCTTTACCCCATGAGCTATCACCTTAGCCCCTTTTGTGACTTCCCAAGACCCACCAATGAAGGTCACACCATACCCTTCACTGTCAAGTTGTCCCACATAAATCACTCTTCTCCTCAAGTCCGGAACATGCATCACATTGTGTAGTTGTAAAACAGCCCCGTCAGGTGTCTTCATCATCACATCCCCCTTACCTTTGATCTTCAATGGTTGACCATCACCAAGATAGACAACCCCAAAATCTCCAGTTTTATACCGCTCCATTGATTCTGCATCCTCACTAGCATGACAAGAAGCTCCAGAATCCAACACCCAATCTTCACCCGACTGCTCCTCTCCTAGGATTAATACATCCCCATCATCCACCACGTGTGCACCACCATCTTTATTCGGACAGTCATAACTGATATGACCCAATTCACCACATTTGTAGCACTTGACCTTTTTTCCCTCTTTCGGTCCTCCCCTTCCCCTATTTCTCTCCACCCTAAGTGCAGCCCCATCTACGGAAGATTCTCCCCTTTTCTCTTTCCTTCTCAACTCCTCTTGAAGGATGAGATCTCTAACCTCCGTATACACCAATGGTGTTTTTGACGTACTAATCGTTGTGATAGTTACCTCCCAACTATCAGGCAATGATTTTAGTAGAAAACATGCTAGCACTTCATCGGAGAATGTAATATCAACACTTTTCAACTGGTCCATCATACCTTTGAAATTACCGATATGACTTGCTGCTGTCTGCCCCTCTGACATCTTCGCATTCGCAAACCTCTTTATCAAATGCACCTTGTTGATATTAGACGGCTTCTCATACATGTCTGACAGCGTTTGTAGCAACCCCACCGTTGTCTTGGCCTCCATAGCATTTCGTGCAACGTCGTCGGTTAGAGCGCTCCTCACTGCTCCTAACGCCTTTCGATCTAACGTCTCCCAATCCCCTTGTGACATCTCTTCGGGTTTCTCCTTTAAGGGTTCATGAAGATCCTTACAATAAAGGTAATCTTCAACCCTTGTCCTCCAGAACGTGAAATTCACACCATTGAATTTCTCGATTGAGTTCTTCATTTGATTGCTTCACAAAGTCCCGAAGAACGTGATTCAAAATTAATCAACCAATGAAACTTTGAATCCTCCGAACCAGGCTCTGATACTAGTTGTTGGGAATTTAGTGGTACCCCGTTGCAATCTAGACAAAGAACAACAAACCCACAAGCACAATAATGGAAGAAAACACACACACAAGAACACAAGAATTGTTTACCCGGTTCTTTCAACACATGAACTACGTCCGGGGGCAATTGCCAAGCCAATATTTTATTAGACACCTTCTAATATGTTGCTACAATATGTTCTAGGTCGTAACTATGCTTATATAGCAGTACAAGGAAACCCTAAATCGAATTAAGAAGAGATTGTATCAAAATAGGAAACAAATCGGCCCAGAAATTTTCCTTCCCGACGCCAGCGCGGCCGCCCTCCATAGCTGCGCGGTCGCCCTCATCGACAGAAGATTTTTCACCCTCGTTTGTCCTCCAGCGCGGTCGCCCTTAATCTCAGCGCGGCCGCTCTCCACGACAGAAGCTCCTCCGACGATTTTCTTCCTCATAGTTTAGGACTCCAATCCCAACACAAACCACATAGTTATACAAGGTTTTGACAAAGAAACATATCCTATCCAATGTTATCTGACAGCCAAGACAACTCATGAACATTGGATAGCCATGACTCATCTACTCAACTCAGAAATCAACTAGACAGCAATGATGTAATGATCAAACACCAAGACAAATCATATAAATCAAATGTATTTATTTACAAGAGGATCATTACACAATCATCTACAACTCCTTGTCTCCTAATCATGCAAACTCAAAGAACAAAGCCTGACAGCTAAGGATTTCAACAGCAGAGGTCTCATCCCTCTGACAGCTATGATCTTCAACATCAGCAGCAGTGAAGTATTTCTGTGATGATCAAGATGTGTCTTGCCCAAACAGATGTTGCCAATTCATCTCCATGAAGATCACATAAAATGGTTGCAGATTACAGCCTGTTATTGTCCGGTCATCAAGGCTCTAAATGCAAACACTATTTCACCCTCTTGCATTTACTCCCTTATCTCCTCCAACGGCTATATTCAAGCCTATAAAAGGAAACCCTCAAGACTGAAGACAATGCCCTTTAACACACAATCTTTATAACCTCTCCTTCACCCTTTCCACACCTGCAAACACCTGCAACCAACAATCAAACAATCTGAGACACTTGTAACTGTAATTCAGGTGTATAAACTATTGTGTAACCACTTGAGACTGACTTTAAGTGGGAATTGTAATTTGCTTCGTAACAAGCAAATCCCTAATTGACTGTACTAATTAGGAAGAGGAAGTTCAAGGAACTTGCCTAACCAATCCTTTGTAAATCTTAAAGGGAACTAGATTTAAGTTGATTGATCTCACTTGTCAAGGTTGACAGTGAGGGTGGACGTAGGAGGAGTGAACTCTGAACCACCTTAAAATTCTTGTGTTCATTTGGTATTATCACACACAAACACACACACACACCCTCACACACATACACTAATCACTTGTCTTTACATTATTTCAATACTATTCATTCCGCTGCACTTATCACCCTTGCTTTTTATAAACAATTAATATCTGACAGCTAAGATTTCACCTCAGCTGTCAAAGCTTAACTGCCTAACCTTTGAACTGATTAAGCAAACAGGACCTTTCAATTGGTATCAAAGCTTGTCTTCACCTACAAAAGTCTAACGACTTGTGAAGGATCAATTCTCAACCCACCATGCCTCAACCAAGAAGAAATAATGAGAAAGACATTCCACACATTGATGACTGTGGATCCTTTGAAATATATGCATCAAAAATTAAAACCTACCTTGATGCAAACAGCATCTGGAACTGGTATGCCCTCTAAAATGAAGTCACATGCCCTGTCTCTCTAGATTCAAATGGTGGGCCCAGTAAAATGAAATCCCCAGAATTCTGGACTGATTCAGAAAGGCAACTAGTAAGTGCTAATCTTAAAGTCAAAAACATACTCCAATAGAGTGTAAATGACTCCCTAGCACAAGAAATTGCCAAAGAGCCAACTGCAAAGGTTGCATGGGAACTTATCCATACCAAATTCCAGAAACACACCAGTGTTAGAACACAAAACCTATACAATCTTCTTAGACAACTTGACAATTTTAAGTTCTACCCTGGTGAAAAAGTGAGTGCTGCAAAACCAAGGTTTGAAGATCTGGTCAGATCCATTGCTGATCATGGAAAAACTTTTGAGAACCAAGATCTGTGTCTCAAAATATATTCCAACCTTCCTCAAGAATATGAGAAGGTAGCCCTACCAATAAAAGAAGGTTCAGAATGGAGCACCATGACTGTTGAACAATACTTTGGAAAGCTAGAGGCATATGAACTAGGAATGATAAAACTTCAACCAATTCCCTCTATCTCTCAAACCCTTGCCTTAGCTGCCCAAGAAACCACTCACAAACCCATCACTCAACAAGACATTGATTCCATGGTTCTTATTTCCCTTCAGAAAGTAAACCAACCCTCAAACAATCTCTCTCAAGGAGACCTTCCAAGTCTCATATCCATGGCTGTCAGAAATACCCTGAGAGCTCACAAAAAGTCATTTGAGAGAAGCTATAGCCCATCCACCTCTGAGCAAGAAAATCATAAAAAGAAAGTTGAATGCTTCAACTGTAAGAAGCTTGGTCATTACTCATCTGATTGTCCTGAACCTAGGAAACCCAAGGACAATCAGACAGCTAAGAAGTTCTCCTACTCCAAGGAGATCATTCACAGTTCAAGGTGTAGTTGCTACAACTGCACAAAGAAGAAGAATGAGAAGAACAAGGAGCAAGTGTTGATTGCTGACTCATCTAAGTTCAGTGATGAGGAGTTTGATTTCAGTGATTCTGAAAGTGAAGGAGAAGAAGCAATGATATGCCTAATGGCAGGAGATGATGAAGATTCAGAAAATGAAGAAGACCTTGAAGCCTTAGCTGTTGCTGAAGAACTAAAGCAGGTACCCCAGTTTAACTCTTTAAATAATGAAGAATTTAAACAATTAGTTAGTACTCTTTTAATTCAAATAAAAAGACACCAAACTAGCTTTGCTTCATTGCTCACTGATAACCTTTCCCAAAGTAAAACCATTGAAAGCCTTGAAAGAGCCAACCAAGAACTGAAAGTTCAAAACCTTATGCTTGAAAAGGCTAATGAAGAGCTGACAGCTAAGAATTCTAAACTTCTGGAAACCAACCAAACAAACACCAACCTTGAAAAGGAAAATGAATCTCTTAAAAAGAAGATTGAGTCCTGGAACAAATCAGGAGAAGCTGTGTCTCTATTTAGCTACAATCAGAGACACCCAAGTGACAAGTCAGGGATTGGTGCAAATAATCCCACTATGAAAACCTATATCCCTCTCACTGATGAAAGGGCTATTGACAGAATGGTTCTTGAAAGCATGAACTATGTCAATGCCCAAGAAAATGTCTACCCCATTCAAACTAAGGAGGACTTGAAGAAAAAGGGAAAGATAGATGAAGCTAGCTCCAGTCACAATGATGAAACAAGCCAAGCTAGCCTCTCTCACACTGATGAAACCCATAAAGCTAGCTCAAGTCAATCCAAAGGCCAAGAAAAACAAGCAAATAAAGGCAATAAAGGCAAAAACATTTGGCAAAGAAAAGGAATCAAGGAGCAAGTAAAGAAAAATCAGTACAAAACCACTGGACAGCAGAGATCTCCTAGACAGCCAAGATTCCCCAGACAGCTAAGACATGATGGACAGCAGAGATCTCCCAGACAGCAAAGATTCTACAACCATCACACATATTCCAAACAACAAAGACCCAACTGGCCATACTCAAATGGAAGAAGTCATGCCACTCAAAATACCTCTCCTAGATCATCTCACTCAAACAGTTCCCAAAACCACACTCAGTTTCATAACCAAAACCAATTCTTTTCTCCCAACCAGTTCTTTAACCAATCCCAATCTATTGCTCCTACACCCTATATGTTGCAGATCATGGGATATTATAATGCCCTAAACCAGTGTTTTGGAAAGAGGGGAATGAACAAAGCTAGGGTACCAAAGAAATTCTAATCCTTTGGACCCAAAAGAATAAAAGGGTACCATAAATTTATTTTTCTGTTTTGTAGGAACCTAGGAAAGGAATATGGTACTTGGACAGTGGATGCAGCAGACACATGACCTTCAAAAAGGAGTGGTTGCAACAATATGTCCCTAAAAATGGTCCAAATGTAACTTTTGGTGATAACTCTCAAGCCAAAGTCAAAGGATCAGGGAACCTTGTTACTAAAGACATTATTTTCACTAATGTATCTTATGTAGAGGGTCTCAAGCACAATTTGATTAGTCTTAGTCAAATTTGTGATAAGGGATATTATGTTGTGTGTTCCAAAAACCACTGCACTGTCAAAGATGTCAACAACAAGTCAATTCTCACTGGAATCAGAAAAGGCAACCTCTACTGTCTAAACCTGGAAGTTGTGGAATCATCAGATGCCCATTGCCTACTCTCCTACAGTCAATCTGATATGTCATGGATATGGCACAAAAGATTGGCTCACCTCAACCTCAAGTGTATCTCCAAATTAGCCAATTCAAACCTAGTAAAAGGCCTACCCAAAATACCCTTCAAAAAGGACAAGCTTTGCAAAACCTGTCAATGTGAAAAGCAAAAGAAAACCTCCTTCGCTGCCAAAACCAGATTAGATACCTCAAAACCCCTTCAATTACTCCACATGGATCTTTTTGGACCAATCAGAACCAGATCTCTTGGTGGAAAGAGATACTCTCTAGTGGTAGTTGATGACTACACTAGATTTACTTGGATCATCCTTCTTGAATCCAAAAGGGAAACCTTGGAACAACTAGTCAAACTTTTCAACAAAATCCAAAACCAAAAAGGACTCTCTGTTTTGGTAGAAAAAACAATAGTACAGAATCTTAACTTTAACAAGTGTGTGGATTTAAATACTAAGGAGGGGACTATGGAATTCGACTAAGTGGAACAAAGACATGAAAAGAAAGAATGACACCACGATTTGTTAACGAGGAAAACCTTGGAGGTGATAACCTCTTCGGAAAAAATCCCGGGAGTTAGGTCTCCAACCTTAAAAGTTTCACTATAATAATTGAATTACAACTGTGGAAGATGATGGAGAGAATTACAAGTAGAGTGTGCATAGAGTGTGTGCGTATGAGAGTGTGTATTTTTGTCTCCATCTCCCCTTAAATAAAGAAAGTATGAACGGGTCAAAATTGTTCCTACAATCTCGGGATTCAAGTTTATCTTCTCAACGTCCGTTAGACAAAGTCTTCTTCGTTTGTTGAAGATGTGTTGAACATGGTTGGAAATATCTCGCGTTCTTCTCCCTTATTTACTGGAAAATAATAATAGAGAAATTAATAAAATTCAAATAAGTAAATATTTAAACAATACTTACTGCGGAATGACATCTTGACATGCAGGAGCAACTGAAGATGTCACCATGCTGAAAAATACCCACAACAATTTGTCCCCAAAAACATTTGGCTATCTTGGCAATTGAAGAGGCAAATGTTTTTCTCCCAATAAATGCTCAACTGCCAACTTGCATGATGGGACAGGTATTGTGAAACGTGGAGATAATGGACGGTTGGGGAGTAATGCTTAGGAAAAAGTGATTTTTTGGAAAAAGAGTTCTTTTTTTAATTTAAATAACCGCTTGGAAGGCTTAATAAGCTTCTCAAACCTCCTTTTCACCCCTGCTTGCTACGGCGCTGTTCTTCTCCAAGGTAAAATTTCTCCGTTTCTTATTTTCATCCATTGTTTACTTCTCTCTTTTGTCTGTCAACCATGGGTAGAACTAGGTGGAGTTCGTCCAAAACTAAGAGTGCCCCATCCCCACAAAGGTTCCCATAGAGATTAGTCTTTTACCGGTTTTGTCTGTGAAAATCTCCCTTGCGAAACCGGATGAGGAGACTTGCTTATTTAGTGATACCCAAATAGAAACACTAAAAGCAACAATGTTACTTCCTCAGAAGGTGCGATTTTTCACCCTCTTCTCTGTAAATCTTCGAGTCGAGCTTTGTTTCCGCCAAATGGATTTGCTTTCTTGAGTATCCTTTTTCTTTCTGTGGTTTAGTTACCCCTTCCCATCGTTGCTTCTCGAGTTCTTTCAAAAGACCCAACTTGCCTATCCTCAACTCGATGCCCATGGCTTGGAGAGTTTTTGCTTTTATTATCAAAGTGAACAGGAGAATGGGTTAAACCTAGGGCTTCATGAGATAGCCTATTCAATTACGAACTTCAACCTTTCGATTCAAAAAGATATCTTTTTAAGAAAAGGTAAGTAGGAACTCCTTAATGAGCACCAGCCAGTCTTCTATCATGATAGGGGATGGAAAAATAGGTTTTTCTTGCTTGATAGGGCATCTCATTGGAGAAGGGGAATGAGATATCAAGCAAATGGAACAAGGGACCTTGAATTCCTAACTTTGTGACCCCTCTCCTTGAAACAACTGGAATCGTAATTGTTCTTACC